>BLKR01002588.1:0-177500 GCA_011170035.1 Teleogryllus occipitalis | reverse complement strand
TACATATTGACTGTGGGCGAAGCGAGAAAACTTACATCTTCCGCATTTCTCGCATTTTGTTTCTTACTCCTGCAGTCCACCGACTTATGGCCAACCTTGTGACATCTGTGGCACTTGAATTTGAAGGACTCTTTGTATGACATTTCGCCCTTTTTCTTGCCATTCTTCTTCTTGAAGTTCTTTTTCTTATAGTTCTTGTGTGCTGCCATCGCATTCTGGGCCGTGCCGTGGTTATCGGCACATTTTCTCGCGTCATTTTCTTCCACGATTTTGATGCGTAACGTCTCCGGGGGTGGTAGAACGTCACGAGATTCTATCGCACATCGGACGTTCTCGAAGCTGGGTGGCAAAATATACAACAGCATGATGGCTGGTAGGTCATTGTTTATTCCTATTTCCATGTCCCGTAGCTTGTCCACAGCATCGAAGAATCTCGCGAGATGATCACGAATACTTCCGCCATCTTTTGTAACGTGAGCTGCTTCAACAGGGTGGCTTTCCGCGCGGGCCCCTTGGATTGGTAAATACTTTCCAATTGTAGCCACACTTCGCGCGAGGTGGTGCACTCTTTTACCTGCTTTAGCTCCGATGGTTGAATGAAGAGGATCAAGTCTGCCTTTGCCTTACTGTCTACGTCGGTCCATGCCCTTATTCTAGCTGCAGAATCGGCAAAGTTTTCGACTGGTTCAGGTTTCACGTGTGTTCCGTTGACGTAATTCACGCGTCATTCTTTATTAGAAAGGCTTCCATGTGGATCTTACATGTGTCAAAATTGTCCTTGTCTAGCGTTTCAATTCGCGCTAATCTTCGCGGATTCATATTTGTGACACACTAATTCCTTTGTTAAAATTTAACAAATGACCGCGCCAATGTTTCCGTTATGTTTCGATCACTTCTCGGCACTCACTAACGCGAATTCTGGGCCCATAACATGTAAAGAATTCGGGTGGGTCTTTTGAGTGCTGGTAATTACAAATGCATACTAATTCCACAGTAGGTAACACCGCTTAACACTGCGTCACAGAACACACTGCCGGAACATACAAAGCATGGTACGCTACTGGCTCGATCACAGAGTATAGAAGTAACGGTAGTGAGAGATACAACAAACATAAGAAAAACAATGTATTTATACCCAGATAATAATAATAATAATAATAATAATAATAAGAAGAAGAAGAAGAAGAAGAAGAAGACAACCATGTCTGAAATTATAGAAGATGAGAGTAGAGAAGAAGTGAGGATTCACAATGTATTTGCAGCGGCACTTGTGGAATTGGGTGGAACTGACCCACTGAACCGTCATCTCATTCTCAGACAAACTTGCTCGAAGAAATTGGCAAGAGCTATCAGCGACTTTAATGATAAAATTCAATTTTCAAGAGCAAAGTGAAAGAATTGCAATTCTGCTTCTGGGACAGCTCCTTTGATTACATTTCTGCGATAGTCCATCCGACCTCGACGACCTCCAGAGGATAATTCAAACCGCTATGACTCAACACCGAAAACATCATCCCCATTCAAGCATAGAACGGGAGAGGTGTTGTAGATCTCATAAATCTACACAGCTCTCAAATGGCATTACTCAGAAGGTACTTCCTCGAAGCGGAAGACTTCAGCAAGCAGTGAGCGCAGTTGATAATAACTATAGTCCTCTGAACTTGAAAAAGGCTGATCCACCTGTTCAGCCAGTCATTGAAACCGAAGAGAATAACCTCATGGAAAGGGAAAGCACTGCACGGAAGGTATCCCCATGAGCTGAGCAAACCAGAAGTCGACATCTCTGCGTTTCCTGCATGGCTCCAGCTTGGGGATCTCTTTCCGGAGACAAGCCTTCATGACAGCAATCCAGGACCAAGTGGTGCCAACTTTGAACTATAGAAAACACATTCAGAGAGATTTGACCATCCATTCCGACACATGTAGATGTGAGGCCGCAAGCGAAACTACCCAAAACGTGACCAGTGGATGTAGCAGCCCCACACAGTTGGAATATGAAAAGAGGCATGATGAAGTGGCGAAGGAGGTGCACCAATTATTGATAATGAAAACGGGCTTACTCACCTCTTCCTTGCCCTATTATAAATATGTTCCTCAAAACGTGCATGAGAGTAGTGAGCGCACACTACTGAGATTGCTCCATTATCACTGACAGACAAGTCGGCGGCAATAGACCCGATATAACATACATCGATAGAAACCATAAGCAGGCTAACCTTATTGATGGATCAATAGCCAACACCCACAATATATCGGCAAAACATCAAGAAAAGATCCAAAAATATACCGATCATGTCAATGAAGTCGCAGCTCAGTGGAACTTCAGCAAAGTGACAATTGTGCCAATAATAATATCACCAACAGCGAGTGATCCCGAAAATGACACTTCAAGCACTAAAGTGTCTTCACTTAGATGCCATGAGTATACACAATATGCAGAAGGCAGTTATCTTGAATACATGTCGTATTGTTAGAAGCCACCTGAATCTTCAATAAAGCAACTGCACACCTGGTCATCATACCTGTGAGTGGTTGACATACCGACCAGTAAAAACTGTGAAGAATAAATAATAATAATAACAATAATAACAAATTTTATTCCTCATAATCTTACAGAAAGTATCAAGCAAAGTCTCTTCAAATTAATTAAAATTACAGTAAGTTAATTACATATTTTTTAAAACTACATTCACTTACATTAATAACTTAAAAGTTTACAAATCTTGATAAATTATGTTTATATATATATATATATATATATATATATATATATATATATATATATATATATATTGTGACGCCGAGCCCAGGTGTGGGCTGTCGCCACTGTTGTTAGTATGGGAGGCCGCGCGCCTGCGAGGGCGCAGTTCGTGGTTTTCTCCTCCCCCCCCCCAGGCGGCAGTATCGGCCGTAGCGGAGGGGTAGTGAAAGGGGGGAAAGTGGGGAATAAGAAAGAAGGGGAGCGAAGTACGGTGAGGGTCGACCAGGTGTGTCGCGAACCCAGTTGGATGTGAACGGTAGGAGTGGAGTGAAGGCAGTGAGAGATGAGATACTGCAGTTTCTCTGTGTAGTGCAATATTTTATTGGAGATTGTCCAATATCACAGATTGTGATATAAATAGCGGAGTGGAAGGACAGTTACACAGCTATTTCTAATGTTATAATGTTTCAGCAAAATGTGTATCCATGAATTTCTTCTGATTGTAATTTGTATGATGTGATTTCATGGCATGTAGTATCAGCATTTGACAGGATTGCTGTGTGACCCTGCAGGGTAAGGAAGGCATAATGTTGCAATGATTACTTGTATGGCAATGAACTAGTATTATCGTTTAAGAGTTTGGGGAATGATACTCCAAAGTGTCTTGAGTATTTAACAAAAGCAATGAAAAGCTTTGTCAATTTTGAATCTTCTTTTTCCTTACAATTTTTGTAAAAATGGTGCAGAATGTTTATTTCATTGCTTACATTTAATTGCTTACATTTCTGTTGTTGTGTGTTGATCAAATTTGGATGTAAATTTTTATTGGAAATAAGGGAATTGTGTTAAATAATGTACAATTCTGAAGTGTTTGGTGTAGATGCACTTAATTGTTGTACAGATCATATGGAAGGATAATGTTCATTCCAAATGACTAAGTTATTTGTTCAAATTAAATAATTTGATTTTCGTTTTTCTTTAAAAAACTGGTTGTTTATAATCCTCAGAATTGTTCTAGGAATATTACTTCTGTGTTGTTGGTTTCCATTTCGGGAAGCGTGGGAGCAGCCAGGGCAAGAACTCCGCCCCCCCGGTCCCCGACTTCCGTTACAGGAGCAAAATATCTTGCAAACCTTGAAGTACGGCCCTCCGCACGGCGGACGCCACGTCGCCGCGCGTGCATCCCGTTACGTCACAATATATATATATATATATATATATATATATATATATATATATATATATAATTACTTGTATATAATATAAAAAATTAAATTAATTTAAATGATAATAGGAATTAAAATTCAATTACCTAACTTACTGTTCAAATAGTTTAGTTGATAAATTACATGATTAATTAAGCATAGAAATGCTCACAATAAACATTAATATAATTTAGATTTTAATTATACAAAGTCACATTATCCAATTAAGAATAGCATGTTCTCCTTCTTGTAGCACAAAAAATAACATGCATTGTATTAAGAAACTAGCAGATTATGATACAGTGGAAAATAATCTACAATTAGAGTGAGTAATTCACATTATCATACAGTAATAGTTTAATTAACTTACAATAACTTGAATACATTAGGTGTTAATAATAATTGTAAGTCCTTACAATATCCTGACATATAATTACATTATTTACTACATTACTAATTAGTACATTGTCTTATTGAAACTGAATGACTGGTACAAAGAGTGGTCGCTCTTGTAGCAGTACATAGTTTTTAATTACAGAAAAGTTAAAGGAATTCAGATATCTTATATGGACACACACTAATAAGATAATGTTGAAGCTATGTTTTGAAGTATTTATTATCAGCTGATTTTATGGTGACTGGGAGATTATTAAAAAACTGAGCATCTTTATTAGTTGAGGACTTGCTAGTGAATATCCTGTGATAATCCTGTGTCTATACATACTTCACTACAGGGGATAACACAAACCAAATCCAATTAAGATTGTAGGCAACATATTTCGAAATTTTCTTTCACAAATCAAGCAATAACTGAACAGAAACAATTTGCCTTCTAAAATCTTTAAACTCTTTCATCAAAGTGTTCGTCAATTTAGAAAACAAATTTAGAGTAATCCTTGGTTTTTCTAGAGTAAATATTACTTAAGAATAGCACCTACTCATATAATGCTCATATAAGGTTGGTGTAGTGTTGTGAAGTGTAATGTAGGGTAATAATGAAGATGATATCAAATGTTTTAGTGTAATGCAGAGTATGTGCAATAATTAAACTGTACCAGACACTATTTTGGGCTTAGTATTGTTTAGGTCACTTAGTTAAATCATTATAATTAATCAACTTAATATTAGTACACTACGTCTTGCCAAATTTGCTTTCATCATTGTCATCATCTTATTATTGTTGTTATAATACTTATGTTATAGATAGTATTATTGTATTGCAGTGTATTTTTATTTTATTTTTAATTATTATAATTAATGACACTGAGTTTTTACTCAATTCCTAATAGCAGTTTAAATAAATATATCCATCCTTTTCTGAAATATCTCAGCAAGCAATTTTTGTCAAGTTAAGATTGCTGGCCTTGCACCCAACCTCCAGGATGATCATCAGGACGGCCTTGCACTCAACCCCCAGGATAATACTCATGGGATTTGCTAACAATAATCTCCCTTAGAACTAGTGATGCTACAACAGCACACACTTTCTCACGACTATATTGTTAATGGTTATGTAATATTATAATATGACAATTTCTACTTTACACTTCAACTGCCATTTGAAAAATTCTTAAATAAACGAAGCGTGAAAAATACATATATTTTTTTAATTCAAATGTTTAATGAAAACATCTTTTTTCCAATTTTCAAAAATACAGAATGCATTGAAAAATTGAAGAAGTTGTAACTGTATTGAGTGAAAAGCTGAGTGGTTTTAGAGAAGGGCAATCATGACTATATGACATTACTGTATCAGAGAGAAACATAAAAGCAGAAAATAGAATATTTTTGTGAACTAAATAGACCTCCAGAAAGCATATGGTAGAGTCCCAAGAAAAAAAATATGGGAATCAATGAGAAGAGTTGACATAAAATAAAAAGGGATCAACTTGGTTAAAAACAAAGGTCTAAAACAAGGATGTGAATTATCTCCTCTTTTGTTCAATATCTACTTAGAAGAAGCCCTATACAGCTGGTACAGGAAAATATTCAGGTATGGGAATAAAAATTGGAGACATCACCGTTCTGTCCCTTCTATTCGCTGACGACCAAGTAATATTTTCCCAAGATGAAAAAGACATGGTGTATATACTAAGAACAATTAGCCAACAATGCACATTGTCGCAATTTCATGGAATCCTGTATCTTTCCAAATAAGACACGATGCGATCACATTGTTTGAAGATCTGGAAGTCGAGCAGATTCAAGGCCACTCACCTCGCTTGTGTAAAAAGCTAAGCAAAACTCATCTTGGCTGCATTGTAAGTTAGATTTTTAGATTGGTAGTGTGGCTAGCTCACAATATGCAGACTTTGTGAAACAGTGTGTGGCACGCAATCTCTGCGTAATAACATTTAACACACACAAATTAAGAGGAAACAGGAAAAAGCAATTGCCTTTCGACCAAACATCTGCAGAAGCTCTCCCAAAAAATTCAAGCTATATTCGCAGCCTCAACAATGACGATGAATATGAAGATGATGGTGATGAGAAAGATGATGAAGATGAAGAAGAAAGAGAAGGAGGAGGAGGAGGAGGAAGAGGATATTTGCCTCTATTTTCAAAAGTTATTTAGAAGATTTCATTACATCAAAAAAATTGGAAGATTTAGCTGATGTACCTTCCTCAGCAAATGCTGAGATGGCCCCTTGTTTTGCTTCTGGAAATAAATGTAATTTCATTATCTGTGCATGTCTTCTAGAATTCATTGGGAAATATAGTTATTCAAATTATCGTTTCCATGTTGTTGCAGCAGGAAATATTATTCCTTGACGAAGGACATCATGGATAAGAGCCCAAAATTTATTGCTTATTTATCCTTGAAAATAGATTTTATTACATGAGAGCTTTTTTTAAAAGTTTTTTTAAGTTTCAAAATTCATGTAGTATATGACTTAGTGTAGGGATCACAGAATTTTGAAAATGTGCACAGAATTCACTTCTCCCCGTAGCATGTCATACGCAGTTTCAACTGTTTTTTGACGTAAAATAAATAAATAAATACATCTGTTACTACTAGTAGTACTTCAACTCAAGAAGCATGTGTGTCTTTAAAAAAAAGGTGATACCCAACAGTGAGAGAAGTGTCTATTGTGTATTATAAATTCACAAGAATATCCCAAAATTTCAATTTTCAGATCAATTCAACAAAGAAAGATCTGCATACAACGAGTTTTTTTCTTATTTGAGCATTATTCCATTTACTTATGGTATTTTCCCTGTTTCTTAATTTTAATAAATAAAATTCATAAAAAAATGCGATATTTGTTGTGTTTGTATCGAAGCATAAAGAACACAAAAGGTTCCAAGGCTTCTGTTATTTGATATGTGCCAGGTCTATAAACACACAGTAATGAACTAGTAAACATAAAATAATGTAATATGTTAAACATGTGCATTCAGAAAACATAAATATGAGCAAGCATGTATCTTTTGATTAAATGTCTGGACATTTCTGATGATAATTTGAACTTTCTGTGTTCAATGAAATATGAGTAAAATAAAAGTACATACTTCAAAACTTGCTGTGGAAAGAAACAAATTCTCTCCACTGAAGAAAAGAGCATCTCCTAGTACCTCCTCATGTTGCCTGATCATCTCATATTTGAAGAATGTATTGTCTTCTTGAGGGATAAACTCAACAATGTACTCAAAGACACCTTTTCCTGGGATTAAATCCAGTTGCACATGGTTACAAACTGTATCCATACTGAAAAAAATAATTTTTCAATTCACATAACATCTTGAAAGGATCATCCACTTATGCAGTCACGGCTCATGGTTTTCTAAATGAAGAAGGCATTGTGTTGCATTGCGCTGCATTGCATTACGTTGCATTGCGTTGCATTGCGTTGCATTGCATGCATTGCGTTGCATGCGTTGCAATGCATTGCGTTGCATGCGTTGCAATGCATGCATGCGTTGCGTTGCATGCGTTGCATTGCATTGCATGTGTTGCATTGCAATGCTATGCAATGTAGGTCAACAGAATGAATGCCCTTTATGTATTATTTGTGAAACAATCAATATGCAGAATGTGACATATTTTACACAACTAAGAAATTGAATTTGAGAGTTCTATGCAATCCAAATGACCTGTAACTTTTTCATTCAAATCTTATACAATGTACACTGAAAATGATCCAATCAACAAAATGTGTATACTTGTGAATG
The DNA here is from genome assembly GCA_011170035.1 of Teleogryllus occipitalis. Lineage (NCBI taxonomy): Eukaryota > Metazoa > Arthropoda > Insecta > Orthoptera > Gryllidae > Teleogryllus > Teleogryllus occipitalis. Next base: position 169,421 of record BLKR01002588.1, on the reverse strand, counting down.
AATATAATATTAACATTCATATTAATTATGAATATTACTTCTTTAAAAACCAAGAAATATCTATGTTATAATTCGAGCTGCATTTCCTTGATTCACACATTGTTCTATATTTTAGTTTTTTCTGATTTACCAGTTATTTCCTGTTTGTAACTTGTTTTTGAATGTTGAAAAATAGCCTGTTAATTCAAAAAATAGCCATGAATGTTGAAAAATAGGCATAAATATTCTTCATAACATGTAAATTGAAAAAGATAAAATATTACACTTTCTTTTAAAAATGAAGTTTAACTTACATAATTCATAATCGTATATCAGAATCACATTTTGTCCAATATAGCTGTAATGGTTTTATTTCAGTTGCACAAGAAGTATGAAATGAAAGAAGTGTATTTGGTATTTAAGCTAGTTGCTTCTGCCACAAATAAATATATAAATAAAAATGTACCTCAGTCCAAATGTGAAGTTTTGAACATCTGCTATGGTGTCCACTTCTTGTTCACAAGGTTGTGAAGGCACTTGGGTGGGAGACCTCTGGTTTAGAGGCTCCTGATTTGAAGATACTTGATGTGCATAGTTTTGATTTGATGGTTTCTTCTTTGACGACCTCTGAGGAAGCCCCTGATTCACTAACTCAACGTTTGGTGGAACCTGATTCGAAGGCACTAGGTTTATAGGTCCATGACCAAAATTTGCTGATCTTTTAAGAACAGCTTTTCTTTTTGATATTCGTAGGCTAGGAACAAAATAACATAAAGTTTTCAACAGCACTGACCAGATAAACGAACATTAAAATGGGTGAGTTTCAAAGTTGGTTACAAGTCCAAAAACAAAACACACTATTTTACTAACTTCACAACTGAAATTGCAAAATTAGTTTCATTCACAATCTAAGAATTAGGATGCAATAATTTTTTCTTCTGTTACCTTATATTAGACTATCAAGAATGAATATAAGGGAATTAATTCCAGAACCAGAAAACAATTCTTATTTTAATGCAAAATAGCTTTGTGGTCAAGGTAGGTAAATACATTTATTGCAATACCACCTAAAATGGACTAATTAATACAGATTTGACTCATCAGATAAATGCATCATTTTTTAGATAAAATGAGATAATAAAAGTTATTGGGGCACTTGATGGGCTGAGTTTCAAAACCAGAATTTCCATTCCATCAGTTTTGAAACATGCTATGTGAATTTTGGTTCATTATTAAAGACTGACAAAATTTTTTGTTTAGTTTCCAGCTGTGTCCAACACATCAGTTATAGAACCAGTTAACATTCTTTTTCATTTTTTAGATTACAAAATAAATTTAAAATATCCATAGATTTATATTATGTCTAATACTAATCTTGTGAACAATGTATAATATTGGTTATTATTAATTTTGTTTACTCTATTTTTGAAGATATGCTTTTCATTACTTTTCTCAAAATTCAAGTAAACTTGGTAAATATGAAAAAACTCAACCCTTTATTTACCAATTTTGAATGAGTGTTAATTGGGAGTATGCACTTGAATGAAATCAATTCACTCTAAAATAATTGCAAGGAATAAAAATGCAATATTACAGCAAATGAGTTGACCTGTTGAAATTTTGTTTTTATGATGTTATAGTATATATCAAAAAATACATTTTTATTGCTTGGTGAAACATGAAGCACAATAATTTTTTCCTTGAAAACAATTTCTAAATGTGCACATGTAGACAAAACTCAGAATATATCTTTTCAATTTTTATTGGTACCAATTACTTTGTTAAAATTTTGAACATTATAACACACTAATATTGAGCTGCTTTTTCAATTTTTTTTTTAATTTTTAAATAAATGAATATTACATTTATGATCCATAATACAAATTTTAAAAGACTTTATAAAAGATGTTGGTAACACTCCTATCTCTATTCTCTGGAGCAATTAACTTTGTTTCTAATGTTAATGCAATAGTGTACATTTTTCTTCAGATTTTCATATCTGCATTATTTCTCAAGAACTGTTGCATGAGTAGAGTTGTACTTTGTCTATGAGCAATATGTTAATTTTTTAATAAAGTTGGTGAAGCATTAAATTCAGATTCAATTTATTAGATTAAAACTCATACCTAATTTTGGTTCTGATTTAATTGATAGGAATTTAAAGAAGTGGAATATTAAATATGTTTATACAATTTGAAATTTAGAAAAGATCTTTGATCAGAATTTTTTAGGATAAAAAATAATCATAAAATTATATTTTAAAAAGTATTAGAACTGATTTTAAAAAGTATTAGCACTTTTAATTTCTTGTGCTAGGAGAATTTTTATTTATAGTAACATCAGCATAACAATAAACTTGCAATTTTTAATCAAATCAGAAGCAAGTCGGCAAGGCACATCACAAATACTTCGCACAGCCAATGGAAGACTGCCACAAGTGAAAATAACATTTTTGTAGAAATATTTAATAATTTTGAGTCAAGTGGAGAAATTGTAAATATTACTTTAGGAAAGTGAGTAATGTAGACTAACTTCTAACTCTCAATAGTAATGCATAATGAAATACAAGTATAGTAATTTTTTTGAAAATTCAACTGTGGCATTTCTTCAGAACATGGTCTTAATTGTACAGATTTATATACACCAAACTATTAAACAAGTAGCTTTTGACAAATGGCAGTATTCCACTAGTTGAGCAATTTACTGAAAGAATATTTTGAGTTTCCAGCATCAGGTTTTTAATTTTGCATATCTGCAACATCAAGAAGAACTTACTGTTTCAGCAATTTTTCATTCAAACATTGCAAGAACACTGAGTGATCTGAGGGTTGTGGTGAGGTAGGCCGCGACCTACTTTCTCCGAAAGCTGCAGCACGAGGTGAGCTAGATCCTGGTCTCAGATATTCGCTAGTTGATCCAGCGTGAGATGAGCTAGGTCCTGGGCAAAGATTTTCGACAGAAGCCCCAGTGTGTGGTGAGCTATGTCCTAGCCTCAGAGATTCTATAGATGGTCCTGCATGAGGTGAACTAGGCCTCAGCCTGAGAGATTCAGTTGATGATCTTGATTGATATTTTGGCAAGCGGTCTTCTGCATGAGTGGATCTTAGGTCAAAGAGTGACACAGTTTTTCTTGCTCCACATGATAAAGGCCTTCCTCCCTAGAAAAGTTCCTTCTTATTTATTCTTTAGTTTCATTCTCCAATTAAAATATAAATATAAACAACACATATATAAAGCAACGGATACTGAATAATGGTAATTTCATGCCAATTCATGCATATAGTAGCTGATTTTCATAGGAATGTTGTGTCTTTGAAGTGGCAATTACACACTTATTTTAATCAGACCATGCATGCTTAATTTCAATGCAATGGAATCACACTGCCTCTATTCATTCTGACAGTTATTAAATTAACAATATTAAATACCTCATTTCAGTATTTCATTTATGTATTCTTGAATTTTCAGTATCTTAATGTTTATAATGATTTTCATTCAAAATAAAACAACTGTGTAAACAATATGTTTTATAACTATATTTCTGCTGAAAAAGCATACATATATCAGCTAAAATTCAGATATGGTGGACTTCAATCCAAAGAGGATTATAGGTTGATTTTATGTAGATATAAGATTCCAGAAATGCCACTTACTTAACGAGATCCATAAACATTATCAACCAACCTTTTTGTCTTTTTACATGTGGAAATTTGAAAACTTTGTTAATGACTAATCAAACACTTAAAAAAAGGGGGGGGAAAAAGGTACCAACATAAATATTTTACTTTCATATTTTGAGGTGTATGAAGAAATTTAATTGAACAATGTGAATAAGGTTTATTAATTTGGAAGCTTTTCAGGTACGATTTTTTTCTTGAATAGAGGAACTTTGAATTAATATTTTGCATAATTACAAACCACAACTTCATTTTGACACGTTTTAAGATGTGAAATTTTTAAAAAATTAAATGTTTTAATGAAAATTCAGATAGAGAAATTTATAAAAATTTTACAATAATAACATAGGGAGAAGAACTGTTAATGAAATGAAATGGTTTGAAGAGATGTGTAACCAAAACATATCAGTTCTAAACTAGACTACACAGTAGACTCTACTGGCCAGAGACCTTGTTACTCAATCATTTGCGAAGAGCGCAAGATATGTCAATGAAACCATGAAGTCTAGTAATGGAATAAATCATGAGTGTAATATAAACAAAATTATATCATAGAAAATATTACTATTGTAATTGTTTAAATAAAAATTTGAACGATATGTGTTGATTTGATATAATATCAAAAAACTTTTATTGCTCTGAAATCACTAAGTTATTTAGTGGCTTTGTAAAAGCTATGGCCTCCAGTTCATGGCACAAAAGTGATGAATTTTCTTTATGATATCCACGTGAGACTTGCTTCATTATTAGGAAACCAAGAAAAAGAAAATCATGAAATTATATGATGAAAGCAGAACAATGAATTAAATTAACAGGCAGACACAGACAAGAAAAGCATGGGGGCACGAGTGAGGCTGTTTTGGAAAGTGTAATTTTGAATAGTATTGTGACTACTTAACCTACTCTAAGTAAAAGGTCACTCTGTAGTTGCATGATAAATTCATATCTGTATGATTTATGAGTTAAACGCATTAATAACAAATAAGTTATCTGTGTACATCTAAGATAAAGCCAGTGAGATAAATTCAATAAAGACTTATTTGTGTACATGTATGTAATCTATAATATTTCTTGATACTATCAAAAATAAAATAATTAATGCCAATTGCCTTTTACTTATCAAACTCTGAATGTTAAATTTGGAAAATGGATACTCATGTATATCTCTGGGTGGACAAGTCCTCAACTCTCAATGAAATTAATTTTAAATCACTATTGCTACTGTTCCAAGGTCAGCTGAAAGCTTTTACTTTCTGGATAGGCATGCTTCGGCTTAGATTGAAGTAACACAAACAAATTAACAGGAGCAAAACATTCTTAGAATTTTTTTCTAACCAGTTTCACGACATATTCTATTGTCTTATTTACATTATTTATATGCTCCTCAATATGGAATTTAACAGATAACTAATTATCAAAATGAACAGATGATTTTTAACTTCTGGAATCCAACTTCGGGAATACACCATTATTAAACATAATTCTACTGGACCTAAAAGTCATGATTCTACATTTCCTGGGGTTTAAAATGAGTTTGTGATCCATTCAGTGATTTTTTAACGTGTTCAAATTGTATCAATATAACTATGACTTGCAAATTGACAATGTGCCCATCATGTTAAGTACCTAGATAATTCTCTACTTTTTGAATTTGTAAATGTAAAAATTATATTTAAAATTCTTTTTTGGAGAAGTAAATTTCCTCCATCTTCCCCTCTGAATACTGGACATCACCTATAATTTTCATTTGGCATACAAGACCAACTTTCTATCCTTAAAGTATCTGTTTATATATGCAATAAGAGAATTTGAGGAAGAAGTTATTTACCATGTTCTCAACATCATCACTTTCTTGGTGTCCTTTATGAAAGGCTGTCTGCCTTTTTTTGTGAGGAAACATGCTTCACAATGGTTTGTACCTCAGTTATTCCTAAAACAAATATTCACATTGGTCACAACACAATCAAATAAAAAAAAAGTGTTTCTGCTGGTCATGAGATCAAGACACATAAGGGTGTAGGTACACATAAAATGTGTAGAAATGAAACAAATCATTATCTACACATTCACTACCTCTTACACCATGTAAGTAAGTAAAAAATCTTACATAATCCACTGATAATGGCAAAAAGAAAAAAAATTCTTAATGAAGTGACAAGTGGCGAGGAGGTTCATTAACAAAACATTCAGAAATTACAAGATTCAGTGTATTGTTCACTACCTCCTTCCAAATTCATTCCTCATTTCCTTTCTTTACATTGTAAAAGTAACTTCCATGTTTATATAGTGAAATGTCATGGAATGACTGGCACTCTAAAGATCTATTCATTAAACAAATATCCATGTCAGTTATTAAAGCTTTGGGTCCACTTTTCAAACAAGGAAGAAGGTTTCCTGCTGTCAGAGAGAACAACTTTACAAATAGGGTCTACATAGAAAATTTATATAAATAAAAGGATGTTTTCTGACATTTACTACCTCCCCCTATTTCTACATTCTTTCTCTTTGCAATCAACATCACTTTCTGACTTTATTTTTTAAAGTAAGTCATTTCATGTGACAACATATGAGGGAGCATTTCATATCTAGAAGATCTAATCATAAAACTTTTACCCATATACAAGTAGCAAAGCTCCGAGACATTTACTAAAAAGAGTAGGATTAATAACATCACATAGACATCTTGATGTAACTAAATCTCAAAAAAAATTTAAAGACACTCATAATTGTTAAACGTGGTAATGAACTACCAAGAGGTGAGGAGATCAATTATCTCTATTTCTTTCAACATTTTCATTCAAACCTTATGTAATGCAATCATTTTGATTTTTTAGCTTCTTTAGCAAGGCAACTAATTCATTCAATGTCAATGGATCTTCATTATAGATTTTGTAGTCGCTTCATTCTGCCCCTTCCACATTCAAGTTGTACCATAAACTTTTATAGTGATCCAGCTACTCTTTCTCTTTGATTATGTTAAGTTCTTCACTATCCTTTGTGTCACTATTTAGATACCTCATTACTTTGTAAGCTAAGGTTTGTTGTCCAAATAAGTTCCTTATTTGTTTATATGCCCCTTTGGGTTCTTCTGTATTATCTTATTGTAAGCGTGTTTCTTATCATTAATGGCTTGGACGATTTCTGGTGTCCATATTTTCAATCCTTTTCATTGTTTATTTTCACTCTTTGTACCCAAGACATTATTAGCTGCTTTCTTTATTATACATTGTTATATATATTACTCTGTTCTTTTTGTATTTGTTATTGTTTGAATGATTCTCTTTTGTATTTTGAATGTTTGCTTAGCCTCTGGTGCTGGGCCCCATATTATTCCGTATTTGAGAATAGAGTGCACATTTGCGAAGTACACTGTTTGAGCTGTTTCAATGGTGCTGTTTCTTATTATTACTGTAAGAGCGTAATCAAGTTTGTTTAATTTTGAATTAATATCTTATAGGTGCGAAATCTATTTGAGGTTGGATTGTATGGTAATTCAGAGAAATTTTGTTTTCTGTACTTCTGTGATGCTGTTTCCTTCTATGTTAAAAGTTGGTGAGTATTGTTGTGTGGAGTGGGAGTTGTGGAAGGGTATTGTGATTGTTTTGTCTCTGTTTAGGATTAGTTTGTTGTGGTGGATTCATTGTATTAGTGTGTCGATGGCTGAATTGGCGTTGTCTTGTAAAGCTTTGGTTGATCTTTCTTTGAATGTTATATTAGTGTCATCAGCAAAAAGTACTGTTTTGTTGTTTTCCATTATTGATGGAGAAGTCATTTACAAATATAAGAAATAAAATCGGGCCCAGTGTGGATCCTTGCGGGCCCCCACGTGTCACATCACTTGGCTCAGAGTGATGATTATTTATTTTGTTGTCTTTTTGGTAAGGTTATACTACCATTTGTTTTCTGTCCGATAGATATGATTTTATCCTATCCAAGCAATTTCTCGGATTCCATAAGATTCTAATTTTGACCATAGAATGCTGTGATCTATTGTGTCAAAGGCTTTTGACACGTCAAGGAAGAGACTAACAGGAATTTCTTTTTGCTCTAATGCCATGAGGATTTCATTTACAAAGGTGAATAGAGCAGTTTCAGTTGATTGATTTTCCCTGAATTCATGTTGTGAGCCAGTGATAATGTTACAGTGTATCAAGTAGCTTTAACCTTTCATAGAAGAGTTTTTCTAATATTTTTGAGAAAACTGACAAGAGTGAAATTGGTCAATAATTCATTACATCTTGTTTGTTACCTTTTTTGTGTATAGGTTTAATTACTGCAGTTTTAAATTTTTTTTGGGAAGGAGCCATGAGTTAGTGATTGATTGTATAAATATGTTGATGGTTTGGTGATATATGGAGCAATCTTGTTTATTAAGAAGTCTGGAATGTTGTCTATCCCAACAGATTGTTTATTTTGCATATTGTATATAATTTGAAGTGTTTCCTTCTCTGTTGTTTCTGTGATGTACATGCTATAAAGTGAGTTTTTAAAGAAAGGTGGTGGTTGTTGATGTGTAGTGTTTGGATTACATGCTTGTAGAAGTCTACCAGCAATTTCAGAGAAGTGTTTGTTGAATATACTGGCTGTTTCATTAGGGTTTGTTATTCTTCTGTGTCCATGGACTAGTTCAATATTTTGTGTTTTGTTACTTGCTAGTAATGTTTTTCTACAATATACCACATAGCATTTGTTTTATTTTTGGATTTCTTTAGGTACTCATCATTTGACAATTGTTTGGCCTTTATTATAACTTTTTTAAGTATGACTGAATATCACTTATAGTAGTTGACTATTTGATTTCATATACCCCAGGTCATGATTCATTAGTTAATAATGAGATGAGTTTGTTGAAGTTATTTATTTGCATTATACTTCCTAGTCTCCTTTATTGGGTTTGCTTTTGGTGAGGCAGAATTTATTTTAAGAGTGAGTATTTGAGCATTGTGGTCACTGAGCCCTGTATCATTAGTGGTGATTGTGTGTGTGTTTTGTTTTGTCTTAAAGGATTTGGTCTATTGCTGTTTGGGAATTATTGTATTGCCTGGTTGGTGTGTTGATTATTGCATCTTCATTATAGGAGCATACTAAGTTTATTAGTTTGATTCTGTCCTTTTCATGAGTGATATTAACTTTAGGTTGGAAGTTAATGTTTATATCACCACAGATTATGAGTAATGAGCTCACGTTATTAATTTATCCAAGATTATTTCTAAGTTTTCTAAGAATATCTGAAGATTTGCATCAGGTGCTTGGTGAATGCTTAGGAGGAGGATGTTTAGCTTTGGAATTTCTACAATTGAACATTCTATGTCTGAGTCGCAAGTTATTTGTTTGAATTCAGTTACTTCTTTGGAATTGCAGTTATTGGCCAGATATATGCATGTAACTCCATACGTATGATTGATTTTGGTGTGATTGGTATGCAAGCTGTAGGGTAATCTGGAAGCCTTAGAATACCCAAATTATTTTTCAACAAAATCTGTCATTGTGTATGCCATTTATTCATTTTTTTATTGAATCATTAAAGAAAATGAAATATTTTCGACTCCTTTTTCCCTGCTTATTTGCAAAGATAATCAGCAGGGCCGCACTTCACTGAGCAGGGAGCCTGCCAGTGGATACACGCCGGATGGTTCTGCCGCAAATGCTCACAACAGGGCATGAGCAGGAGGTGTGCTCTCCTCCTCACTCGCACTCACGGGGCAGAGAGCCTAGGCTCTCAGCTGGCTCTCAGCAGGCTCCCAGCATGCAAAAAACTTGAACCACGATGGATGTCCACATCCTGCCCAGGCAAATTCACATCACCACGTTGTGGGAAAGTAGATTGAGTTGTTTGTGTGATTTTTGTTTGTTTTCTTTAAGAAACAATTAATGTAGCTAAAGATTTAGTGTTATAGAGAATGTCCCACTGACTATGGGCCACTCTCATAACATCCAAACGGTTAATGATATTGAAATGCAGTTTTCGCTCAACAATGCAGAATCATGAGGCAAGTGATACACCGTAGAGATAAGAATAGTAGAGATAGAAATATGCTGTGTTAGATATGAAGGGACTATTGAAATCTGCATTAAAGCTGACATGACCATCAATGAACTTTCAGGATCGGAATTCTTTGGAAGACACAAAATCAATTCCTTTAATATTATTGATACAGAATCATGAAAACTTTAATTTTACTGAATTTCTTGACAAAAAGCAGTTTCCCATCTACAAAGTGTTCTTTCCTCCAGGCAACTTTTCTTTCCTAATAAAATAATATCCATTGATTGACAGGGAGCAGCTTCGATATGAACTGACAAATGTATACATTGATAATGTCGGTAGATTTATTGCTGAAATATTTCTTGGACAACTTGGTCTAGGTAAAAATTATCAAGTGACGGTCTGGTTGATACGTTCCCTTTCCTCCGTCTATTTTTCTTTAGCATTATGTGAAAGGAATATGATTACATTAAAGGGAGAAAAGCATTTTTTTGAGAAACTCCATGAGAAATATCAGGATCAGTAATTTCAGTACAATGGCTAACGAGAAGTGATTAACTTTGCACAACGAAAAAACAATGAATGGGGTTAATTTAAAAAAAGTGTAAGATAAGATTTTCAGAAAATCCAACTGCATGACAAATCTTTGCCGCTGATAGTACTAGACTGTCAATGTCCTATTCCATAGTGTTGGCACTAGAGAAGCCAAAATCGTGTGCTTGTCGCCATCTTATGACACTACAGATTCGTTCACTGTCAGTGTTATATAGGATTATTTACGAGCTTTGTTCTTAATTTTCATCGGTTCTCTTGGGCTTTGGCAATTGCTGAACCATTTACATCATGATGGTGAACAGTTGTATTGTTTGGAAGTAATTTTTCAAATCTGCGACACAAGGGAAAAGAATACACTGGTTCATTATTACCTTTGCGCTCATGACATTGGTAATTTAGTTATTAAATTTCACTGTCACTTAATTAATAGTGTTTTTAAGATTGTTTGATTAAACTGCTAATTAATATCGGATGGGAAAAGAAGTAAGCTTGTGTGTATCAGTGTCCCTGAAGTGTTTTGTTATTCAAGTTATTTTCTTCATTCTAATTTTTCACTAATTTCCAATTGAAGATTAATTTCCAAATTCGAGATTTCATATAAGTATGGATTAAAGTCATTAGAAAGGAGAGTCTGCTACATCTATTTGCTCAAAATATTTTCATTCCATAAAATGTGGATTTAACAGGCCAGAAAAGAAGACTTAGAGAAGCTGTCTCCAACATTTCCTGACATTTGCAGAAACATTAGAAGATGCCACAAAAACATCAACACCAAGAAATATTATTTTTGACAACATAATAGATGCTAATCTGCAATTTAATGAGACCAATAATGATAACCAGATTTTTCTTGTAGTGCTCTTTGTAGCCCACAAGTGTGGCATTATGACGGTTAATTTAATTTAACACCTTACTTCAACTATAATTTTAATGTTTATTATTGTAAAAAAATAGGAGAAAGTAACCCAAGTTATTTTTCTTTCAATGCTTTACACACTTGTCAAATTTAATGTATCTGTAAAAAATATTGTAATTAACTTTGGGGTTAACTGACTTCCATCTCAATCAGATTTTCATTGTTTTCGTTGACCCATAGAGCAAATGCCGAGATGATCCCTAGCCTTTGCTTCTGAATTTTTAAATGTAGCTTTAATTTTCGTCATGAATATCAGACACTGTCTGAGACTAGTCTTGTTTTCGAGTTTAAATAAAAAATAAAAGCGTTTAAAAACCTTGATATCAATTTTATCCTTAATATTATTTTCTATTTAATTTTACAGTTTTTCTCAACAGCAATGTATTGAAAATATAGGTTTATAGATTTTCTTGGGGACCATTGATGTATAGCATTATTTGTCTGAGCGAAACAGTAGTGATACAATATGACAATGTTTGCAATCGCCCGGCTTCAAAAAGAGTCGTTCATTACCAGTCTAGTACTCTGTGTAGAATGTAATATTAATGTGTAATATTATAGACTAAAATATTGTATAATTAATATATTATTATTATTATTATTATTATTATTATTATTATTATTATTATTATTATTATTATTATTATTATTATTGTTGTTGTTGTTGTTGTTGTTGTTGTTGTTGTTGTTGCTATTGTCATTATTATTATTAAGTATAATTAATTTTTTTTATTATTGAAATATACGGAATTTTCTCCCTTTCACAAATGTATTATAAACATAAAGAAAAATGGTAACATAGAGATCAAATCACAATTAGAATTTACTATAAACATACATTTAAAAGGTATAACATATTTGATAATAAAGCCATCACAATAATATAACATATTGGCCTATCTCATCTGGCGCAACAACATAATTTTTAGACGAATTCAATGAGACATCAAGGAAATGTACCACATAGGCATACTCATCAACCAACTTTGGCTGTCTGATGAAGGCGTCATTTGCCAAATACTTAATAATACTCTGTCCTTGATGGTGCAACTCTGAACAACTCATGAGTTCAAGAACCTTGTAGGCACGTGAAGATGTATCTTTTCATGAATCTGGGGCCAGGCTATAAGTCCTTGGATAATTTGGAATAAGAATATCAGATCATTCATGCTGCGCCTATGCTCGAGAGTTTTTTGGCCCGACACCTCCAGTGCAAATGATCAGTCATGCGAAAAACTATTCATAGTCTTTCCCGTTTTGTATGCTAGAAACCTGAAGTATTTGCGTTGTATTCGATGAAGGCAAGATTTTAGTTTGGATGTAGATGGGTTACAAATTACCAAATGATATTTTAGTAAATGACTCACTAAAGTTGCAAACAATAAATTGTTCCAACGGTTGAAAAAATTCATCCCACTCTCTGAACATAGCCCTACATACTCAAAGCTGATCTGTACTGACTATCAATAAACTGATTAAAATTTGATCTGGAATCAAATATGATTCCTAGATCAACAATGTAGTCAGCTTTATTCAGTTCCATCCAGTTCAATCTATATCGAAAAGAGATGAAGCATTGTCTCCAAGAGGTGATTTGTGAACATTTTATTTCTGGCACATCTAAATCTCAATTTACCTTTTTTTACATTCTCCATTGATAAAAATCCTATTATCGTCAGTGAAGTATGTATGGTTTTAATTCAAAATGTAGCGATCCTGATCGTTAATAAAAACATTAAACAAGATAAGCCCCAAGTGTGATCCTTTTGGTACAGCTGATGAAGTTACATAAAATTGTGACAACCAACCATCCCCCAAAATAGCCAGAGATCTGTCATACAAATCACCTTTAATCCAATCAACTAATTGTATGTTTAAACCAAAGTTAGCCAGTTTAGTAATTAAGATTTTATGGTTCACCTTTTTGAATGACTTTCTAAAGTCAGGTGTCCTCCTGGTTTCCCTTTTCCATTCCTACTGCAATGTAATTTCTATATAATGCCAATTTGGTTACTGTGGACTTTACTTGCATAAGACAAGTTAGTTCTCAATGATGACGAATTTCAGTACCGTAGATAGGTGATTGGTAACTAAGTTTTTCAAAAAATGTTGCAACAATGTTTTAAATGAAAATGGGACGATCATTTTCAACATTAGATTTATTACGTTTTTTAATAAGGGGTATGACTTTTCTTTGTTTCGAAATTTGTGGAAACGTCTATTGTTGAAGATCAACATTGTTGGTGGGCGTATTAACACAAAATCACACGTCTTAAGAAAGACATTCAGTACACCATTCAGGCCAGCCTCCTTAATGTCATCTAGCTTCAACCCTCATAAACATTATCATAGGTATTACCAATAAATCAGTCTTTTTTAAGTAAGTCCTTATCAGTTCTTTGTGTATGTTGTATGTAGTCAGGCACTAGATAAAACCCCAAGATTTTGACCTCCCAGACCCTGTGCTAACTTTGGAAGGCCAGAAAAAACGGCATTTTTTCCTCGATAGTAAGTTCTGTAGAAAAATGATAAAATTAATTTTAAAGAGGATAAAATTTCCTACAACTTTTACATCAAACATTTATTTTGAAACTAATTACCAAGCAAGCAACAGCTTTTTGAGCTACAAGCTGGAAAACAAACACACAAATATACATATTCATTCATTTTTTTTGTATATTAATATTTTTGGTAATGGATACATTTATGAGGCAATGTTAACAACGATTATGAGATAAATAATAGTATTACATGTAATAAGAATTATATTTATTATAGGTTGATTATAATCTCACAAAAGTATTTTTCCATGTATTTTTGAGACTTGAAGAAAAGAGCGATTTTTTGAAAATATGTAGATCACTTGATAATTAGTTTCAAAAAATATGTTTTACGTAAAAGTTATAGAAAATTTTATTCTTTAAAATTTATTTGAATCATTTTTCTACAGGGCTTAAGGTTAAAGAGCTACTGAAGAAAAACCGAAACAATGCAGAAAATATAACTGTTTTTCAGGCCTCCCAGAGTTAGTACAGGGTCTGGGAGGTCGAAAAATTGGAGTTTTAACTAGTGCTTGGGTACATACAACATACCCATAGAAAGCGTTCTTATGATCTTTTCCAGGTAAAATGTGCATACCGACTAGAATACATGCATCAAATCATGTCATCTAATCATCATTTGAATTATGATTTGGAACAAATTGTTATTTATGCACATAAATAATGTCATTGATTTTTTGTGTTCTCATTTTCGTTTTTCTCCACTTGTTTCATCTATACACAATTATAAAACATTCTACAATAATTTTAGACACTGTTAGAACACAATTATGCTCAATTTATATAGTAAAGACAATTTGATTTTACAGTAGAACCTAATATAAATTGGTTTGACTTGTATCTTGAGCTCTCGTATAGCTACTGACTGACCTAAAAATTGAAGATAGTTTGGAACAAAATCATCAAATTAAAATAAAAAGTGGTTTCATAATCTGGAATAATACAACTCAGTCATGTGAAAAATTATTACAAAATAGCATTAAATTTTATATTTACAAATGATATTTCATGTGCAAGTAGAGGATCCACTTTTTTGTACCAAAAGACTAGTATCATCAGTCTGTAAAGGTTGTGGCTGAATATTATAAATTTGGTTTGATAATAATTGATATATTGATAATTGATATATTGATTTGAATATTAATTGATATATTCCATAATAATAATAATAATCAAATCTTCTTCCATGAGGTGTGAAAAATCAGGAATATCTGTTAGAGTAGCCTTTTTGAAATCCACTTTTTGTCTGGCCTATCTTTATTCTTCATCTTTGGTTGCCAGTGTATTAGTTATAGGATGAGGAAGTAAAATTCATTGAACATTACTGTTCTACTCACATCAGAAATCATTCTGTGACCAAAAGTATTTTTCAAATAGCATGCTATGTTACAATATAAGCCAACCATTGGTAATAATTTGTTGCCTAATTGGGTGGTGAAAGAGTTTATATATTTTACCAATGACTTTGTGATCTGCTTCCTCAACCCAGCGAATCTTCTTTACAAAATGAGGTGAATTAGATCCCTCAGTTGTTAACTGCTTATGATTACTTTTCAGTTCAGGCATAAGAACAATGTACTTTTGATCTTCTAAATAGTTTTTGGTATCTCTAAAACCTCTGTCTACCATGCAAAAGTCTTCTTCATGTAATAAGCTGTTCAAACCATGAGGTTTGGAGATTACTTTTTCATAATCATTGCATTGTTTTCAGTGGCATAAAATCGTCCCAAAATATACACAACAAAACCATTGGTTCTACAAATTGTAAATGATTTGTAAATTGTAAATTGTAAATTGTAAATGGTCTCTCAAATTGATAATTTTTCGAACCTCACAAGAAATTAAAAATAACTAAAAAAGACTTGTTCTCCATCTGATGCGGATATATCTATCGGTCAAAATATTATTGACAGAAGTCATTTATTGATATTAGCTTTTTAATATTGCAAATGTCACTACAAAATAAATAATATAGTTTATATCTTAAAACAAATATATAGAGATATGTAATTTCATACCTCGATAGAGTTGTATATACATCAAAATAAGCCAAATAAGACAAATATTTGTATTTTAATTTTTTTAAACATGGTGCACCAATCAGAAAAATCTGAAAAATTTCCAGAAGATGTCTGATTTTTAGGGCAACATTTGAGAATTTTCTCATTCACCTGATGGAATAAAAATTTCCTTTAAAAACTCTAAAATTTTCAATTCATTTAAAAATTTGAATTTTGCAGCCAATAAAATTAAAAATTTTCTTTCACATAAAGAAGTCATTGTTTCCATGGAAATTCATGCGCCCAATTCAATAAAACAAAAAAACACGTTTTTTGTTATTACGAAAGATGTGAGGGGAGCAATCTAAAAGTTCATGAAAAAATGTTTTTATGGTCACAATCCTTAAGAAAAATGTTACTTTCAATATCAAGCGGGAGCAATTGTCACTATCTTATCTGGCTAGAGGCTTCATGCTTCTTACAATAATATTAACTTAGGTTACAACAAAAGACAATTTCAAAAATATTTCCATTAATCAAAATACATTTAACAATGCCAATTCATCTTCTTCTGACTTTCCAGCATTAGGCAAACTGCCTGTAGTGGCTTCACATCACTTCTGTGGCCTTCCCACATTCCTTTTCCCTTGAGGTGAGTAATTCAAGGCCAATCTTGGAAGTCTATGCTAAGACATATGGTAAAGATGTTCCTTCCACTCTTCTTTGTATTATAAAACTTTTTGCTGTGAGTGACTGTGTTTGCAGTACTATTCTGATGTCTGCATTTTGTATTCTGTCTTCTCGAGTATATATTATTATGGATCTGAGAAATTTCATATATGTTGTTTCTATATTTCTTAAATCCTTTTTCTTTGTCACTCAGCATTTGGAACCATACCATATGAATGGTTGGAATGGGCATATTTGAAAGCATTGAATAGCACATGTATATATAATAGCATATTGATAGCATTGATAAGCATTTGAATATGATGGTTGGAATGGGCATCATGCAACTATAGAGAAGTTTCTCACCTCAGTTTGAAGGTTAATTGTACCACAATCCTCCAATAGTCATTAACCTTGTTTATATCTTTTTCTTCTTCATAGTATATTTGATAACCTAGATAATTAAAATGGGAAGCTTGTTCTAGGCAGCTATTTCCTACTGCTAATTTAGTCCTCTCTTGAGATTTACCATAGAATGTCATTGTTATTTTCAGGCTATATTTAAGACCTAGATTATTTAATCTGTAAACAGCCATTTTTAGTAGGTTTTCCTTTTCATGATGCCCTGATCATCTGCGTTTACAACTGTTTTAATATTGGATTGGGCTTGTAAATTTATACCCGAATGTATTTCATTTATCCATACTTGGAGTAGATTATCTACATAGATGTTGAATAGGGTGAGAGAAAGTCCTCACCCTTTTCGCACTCTTTTATTTATTTGAATTTTCCATGTTAATTCTTTCCTTGTACCAATTATTATCTTTGTGCCTTTGTATAGACTTCAAATCACATTAATCAGGTATGTTGAATAGCCTCTTTGTCCCATTATTTTCCATGTTTGTCTGTTTACTTAGTTGAAGGCCTTTTAAAAGTCTATGAAAGCTAGGTGAGTTTCCAAGTTATATTTTCTGTGTTTGTAAATTATCTGTTTTAAAAGAAAAACATCAGTACAGGATCTTCCTTTGCAAAAATCTACTTGTTCTTCTAAAAATTTGTATTCTGAGATATTTTGGAATCTTTAATTCCAGTGTACAATTAATATGTTGCAATGAGTAGTTTAATCTCTCTATAGTTTTGAGTGTCATTTTGTTGTCCTTTCTTGAAAATAGAGATAACTTTTGCTGTCTTCTTGTTTTCAGGAATTTTGCATGTTTTCCAACATATGTTAATTAGATGCAGAAGTGTAAGGTGTAGAAAAAGTCCTCCATATTTTAGTCATTCAATATTTATCACATCTGGTCCTGCTGCTTTCCTATTTTTCATTTTTTCACAGCTTGTTCCAATTCCTTAAATTCTATGGGATCCACTGTTATTTCCTCAGATTCTGCATCTTTTTTACATCATCGCCTTTTGCTTCAGGGTTGCATCACAATTACTTGAGTGAGTGATCCAATTTTCTTTAGGTATATTTAATAATGCTACAGCTTTTTCAGTTTTATTAAGATGATTCATGACTTTGGAAGGAAACTAGTCTCCCATGGATGTCATTCTGTATTCTGTTAATAACGTTATCCGAAGAGTTCAAGGGTGCCTCTCTGACGATTGTTTTGGTTCTGCTTCTTGTGAGTTGATAGTTTCTTACCTCCTCTGATTTCCTTTGTAAAAATTCTATAAGTTTTATTGTTTTAGATCTATTGTTTCTTGAATCTCATTATTCCATATTTTAAGAACTCTCTTGCAATAATTTCTTTTCCTTGGACCGAACACTTCATAGGCTGTTTCTTCTATGCCATTCATTATATAACTTCATTCCTTATTTATGCATATATCTGTGGGTATTTGAACAAGATTCTGGGTTCGTCGCTGTTGATATAGATTCTCTACACTTTCTTTTGAAGAAGAAGATTTTGTATATTTCCTCTTACTTTGGAACTTCTTTGTTTTCCTTTTCCAGCCAGCCCATGTCTGTATCCGACTTGTAACTAGGAAATGATCTACATGTAGATTGCATCCTCTGTACACGTATGTATCCACTAGCCTTGATGATAATTTTGTATTTACAATGATGAAGTCGATTAGGGCTCTATAACCTCTTGCTGCTCAGATATATTTATGGGTATCCTTTTGTTCTAAAGAAGGTGTTTGTTATTTTTAAACTTTTGAAGGTGTGACATTCTCTTAATTTCTCACCATTATTAAGACATGTTTCTCCAATACAACCTATTATATTCAGTAAGGGCACATTGCCAACTCTGGCATTTAAATCTCTTTATTTTATTTTTTATTTATTTTATGTCAAAAAACAGTTCAAACTGCGTATGACATGCTATGGGGAAAAATGAATTGTGTGCACATTTTCAAAATTCTGTGATCCCTACACTAAGTCATATACTACTTAAAAAAAAATAAAAAAACTCCCATGTAATAAAATCTATTTTCAAGGATAAATAAGCAATAAATTTTGGCTCTTATCCATGTTGTCCTTCGGAATAATACTTCCTGCCGCGACAATATGGAAACGATAATTTGAATAATTGTATTTCCCACTGAATTCTAGAAGACGTGCACAGAAAATGAAGTTACATTTATGTCCAGAAGCAAAACAAGGGGCCATCTCAGCATTTGCTCAATGGATCAGGGAAACTGGACAAAAAACCTGATCGAGATGGGTTTGCTATTAAAAGGTAGTCCTTGTTGTTATATTTAGACATGAATTTCTGCAATTCTTTATAGAATTAATTTGTTTCTTCCCTTCTCCTTCTTCTAAAGTGTATACTTCTATAATATTTAAGAAATCTTTATCAAATTTTAATTTAAGAGTGAAAATTCTTTCATAAGTAAATTCATATTCTCTGATGTTACCTTTTCATTTTCTATCAACTAAAACAGCAACTCCACTGCATGCTTGTTTTGTTTTTTCTACCCTACTGTAGAGCATTATGTAATCTTCCAATTCTTCAGTTCTTCTTGACTTTTTTTTGTTTCAGAAATAACCACTTCATTAATTTGCTTTTGCTTGCGAATATTATTCAGTTCTACTTCATTTTTCCCAAGACCCCTATTGTTCCATGTTGCTACATGCACTTTGTCCTTAGTACTATATATCTTGTTCTTACTCTTGCCTGGTTGTCAACCATACAAACTTACATTCCAAGGCTTTTTGTGAAGCTTCTGAATATATTGTTTCCTATGGATGGGTTATCAACCCTTCACAAAACCCCCTCTTGTTTGGAGGACCTCAGATTTTATTTTGAGGTTGTCTCCCTTAGGCAGATGGCCTTCTCTATACCTAGGGGATCTGCCTTGCTGCCCAGGAAGTAGAGTACTGCTTCATCTGACAATTAATTTGAAAATTGAATCTATATGATTTCACTGAGTTCTTTAAGAATTCTGAACTCTGATAATGCTTTGAATTGCTAACATATTTGAAGAAAATTGGTAGATATTTCTTTCTAGATATGGTGAAGAAAACTATATTCATTGATTGTAAATGGAATTGCAGATGGAAAGATCCACTCCCTGATTGCTGATACGATTGATGTCTGAATTA
The DNA here is from genome assembly GCA_011170035.1 of Teleogryllus occipitalis. Taxonomy (NCBI): domain Eukaryota; kingdom Metazoa; phylum Arthropoda; class Insecta; order Orthoptera; family Gryllidae; genus Teleogryllus; species Teleogryllus occipitalis. The sequence goes on along the minus strand of BLKR01002588.1, from coordinate 149,525 downwards.
ATTGTTTCACTAGTTGGTCACTAAAGATTGACATGATTACAAAGTTGCCAGTCAAGTGTTTATTGAATAACACCCTATTATTTCTTCTGAATGAGAAATGAAACAAAACAATTGAGAACTTGAACACAACTCTTAACACATAATTCAATATTTTACTGTTTTGTTTGAAACAACAGGTAAATTGGTTTAAAAATAGATACTGCTATAATAGTAGAGTTCAAATTCCAGTCAGTTTTCACTACCTTGCAGTAATATTTTAACATACTCAAAACTTCAAAGCAAATGCCAGAAAGGGAAAAAAGTTTATGAAATATGTCGCGACATGTTTTTTTTTTCATTTCTATACTAGATATACCATCACTTATTTTGTTTAAAGATTTTTCTTCACAATATTCTTCGTTTGCTAGAAATTTTATGTACCGTACATAATTTCCTTTTATTGAATGACTTGCTAACATCCATCAAAGATTATTACCTATTAAATTGCAATACAATACTGAGGCCCAATTAATATTTATGTGAATACTAACCAAGCTCTACTACACAAATCTTGAACGGCAGCTCATTAACTTCTTTGTGACCTACACAGACCACTTCCAGGAGCTAATTTCCTGCAATCAGATTAACAAATTAGGGCTATTACGATATTTACGATCGATAATATCGATACTTTTGTTATCGATGTTTCCCGTACCAGTGTTGATACAGGAGGGCTCTTGCGCATCGTATCCGACTTCAGCCAACGACATTTAGACACCAGTTTGCGTCACACTATTAGCGGGAATTTTAAATGTAGCCAGATACCAAAATTGTCACATCGTTACAAGACATTAAAACAGATTTATGAAGAATTTCTTTTAAATATTGCATCTTGTACACCTTCACCGTTTTATTTTTGGGGTGGTTATCGTTGAAAATTGTCATTTTGTACCACTTTCAAAATATTTCTCAACACTACACGCTCTCCATGCAACATGGTGGCCAGCGTCTGGTCTGGCTTTTAAAACGACGTGCCCATGCTGTGGTCATGCGGTTCGTGACGCAAACTGGTGGTGCTCAGAATGAACAAAATTCGGTGCGCCGGAGGAGCTCACTGACGTATTTATATGGTTGATACTACGGTGATAACATCATTTGAGGCGTGTTCTTTCATCTAACTTTGAACCTTAGGAAGGCTTTTTGTAGTAAAGCCAGAAGAATGAAATACTGCTCTCCACCCGTATAGACGGGTAAAATATTAGATATTTATAGAAAATACACGTGAATTATGACAATTTACAATTTATTGAAAATATGAGACGTAATTGAACACGAAATAAAATGCATCGCAAATTTAATACGCTGTTGAATTTTTTGGTAACGCTCTCACGCCTAGGTTTTGAACAGATTTTAATGGTTGATACGAGTTAATAATATTTATTCGCTATTAAAACTGGACACCCATTTTAACACTACAAAAATATTAATAGACAAGTCGAAGTCTATAACATTGTGGAAATAACAATCCTTCTAGTACCTGCTACATTTTCCTTTGCCGACCATTTGTCTGACACAGGGTTCTTGCCAGCTGTCTAGTTGGTCTAGGCAGAAGTTTGCTGCTATATTCAGAGAGGAGGGGAAGTCTTCAAGGAGATAGAACTGCATTAATAAATAGATAAACGAAACGTCCTGCGCTCTAAGTGTTCTGTTTTCGTCTTTGGGCTCTAAGCTATTCATCGCGCTGCATCGATCTCAGCAATTTCGGCGTTAATACGTGCAAATCTTCGTTATCTCAATAAAAAAGTTTGAAATACAGGTTACATGCGCTGCACCAAATACAAAAATACAGACATCTCAAAATCTACCCTCGATTGCCAAAGAAGTGTATGATCACAACCTCCTATCTCATTGCATTCAAATGCTAGTTGCATAACAGAAAGTTTTTCTTGTTTCCTGAAAATCTTTGCTTTTTGTGATGAGAGGCTTCGTCATTCAAACAACGATGACTCTTCAGCTCTGCCGCTCTTCTATGCGGCATGACTTATCCCCAAAAGAGAAGTCATGGACAAAACTACAGATGACATGCTTGAATAATGAACTTACAATAGCGAGAAGAAAAGAAAAGAAGAAGAAGATGAAAAAGAACAGCAACAATTAGAACAACTTCCGTCTATTGAATTGAAATGCTTTTTATTTAAGTTAATCGTGTTAGTTGGCAAAGCGTATAAGCCTACTACCATTTTTACCAGATATTCTGAACGTGAGTTTAACCTCAGTAAGTATTAAAACAGTAGTATAAAATCGCTTTTTTTATTTACAATGTCCATAGGTATCACAAAATACTACATTAGAGAGACCGTTACTGTTTTCGGGGAACGTCGGAATAGAAAAGAAAATTTTGTGAAATTTTAAAGTGTCGTAGTTCTCTTATTATTTGATTAAGAAAAATAATTTATAGAGAAAACTTGTGGAGATTATTATGACATTTAAAATTGTACATAATCACCTTTGCACCAAGATCAACCATTAAATAGTTATTAAGAAAAAAAACCCACACAAAGTGCCCTAAAATTTCGTGTTTTTTGGTCTACCAAAACTTTTCCCGATGTACTTTGAGGTGGAAAACTTGAGGTTTTCTTACTAATATCAATACAAACAAAATAAAAAAAAATCTTCTACTCACCTTTTGCGAGGTAAAATGTCCTATCGACAGCACTAAGAAGGCGCAGTCAAAAGGGGTTTAAGTGATGACAATGTATGTTATTCTTGGGGTAGTTTTGGCCACATCTAGAGGTACAGGAAAACAGACTGAAGTATGATCGCTTTAAGTGCAAAGGAAAGGGGCATATGAGTCATTCCACGTCAAATCGCACTCACAAAACATCTCTTTTTTTTAGCGACTTGAAACATTTTTATGATGTGTAGGGTTGAAAATAGGTGACACGTATTTTTTCTTTCGTTTTTTTCTAATCCCACCCCTTTACCAATTATTTTACCTATTACTTTTTCCGAAGAATCATGCGCGCGCTAATTTTTTTTGCGGAAATACACTTTCCTTTAGAAAAAATACAACTATACTTAAATTTAATGTTAAAAATGTACTTTCATGTGATGTAAATATAATTTTTGTAAACATTATTTATATATTTAAAATATATATGTTCATTTATAAAATGCAAATTTTTATATTAGGTCGACACTTAAATTAACTGTAAAAAATACTCGTGTATTTATATACTAATGTATAAATCTGCCACAATGGGACACACATAAATAAAATTTAAAAAAATCGTTTGTTCACCGGAGCACGTAGACAACCCGCTGCTCGCCGGGCTCACTGCTCGAACTACGGGGCGTCAATGACACGACGCATCTTGACGTCCAAACAGAAAGCAACCGTGAGACCTTTGTCATGTTATGAATCGCAGAAACACACAGACGATCTCAAATGAAAGTTTTCTGACGCAGCGCGACAATGAAGTTTATTTATAAACAAACGACACTGCTATACTTGTTTTTTTCTAACGTGGCGGTTGAGAGTAGAATCTCCAAGATGGAATTCGGCACGACTTTTTGAGTAATTTTCAGTCATGCCGCTAGAGTCGCTTAATCTGCAGGACTGTTTCATGCTGATGCGATTATGCGACATCTTGCGACAGGACCAAGAAAGACGCAAAAAGTCGTGCCGAATTCCATCTTGGAGATACTACCCTCAGCCGCCACGTTAGAAAAACCCAAGTATAGGGTCTGCCTGAAACAGAGTAGCCTTTTTTCTCAGATCTACTGAGTCAGTAGTGTAAACAGAGGAATTCGCGAAACGTGCGTTGTTCTGTGAAGATAGTAACTACAGATAGATTTACAATAATATCAATACTATAGTTTTTGCATTTTCTTAATATGAAAATCTATAATTGCAGAAGTGTACGTTTAGGTTGTTACAACCAGCATTCTTGAGAATTTGAAAATTGACTGTTTGCCGTCAAAGAAAGTTATTTGTATTGGAAAAACTGATTTTCAAAATGCCTTCTCGTGATGAGTCAAATGAAGTTTTTTCAAGAAAGTGAGAGTCGACTACACTTGTTAATGCCCTAAATATGTTGGGCAGTGACAATGACAAACGTTCACCGCTGGTCACACTTGGCCACACTAACGTTTCGCCTCATACGAGTAATGAAGTAAATGGCCAAAGTTCATCTTCTGATTCTTCTATTGTTTTCGCCTATCATTTGTCGTCTTCTGCTCTCTTCATGCGACAAAAATACATTAAGACGCTAGGAGTTTAATTGTCCAGTATGATTTTTTAGAAAATTATTCTTTCGTACCTGAAAATGTAATGTAGAGTCTGCTGTGAATTAATGTCTTACCTACTCTGATTCCTTTTATGCTATATTTCAGAGAAATAAGAAATTAAAAATCTTCCCCCAACATTCTTTTTCTGAATACCAGAAACACGACACTAATTCAATTCATTCTTTTCAGTATAAACTCATAACACTCCTCATGTAAGGTTAAGACAGTTTTAACAGACGTATTTTTCGGATGGGGCAATGCCTAGTATTACAAAACAACGCGAGTTTATACTTTCACAAAGACGACATCAATGTGTGTGTTGAATGGCATTTCTTTACTTCGCAATGGAAAGGAACCTGTGACATTTATTTATTTTTATTCATTTATTTTACGTCAAAAAACACTTAAAACTGCGTATGACGTGCTATGGGGAAAAGTGAATTGTGTGCACATTTTCAAAATTCTGTGATCCCTACACTAAGTCATATACTACTTAAATTTTGAAAACAAAAAAACAAGAAAAAAAAAAGAAAAAAAACTCCCATGTAATAAAATCTATTTTCAAGGATAAGTAAGCAATAAATTTTGGCGCTTATCCATGTTGTCCTTCGGAATAATACTTCCTGCCGCAACAACATGGAAACGATAATTTGAATAATTATATTTCCCACTGAATTCTAGAAGACGTGCACAGAAAATGAAGTTACATTTATGTCCAGAAGCAAAACAAGGGGCCATCTCAGCATTTGCTCAATGGATCAGGGAAACTAGACGAAAAACCTGATCGAGGTGGGGGTCATTGACCCGGAGGCTGTAGTACAATAGTTGTTACAGGTTGTTTATACACATTTATACAGTCCAAATGGTAAATAATGCATTATGTATCATTGTTGAAATTAATGTTACTTTTCTTGTGATGCTCAGTATAGTCTCTAATTGTATAGAAACAGTTATGCAGCAGAATCGATTTCACTTGGTATTTAAACTTTTCTATTGAATTTAATCGTTTAATGTCATCTGGCAAAGTGTAAAATAATGTACATGTATTGTATGTGCATTTTTTGTAATGAGCTGTTGATACTGTCACCTGATGAATATGATTTCTACGTCGAGTGTTATAGTAATAGACATCGGCATTTTCTGAAAATATATTCCCGCCCTTAAGCTAGTCATTTTTGACAAAAACACTGATTCGTAAATAAACAGACACGGTAATGGTAAAATTCCTAGATTAATGAAGAGAGGCTTACATGAATCACGTGGGTGGGATTTGGTTATTATTCGTACAATTCGTTTTTGTAATCTAAAAGTCTGGGAGCTATAAGATGTATTTTCCCAGAATATTATGCCATATCTCAGGCGGGAATGAACATTCGCGAAATATACATAACGAGCAGCATGAAGGCTGACTGACTTTGCAAGAATTCTGAACGCGTAGCATAATGAACTTAATTTTGTGTTCAATTCATTTAAATGGACGTTCCATTTAAGGTTTGACTGAATTGAGAGACCTAAAAATGTTGTTGCCTTAACATCAGTCAATGGTACACCGTTCATTTTCAATGGAGTGAGGTGTGTGTGTGTGTGTGTGTGTGCGTGCGTGCGTGCGTGCGTGTGTGTCAACTGTAATGTTCTCAATAAAAGCTAGCCTTCAATTCTGACAGAAACGTATCCCAGGAAGTTATTTAAGTGGGCTGATGATAATGTGAAGAATATTACCTTTATATTTTAATCAACGCTGAACAATACTTAGAAAGAGGACTATTGTAACAGTGATATTATAAAAAAGGCACACAGAAAATACTTTCTTTTCTTTACGAAAAAGTCAATTAACGACATTCTGTGTAAAGTTAAGGAAATGAAATATAAATTTAATTAACTGAATCATACACTCTTATTCGTATAAATATTCGGTCAGTTTAATACTAAATTGAATCCGTTTGACATTTTTTAATTTGAATTTAATCAACTATGAAGGTCATATGTTGGCAGATGTAAGATGTGAAGGGTCATATCATTGATTGATTTTTTCGTGTTTCCGGGCGCGTCAACGGCTTCGGTCATTAGTCCCGTTAGTGTAGTGCATGTTTTTTTCTCGGGAGATGGCGGTGATCTTCCTCGCTGGATGGCGAGTTCCGGCGCCGACCTACCGTCGGCTAGTGGGGTTTCCCCCTAACCAGGACTCTCCCACCAGCGGGACACCGCCCCAGCCGGGACAAGTTCTAAGCTCCGGACTGGTCTCCCGGAATATGTGATAGTGTAGTGAATGTTAGTGTAAGTGTGTGTGTAAGGGGAGAGGATAGGACAAGGAAGAGGAAGGACAGATCGCGCGCGGTCCGTGGCCCGTTTGGTAAGGTACTGCTCTGGCATTCGCCTGGTGTTGATCGGAGAAACCACGGAAAACTACCGATCAGAGCAGCCGGCCGCTAGAATTCTCCTCCAGACAGCGACTGAATTTGGCCTAGCTGAAATGCTAGTGTCGAAAATCCTGCCGCCGTCAGGACTCGAACCTAGGACCTCCCGGCCAGAGGCGCTGCTGTGACATCAGTTGATACACTGAGCTCCCGCTACCGGTAAGGGTCATATGTTGTATGTAAGATGTGAAGGGATACTTCTATTTATTGCTCAGTGAAAGTATATTGATGATAATCGTCTACTGCTGATTTGCATGTGCTTGAGATGTGACGCTCTAGCAAACCCTGCAGCAAAACAACAAGTAGTTATATCTGTAGTATTTAGTTACTAAAAATCATTTGGTGTCCCGCTTTGTAACTTACCAGACTTATTTAGATCTTTTTAGAGATTACAATGGTAGTTTTTGGAATTTTTAAACTGTCGAATTTTGGGAGAAATTAAAAAAATAACAGTACAGTAGGTCAAAAAATGATTTTTTAAAAATTAAATGAATTCGATAATATATCAAGTGAAAGAGCATATTTTGTTCTTTAATATCGCGAAACATTAAATTTCATTCATAATTATAACATAAGTGAAAAAAGGCTAACCTAAGTAATGCGAGCGTATTTCCGAAAATTTTGAAAATTAATATAATCTCGAAAAATAATATCTGATAAAAATGAAAAAACTCGTATTTTATATTTTTGCTTATACTCTTCACAGAAAAAAGTTTCAAAATCTGGGATGTCAAGGTCAAGGTTTCCTAAAATTTTGCGATTTGACGTGGAATGATCCATACATCTAATAATTGTTATATTCAACACACTACGATGCCGATCCCAGGATGTACACCACCACAGGGGGTAAAAAAATAGCGCTGTGACAAGAGATACATAGGGGTACCACACGTTACCAACCGTCGTGACTGGTATGTTTCATTTCAATCGTTTGGGACACCTAAAATGATGAAGAGTACTAAAAGTGGAGCGAATATTTGCATATTGAAGCATTAAGTAATGGAAGTATTAATGTTAGGACATTTGATTGTGAAAAGTGGATAGATAGACACTTTTAAGACGTATGATTTTGTCCAGATGTCCCTTCTAATTCGTTTTCTGTAAGGAATGCTGGTGAAAAAGAGATCAGCTACGAAACAAAAAATAGCACTTTTCAAAATCGAGCTGGTCTCTCTTTAGTGCTAACAAACTCACACAAGATCTTATGAATACTTCCAGCAAACAGAGCACTAGAAATTACCTTCACATATAACCCATATAACATATAACCACTTCACATACAACACACCACCACATCAGAGAACGACTATATCAAATACGGACAGACCCACGACTTAATACATCTGAGAAGAACGCTAGGCTGCACAAAAGAAGATCATATTCGTAACGAGAAAATTAGGGAAAAACTACACGCCGAAGAAATTGGAAGCAAAATAAGCAAATACCGAAACAACTGGTATCAACATACGCAAAGGATGGATAATACACGACTACGTAAATTAGCATTACTTTATCAACCGCATGGAAGAAGAGACGTGGGTAGACCCAAAAAACGACGGAAGGAAAACTTATGTAGACGGAACAGGCTCAAGCCTAATCCATGTAGTGCAGAAGAAGAGAGGATGATGATTTACTATTTTCTGTGTCGAGCAAAGGATTAGATAATTTAAACGTTACACGAAATAATTTTGCTCTATATTTTCAAGACAATTTTCAATTAATATCTTATCTACTTACGGTGAAGGAGAGTCTACTAGTTATATTAAATAGCTGCAGTGTAAGTGGACCACAATCTGCACAACCATGTTACCAAATTTCGTAAGTACCGGCTTTCAATCGATTTTGTAGATAGTATGACTTCTCAAACTCGTATCAAATCATAATCCTTAATTTATTGAATAAGTACCAATTTTACCCTTTCAAAATATGAAATTAGGTCATTGTTGATCTTAAATGGGTCTATCTTATATTCATTTCCAATTATATCACGTATATTTAAACGCACTAGTGACATGGCCACTGTTCATTCTACACTTTTTACTCTCTACACTTTGAAATCCGACATTCTGAAAGACTTTGCACTCATGAAAACAATAATTTTTAATCAACATATCAGAAGGCTGAAAGAGATCGTTCACTACACAGACGGTTGGGTACAAGTCGGCAACATTACGTGTCTTCCCCTGTTGTGTCCTTACAGAATAAAAAGAAGTCCTTAAAGGAAGACTGATTTATTTTCCACAACATACACATGAGCCCGCCTTGTGGCGGGCACATAATGTAAGAAGACAACTCTGTCTTCTTTCTGCCGTGAAGTCTTTTTCAGGAAGTCGTCCCGTCGATTCCCGGACAATCTCATGTGAAATTTGTTTCAACAAAACGAGTTCAGCTGCTTCACAAGGGCTAGTTCAACCCCTGGGAAGAGCCCTAAATCCTAGTTCTTTCCAAATTCTGGCCGCTGGGTAGTGACGCAAGAGCTCGCAAGAGCAGGAGCGCGTACGCTACCTGGCGGTCCTCTTGATTGATTGATTTTTTCGTGTTTCCGGGCGCGTCAAACGCTTTGGACATTAGTCCCGTACGTGTAGTGCATGTTTTTTCTCGGGAGATGGCGGTGATCTTCCCCACTGGATGGCGAGATCCGGTGCCGTCCTACCGTCGGCTAGTGGGGTTTTCCCCTAACCAGGACTCTCCCACCAGCCGGGCACCAGAGCACCAACCCAGCCGGGACAAGCTCTAAGCTCCCGACCGGTCTCCCGGAATATATGGTAGTGTAGTGCATGTTAGTGTGAGTGTGAGTGAAAGGGGAGAGGATAGGACAAGGAAGATGAAGGACAGATCTCGCGCGGTCCGTGGCCCGTTTGGTAGGATACTGCTCCGGCATTCGCCTGGTGTTGATCGGAGAAACCACGGAAAAGTACCGACCAGAGCAGCCGGCCGCTAGAATTCTCTTCCAGACAGCGACTGAATTCGACATAGCTGAAAAGCTAAATCGAAAGCTGTCGAAAATCCTGCCGCCGTCAGGACTCGAACCTAGGACCTCCCGGTTAGAGGCGCTGCAGTAACATCAGTTGATGCACTAAGCTACCGCTCCCGGTGCGGTCCACTTGACGACTAACGGACTACGTAATGGAGGATTACTCCCAAAGACATTGACTTTAAAAATATAAATAACGGAGGATTACTCCCAAGAGCTCAACGCCCAAATGGAGGTTACGAACACGTTGCGACGAAGGCGCAACAAATTAAAAAAGTGTGATGTTGTAGATCCTGGATCCACTTCTTGGAGCCGCTAGGTTGGGCTCGTGTTGACTCCCGGCGAGGTGGGGTCTCCGCGAAGGTCGACGCGGCCACGTTCTGTGAGGCGCTGTCACGTAGGCAGAGTCGTGCGGTTACGCCGGTCGCTTGGCTCGAGGCGACTGGGTTGCGACTCCGTTGCGACTTGGAGGCAACCGTCATGAGACTCGCTACGACGGTCGGCGTGGTGAGGTCCCGACGGGGAGGTGCGTGTCCATGAGTGACGCCCAAAGACGTCGGTTGAGACACTCTGCTGCGACGGTCTGCGAGGTTGTTGTCTCCACGTTGTTTAAGGCGGTCCTTACAAAGGTAGGCGGTATGAAGCATGTATTGGAGCTGTTCTTACTTCGAACTTTATCCTCACGTTTTGGATAATCTGAACATTAACCGGATTATGGCTAATTCGCGAATTAGCCAGATTCGAACATTAACCGCAACATACAATACAACTTTGGGAATTCTCTACATTTCGAATACGAGAATGAAAACATTGTTATAGCTCAATAATATTAAATGTGGTGTAATTTTAGCTAAGATTTTGTTAAATTGTGCGTGATTCGGCCTTTAAACCTTCATATTCTAAATCAGCACGTTACATAGTGAATATCACCTTCGCCCTGCCGCAAATAAAACTATCGATTTTTTCTCGGGAATATTTTCAGTTGCGCAAGACGCTACAGAGTTGTGACTCAGTCAATGTTCTCCTCGTGATAAATTTACGTCATCGCTCGTATTAATTGGTGACCGAGATTCAAAAGAACAGGTTTGCATCATGAACGCTGATAAGCCGACACGGCTACAATCACGTAGAATAATCGGGCAAACATAAACCATAAATGACATGCCAAAGAAGGTTGAAGAGAAAGCCATTGTATCTAAGTAAATTATAATTTTCACGCCGCTTTCCGGCGCACGATTACAATTCTTTCTCTTCATATGAAGTAAAGCGAGAAAGTCACAAATTGAATCATGCACGAGAAATATTTGAAAATGATTTTGCTTAATGTAAAGTAGATACCAAAATCAAAATATTCTATTCAGATTCGCAGGGTTCGACCAGATTGATCAAGAAACATCAATTTTGGAAAACAAATACTATGAACGGTTTAGGCGGAAGTGTTCTCCAAGACGGACAGTCGACGGATAAAGAGAGACAGTCATAGGCAGAGCTACAGATTGATGTTTTGCCGTAAAATGTAGTGTCAGATATCAAGGACCCACAACGCATGTATTCTGACTACACGAAGAATGTGAAATTCTCAATTTCAAACTGCCGTGTCCCGGCATTGCCAATTTTCTAAGAAAATCTCTACCATCAATATTGTAGATCTGCAGAGTTATTTTGTTTTGATTGACTGATTTTTTCGTGTTTCCGGGCGTATCAACTGCTTCGGTCATTATTCCCGTTAGTGTAGTGCATGTTTTTTTCTCGGGAGATGGCGGTGATCTTCCCCCGCTGGATGGTGAGATCCGGCGCCGACCTACCGTCGGCTAGTGGGGTTTCCCTCTAACCAGGACTCTCCCACCAACCCAGTCGGGACAAGCTCTAAGCTCCCGACCGGTCTCCCGGAATATGTGGTAGTGTAGTGAATGTTAGTGTAAGTGTGTGTGTAAGGGGAGAGGATAGGTCAAGGAAGAGGAAAGAAAGATCGCGCGCGGTCCATGGCCCGTATGGTAGGGAACTACTCCGGCATTTGCCTGGTGTTGATCGGAGAAACCACGGAAAACTACCGATCAGAGCAGCCGCCCGCTAGAATTCTCCTCCAGACAGCAGCTGAATTCGACCTAGCTGAATAGCTAGTGTCGAAAATCCTGCCGCCGTCAGGACTCGAACCTAGGACCTCCCGGTTAGAGGCGCTGCAGTGACATCAGTTGATGCACTGAGCTACCGCTACCGGTTTATTTTTGTTTTGAAATCATCAAATTACAGAGAGTTCACCTAAAATAGGAGCCATGCCATGTATTCTACAACTGTTTTGCTCTCTTCCTAGAAGAAATTTAAGAACGTGCACAACATGAGCAACGTGTCCAGAATAAACTTTTCCCCGTAGTAGGTCACACATAGTTTTAGCCTGTTTTTGATATTTAAATATTTTCGAAAACTCTACTATTCGCGTAATTTACGTGAAATTTAGGCAATTTTTCAAAAATTATTTTCTCAAAGTAGACTCATTGCTCATTTATTAATATTTTATTAACAAACAAAATTAATATTTTTTTCGAAAATTGTACAAAATAAGTAAAAATATTTACAGACAAATATTTAAGAACAGACCAATACAAAGACATGATTTAATCAAGGGAAAATTCTGTATGTTCAATATTGTAATTATAGAAATTCGCCGAAAAAATTATTATGCAATTCTAGAAAAGACTAGACATTGAGCTCTGGCGCTGCTTTAAAGACTGATTTCACTATCTGGGATAAACAATTTAATTAAACATTCTGGAGCCATGTTTCAGAAAATTTAGATATTACGGCTTCAAATAAAATTTTGTTTTTGAATTCGCAGGGCCTCTAATTGCACTAGATCTAAAGAGGAATATCAAATTTTGAGTAAATCACCTGAATGTTTTAAACTCTAGTGTTGCAATGGACATTTGTATTGCATTGTGGGAATTCTGATTTGGTGTTGTTGACGTTCTTATAAGAAGAAATAAAAGAGGTCATCTTCGTCAACATACTAGCTTTATTAAGATAGCCGGCTTTCTACGGCTATCTTAATGCAGCAACTTGCTTTTAACTGACGGCAAAGCCGTCGAAAGCCGGCTATCTTAATAAAGCTAGTATGTTGACGAAGATGACCTCTTTTATTTCTTCTTATTTGTATTGCAGTCAGTCAAGGTTCTCTTTGCAGATGATACGAACATGCTTTGCAATAAAGAAACCGTAAATAGTACAATATCAGAAGTTTCAAATTGGTTCCGAAATAACAAATTAATACTAAACGAAAAGAAAACGGTTTTAATGCAATTTTCCATTTCAAATAAACAATTCTGTGCTTCATTGAAAGTGAACGGTGTACCATTGACTGATGTTAAGGCAACAAAATTTTTAGGTCTCTCAATTCAGTCAAACCTTAAATGGAACGTCCATTTAAATGAATTGAACACAAAATTAAGTTCATTGTGCTACGCGTTCAGAATTCTTGCAAATTCAGTCAGCCTTCATACTGCTCGGTGTGTATACTTCGCGAATGTTCATTCCCGCCTGAGATATGGCATAATATTCTGGGGAAATACATCTTATAGCTCCCAGACTTTTAGATTACAAAAACGAATTGTACGAATAATAACCAAATCCCACCCACGTGATTCATGTAAGCCTCTCTTCATTAATCTAGGAATTCTACCATTACCGTGTCTTTTTATTTACGAATCAGTGGTTTTTGTAAAAAATGACTTGCTTAAGGGCGGGAATATATTTTCAGAAAATGCCGAAGTCTATTACTATAACACTCGACGTAGAAATCATATTCATCAGGTGACAGTATTAACAGCTCATTACAAAAAATTCACATACAATACATGTACATTATTTTACAACACTTTGCCAGATGATATTAAACGATTAAATTCAATAGAAAAGTTTAAATCCCAAGTGAAATCGTTTCTGCTGCATAACTGTTTCTATACAATTAGAGACTATACTGAGCATCACAAGAAAAGTAACATTAATTTCAACAATGATACATAATGCATTATTTACCATTTGGTCTGTATAAATGTGTATAAACAACCTGTAACAAGTATTGTATTGCAGCCTCTGGGTCAATGACCCCCATCTCGATCAGGTTTTTCGTCTAGTTTCCCTGATCCATTGAGCAAATGCTGAGATGGCCCCTTGTTTTGCTTCTGGACATAAATGTAACTTCATTTTCTGTGCACGTCTTCTAGAATTCAGTGGGAAATACAATTATTCAAATTATCGTTTCCATGTTGTCGCGGCAGGAAGTATTATTCCGAAGGACAACATGGATAAGCGCAGAAATTTATTGCTTAGTTATCCTTGAAAATAGATTTTATTATATGGGAGTTTTTTTTTTTAATTTAAGTAGTATATGACTTAGTGTAGGGATCACAGAATTTTGAAAATGTGCACACAATTCACTTTTCCTCATAGCACGTCATACGCAGTTTGAACTGTTTTTTTGACGTAAAATAAATAAAAATAAAAAATAAATAAAAAATAAATAAAAAAGGTGTTTTGAAAATATCGGGAAATATGCTTGTGCGTAAAGAAGCATTGAAAATGTGAGTTAACGAGCGTATAAAGACGGGTGGATAAGTTTTTAATAAAAATCTGGAAATTCATCTGCATCAGCGGAATATATATTTTTTAGTTTACTGACCATTCGGAGGATTTCAGTAGAATAAGTTTCGGAAACAGTGTCGGAATTCTTTTGGGAAACGTATGAAGTTGAATTTTGTGATTTTAGTCCCTTTATGAGACCAACCGCAATTCTCGAAAAGCGCTGGTTGAAGAGACTTGCAATTTTTATCGGATTGCTTACTTCTCTGTCAATAAGCTTTACAATAACATCCACTACAAAGTTTAGAGATATTGTATTTGTATTTTTTACGACATTCCACATTGCGTTCGTTTATTTTCGGAAGTAGACATGTAAACCGAGTGATATAATAGGTTATGATAGAATAGACTAAGATTTATCGTATTTACGATGTTCTAATTCTTTGTTTTATCCAAGTATTGCATTACAATACTTTCTCTTTACGAAGCAAGTAGTAAAGCGACAAAGTGAAAATTCGGCCGGAGTTGCATTTTCGATGTTTTGCTAGCTGACGCCCTTCGTGACCAATTTGTTTGCGGGATGACGGGAGAATAGGCTCAGCGTAAATTATTGGTGGAAGCAGCGGTGACTTACAACGGCGCAATCCAAGTGGCAACTTCTATGGAATTTGCAGCAGCGCAGACGACTGCCGTTTTTGGTGAAGTGTGGAACAGTGAATACCTTCGTAGTCATACTACAACAAATGATGAAAATTAGGCAATTCCGGAATATGCTTCCACTATGGAGTGGCTTGAAACGGTAGTCGCTGTGCAGTTTGCAGTTCGCGTAATGAAGTGCCATTTTGGGAAATTCTGCATGAAGAAGAGCGCAATGAAAGTACACCAATTACATGAAGATCGTCCAAGAGAAGGAAGCAATAAGGAGTGTCAATGCAAATTGTGCGACAGCGAGAGTCCATCGATTTTGAAATTGACTCAGATGTTGGTGTTTCGATTACCAATAAAACTGTTTTTATACGTACTGACGTATGACGTAAAAGATCGAGGAACTGGTTTTAAGTGGGCTAAAAAGAATAAAGGAAGTCAGCTATTGGGCATCACGGCATTCGTGCATAGTACCTAACAAAGAACCTGGAAAGGATTCCATTATATTAAGCGTGAACTACAAGAATACTGTGAATAGATAAGAATAAATATCCATTTCCACCACTCGATGGTACTTTGAATTACTTGTCAAGTAGTAAGAAGTTTTGTATGCTTGATTTGAAAGCAGCTTGCACGCCAGTTGAAGTAATGAAAATAAGGGAAGTAATTTTCTCTGTTAATCGTCATCGGGGTTTGAGTGTGGTAAATCGTTTATCTTATGGAATTGGTAGTGCCCGTGCTATTTTTCAATGGGCGATGGATCGTATGTACTCCAAAATATTCCTAGTATATTCTACCATTTGGATAATATAGTTGCCGTAGGAGTAAATATGGTACAATGGTACTGTAAGTAGTTCTAAAGAGATTTGGATGTTTATTTATTTATTTATTTATTTATTTATTTATTTATTTATTTATTTATTTATTTATTTATTTATTTATTTATTTATTTATTTATTTATTTATTTATTTATTTATTTATTTATTTATTTATTTATTTATTTATTTATTTATTTAATTTATTTATTTATTTATTTATTTATTTATTTATTTATTTATTTATTTATTTATTTATTTATTTATTTATTTATTTATTTATTTATTTATTTATTTATTTATTTATTTATTTATTTATTTTACGTCAAAAAACAGTTAAAACTGCGTATGACGTGCTATGGGGAAAAGTGAATTGTGTGCATATTTTCAAAATTCTGTGATCCCTACACTGAGTCATATACTATTTAAATTTTGAATTTTGAAAAAAAAAAGCTCCCATGAAATAAAATATATTTTCAAGGATAAAAAAGCAATAAATTTAGGCTTGTTGCCATGTTGTCCTTCGGAATAATACTTCCTGCCGCGACAACATGGAAACGATAATATGAATAATTATATTTCCCACTGAATTCTAGAAGACGTGCACAGAAAATGAAGTTACATTTATGTCCAGAAGGAAAACAAGGGGCCATCTCAGCATTTGCTCAATGGATCAGGGAAACTGGACGAAAAACCTGATCGAGATGGGGGTCATTGACCCGGAAGCTGTGTTACAATAGTTGTTACAGGTTGTTTATACTCATTTATACAGTCCAAATGGTAAATATTGCATTATGTATCATTGTTAAAATTAATGTTACTTTTCTTGTGATGCTCAGTATAGTCTCTAATTGTATAGAAACAGTTATGCAGCAGAAACGATTTCACTTGGGATTTAAACTTTTCTATCGAATTTAATCATTTAATGTCATCTGGCAAAGTGTTGTAAAATAATGTACATGTATTGTATGTGAATGTTTTGTAATGAGCTGTTGATACTGTCACCTGATGAATATGATTTCTACGTCGAGTGTTATAGTAATAGACTTCGGCATTTTCTGAAAATATATTCCCGCCCTTAAGCAAGTCATTTTTTACAAAAAACACTGATTCGTAAATAAAAAGACACGGTAATGGTAGAATTCCTAGATTAATGAAGAGAGGCTTACATGAATCACGTGGGTGGGATTTGGTTATTATTCGTACAATTCGTTTTTGTAATCTAAAAGTCTGGGAGCTATAAGATGTATGTAAGTTGATGTATGTAATGTATGTAAGGGTAAATCTTTCTTAATTTTACAAACATTAGAGGAATAAGTAGTTCACATTATACATGAAAATGGAGTTCAAATAGCATCCAAACTGTCTGCTATTTTAAATTTTCCTCAACCAAAAAATGTATCAAATTAAAATCGTATTCCGGAACAATTGATTTTGGAGAAAATTTATTCCAAACTTAATGTGATATATGAAACATTTATATCAATTATTCCAAGCTGATTCAAAATCATATGAGAATAATGTCATCTAGCTTTTCACACGTAATATAAAACAATTATGAAAGGAAAATAATAACTCATTACGATCAGAACAAACCTTTATATGTAATTTTAGATGCTAGCCCAGATGGGGTGGGGGCAGTTTTATGTTACATTATAAATGGTGTTCAAAAGCAAGATTTATGTTAGCTACATAACCAGAAACGGAATAAAATTATAGTACGATAAGCTTTGGACACAGGTTTTTTTGTTATACAATTTTATAAATATATTTATAGTAGAATATTTTTCTTACGTAATACAATCAATCGAGCATTTTGAGTAGGAATTTCTCCTTTAGCTGCATATCGGCTGCAACACTTCGCAGTCGTTTTGAATAAATATGATGAGTTAATTTTTAAGCAAAATCTAAAGTGCAGTGATATGTTATCGCGACTACTAATTGATAAAAGAGATCTGCTACTCAGATCGCTCTTTTGTGTGACTTCTTCCGACCAATTCCAAGTGGATGCCGAATCAGTAGTACATCAAACGACGGTCACGAACCGCGCGTGGCCCTCCCCCACTGCGTCCCCACTCCCACATTTAGGCCCAGCGATCCAATCCCATTTGGCAATTGTTGAAGCTGCGAAACGGAGAGGGTTTTTCGAAGAGATTGGGCCAAGGAAACTACGAATCGTCCTTTTTGTTCTCTGGTCACGAAGGAAGATACTGAAACGACAAGTATTAAGATTTAGTATGACTCGGCGTTACGATCACTAAGCATTGAAGAAAATATCGGCGTTACCTGTGTCTGGGCGTAAGGAAATAGTTGTCCCTGTCTTATTGTATTTTCTTACTCTCGTGTGTAATGAAAATCACTCGGAGTTGGCGCGCCAACACCCCGGCACGCGCGTATTTCTTCGCTTTCTCCACGAGCGAGGCGAGTCGCCAGGAGACTGCTCGGATTCTCTGATTTGAAAAGAATCTGCTTTCGTCGCGTCTTAAGCGGAAGGAATTGATTTCGGAGAATTTGTCGACAATAGACAGTGTTGCCTGGACTCCTTGGGCCTCCGTCGGCTACGGCGCCCGGGTTGTGACTCATTCTGGCGGTCATCTTTGGAAGCAGTTGAATTTTCTTCTACGTGAATTTTTGTTTTTTTGTAAGGTATTTGGCGGTTTTTTTTAGGGAAAAATAAATTATCTCGGGTGCGGTACGTTTGAAACGTATGTTCTTTGCTATTAATTCGCCCCAAAGAATTGTAATAAATGATTGTACTCCACGTACGGCGATAAATTTGAATTCATTTGGCCCCGTATGTGCCAACATCGGTGTCCATTTTCAAACGATTGATTGATTAGTGATTCCGGACGCGTCAGCTGCTAAGGTCACCAGTATACCGTAAGTGAAGTGCATGTGCTTTCTTCGGGAGGTGGCGATGATCCATGATGAAAGACATAGGTGAACTGGTCCCACAATGATTTTTGATCGTTCTGCATCAGATATAATACGTCACGAACACGTGCCCACAACACGGACACTTGGTTTGAAAAAGCAGAGCATGCGTTGGCCGCCATGCTGTACGGCAAGCGAGAAGTGTTGAGAAAGTGTAGTAATGTCACTATTTCCAGCGGTAACCAACCAAAACTAACGATGAAAGAATAAAAGAGGTCATATTTCAAAAATATGCTTCATGTATTTGTTTCAATTATTGTCAACAAGGTGATATTTTCCCCATGCAGTGATATTCCTCCGCTGGATTGTGAGATTCGGCGTCGATCTACTCGTCTGCTAGCGAGGTTTCCCTAACCGGGTATCTCCCACCAGCACAGCACCGCGACAGACGGACAAGCTCTATGCTCCCGACTGGTCTCCGGGCATATGTGGTAGTGTAGTGCATGTAAGTGTAAGTAAAGTAAGTGTGAGTGGAAGTGGGTGACGGTAGAACAAGGAAGGAAATATCGCACGCGGCCCGTGACCCGTTTGTTAGGATTCTGTTCCGGCATTCGCACGGTGTTCATAGGAGAAACCATCAACAACCAACCGATCAGAGCATCCGGACACTAGAATTCTCCTCCTGGCGCAAGTGTATTCGTCCTAGCTATCTGGCTGGAGTCAAAAATCCAACCACGGGACTCGAATCCTAGTACTTCCAGGTCATAGGCACTGCTGACATCAGTTGATTCCCTAAGCCACCTAAGCCGACAGCAATTCTGGAAGTAGGCGGATATCAGACCTTGATTCTACCGGGCTGTAGCTTCCAGGAAAGACCAGAATGCATCCTCACCGCCAGCGCCTCAGAACCGTGCGACGCAAGGAGTTATGACTAGATCCAACGTGAAGTTGAAGATTGAAGAGAATGGTCAGGCTCGTTTGAAATGTTAAGATCTAAATAGTTCAATGCAGAATTTACACTATCCGCACACTCTTGCACGCGATAGTCTATTATTATTAGCTTAATTTAATCATTTTTTCATGAACTGTACAGAAAAACATATTTACTAAAATATCTTTAATGTTATCTCTTTGGCAGATTTCTATAAACTTAAAGTTACGAAATTTGTTAACATCTACGACTTACAAATTCATAAAAATATAAATAAAACAAAATATCACTTCAACATTTATGAAATACATGGATTTCTTAACACCTGACAGCAAATCTTTCAGGTTCGAACAGAGTGGAACCCTGTCTTTTATGTTCGCCTCATGTTCAATTAACTCAGAATTTTAAAAAACGAACAATATGGCATTTACAATCGAAATACCAATATTTTCTAAAAGGTGTTCTAATATTTTCTAAATTTTTCTAAATATTTTCGAAAAGGCCAATATTTTCTACATTTTCAGAAAGGAAAAGTTTCAAAATTCCATTGGCGGGTTTCGTGAAACTAAGTGCAAAAGTCTCCAGTTTTGGTCTCGAACGGTCTTCTATCAAATGTCTACTTCTAGGGTTCTACCCAAAAGAATATTCTGGCTACGTTATGTACTGTCTAAAAATATCACCGTCGTGAGTCATTTTAGTGCTTTGATGTTGTCACTCTTGTGCTAAATAATTTATTTTCTTCTGTGCAAAATAAAACAAATTTTAAAAATATTATATAACAGGAACTGCTCAAAGGTGCAATTCACAGAAACGAGGGACAGCTGTAAGGGCCGATACTTTTCGTTCTTGGCAACGCTCAACACACAAAATTGCTATTACAATGCTGTTGAAATGTTCGGCAACACCATGAAACAAGTAATTATTAGCTCCATGAACAATCACGCCCTAGTCACAATTTCATACACTCCACAGCGTCGCTCGCACTGAAAATCTCTGCGCATGCAGTAGGATTTCGAATTAATATGTAAGGCGTAATGTGAAAATAGGGATGTAAACACTTTACGTTGCGCTATTCTTCTTTGTGCTTGAAAGTTGGGCGTCGGCGGAGGCGGCGTTACTGCACTTATCCAGCCTTGCCAAGTTTGAATTGAATTGAATTTGCCTTATTTTACGTGGCGAGACTCAGGCCATAAGGCCTGCTCTTCCGTCTGACCACGCAAATTTCGCGACGCTTCTTTCAACAACCATGAGAGAAAGAAGGTATTTACTTGCGCGACGAAACAGGCGATTTTGAATTTAGCTCAGAGGCATCATTTAGGCTTGAGGATCTTTTACATGCAGTAAATCTACTAACATGGGACAGCCGGCTTAACTTCCCCTCTGAAGGAAGGCGTACGAAGGATTTTCTCGCCCTTAAAAATCCACGGCTTCAATCGGGTTCGAACCCGCAAACTTGGGTAAAACAGTCCGATACGCTAACCGTTACACCATCGCCGCCGCATTTGCGCCGCATGCCCTTCCGTGGGTACGATCCCGTGGGGAATACTATGGGGGAAATACATGGGTGAGTTCCCCCGGCGCTCGGATTTTTGCTCCTTCTGCGCACCACCAGTTTTTCGTCACGAACCACGTGACCACAGCACGGGCACTTCGTTTGAAAAGCCAGTGCAGACGCTGGCCACCATGGAGAGCGAGTAGTGTTGAGAAACATTTTGAAAGTAATACAAAATAACAATTTTCAAAATAACGTGATGAAGCTGTATAACAAGCAATATTTAAAAGAAATGCTCCATAAATCCGTTTCAATTTCGTGTAACGATGTGATAGCTTTGGTATCTGGCTACATTTACAGTTCCCGCTAATATTGTGAGGCAAACTGGTGTCTGAAGCTCATTGGCTGAAGTCGGATGCCACGCACAAGAGCCTCCCCCCTCCGGGCTAAATTAGATCTCAATCAAGCGCTTTGATATTTTTCAGTCTGATACCTACACGGTCTGGATTCTTTCAATGATGTGATGTTATGATTGCATTATAAAAGCATGGATACGTGACAGAAGCGCTTAACTGATGCAACGCTCCATCTCATTCATTTATTCATTCCGAGATGATGGCAACAAGGGTACATACGTCAAAGTTGCTGCTGTTATTACTTGTCGCTGGGAAACCACTGTCGGTGTCATTTCGTGGTTTTCAAATGACAAGCACAAAGAAGTATGGTACAACGTATAAGTTTGAAAATGCTTTGACATTTCACTGTCATTCCAGAGAAATCTAATAATGTGTAAAGCAATGAAATCACAAAAACAGGAACACAAACTTCTGCTATGATAAAGCCGGTCAGAGCTCCAAATCTTACTAAGACCTTTCTGTGATAGTGTTTTTTTCTCTATCATATTGAATACAGTGAACCTAAAAAGTATTCGAGTACAAGAGTATTTTAAACAGTTATTGTAATGATAACGAAACTTAACTAATTAACTTATTAACAATTAATATTTTAAACAAAGTATTAACCAAAGCGTAAAGTGAATATCAAACAAAAAAGGGGAAAAACATGTACAAAGCAGTTAGAACCTTCGATATATTCTAGTAGTGAAAATTCAGGACACACACACACAAATAAATTCGAATACAGAATTCGTTTTGGTTCCCATGTGCCTGACGCTTGAGAAATTTTTAACGGTAGGATGGTTAGTCTCTTGTAGCTTTGCATAACGTTTGGTAGGTACTCAATCGGCGGTCGGAGTATGATATAAAGAAGGAATGGGTCGTAAAGAAAAAAAACACTTTGGAAGAATGTGAAATCATAATCTGGCTGCATAAGCACCGCCAATCGTTGAGGCAAATTTCTGAAATTTTTAAACATCCAGGAACACCATCCTGCGAGTGACTGATAAATTGAGTGAAAGGAAAGCATGAGAAGAAGTGAGTGTTTAAAAAACTTAGTGAAACAGTGTCGTGCAATACTACGGAAAGAAAAGAAAAATCATAATTAAGCGTACCAAAATAGCCAGTGAACTCGGAAATGAACTGGGGACAAATGTATGTGAGAGTATCGCATGTCACGTAATGAATTGCACGCCCAATTTACTACGCTTCTTTTGATGTTAAGTTCTTCATATTTTTAAAGTGTTTTCTTTTCTCTAAGTCTACATAGAACTCCCAGGATGGTATTCCTAAATGTGTTTAAATTTTCAGAATGTCTCCCCAAAATTTACATTGATGATGCAGCCTGATTTGTCTTTCTTTCAAAGTTGTTTTCATTCCAGTACGATCCATTTCTTTTTATACCATCATGGACCGCTTCTGGAGTATCTACGCGTTTAAATACTTTGTGCGTCTCGAGTTGCACCCACTAGAACATTTCAACGGTTCTACTTCGTACGCGTGTTTTTTTGTTTTTGATATTAACTTTTCCGTACATTTAAGTAAGTACCATGTTAAAAATATTAAGTGATAATAAGTTAATTATTGCGTAGTAGGCACAGTAATTGTTAAAAATAATATTCAAATATAAATAATAAATGGCAACATTGGCATGAAACTTGTGAAAACTCAGCTTACATTCCAACAAAGATATGCTCCTCTACGTCGAAGCAATATTAATGTTTATTATTATCATCCTATAACAACGAGTTGACCACGAGATAATAGAATTGTAATCATTATGAATTAGTTTTAACACGTTTTTCCCTTCCTTTCGTTTCCATCGACATCAAGTGTTTATAAACATAAATCAGCGTATATTCGAGACATCAACAAATGTAACTCAGTATAATAAAGTGCACACCAGTCGTGCACACACCAGCACATTACACCGTTTATTCCGAAAATTCACGTACATCGTTATTTTAAAACACAACATACTGAAAACATTCACAAAAACTGATTTCGATAGGAAATAATTTTGCTTCGTACTTCTCCGAGCAAAACTGAACACGTAGAAGCAGGGAACAGCATATCAGACACTTAAAAAAGATAACTGGTTTACAATCAATAGCGATTGCAAATAAATACTCACAGAATTCAAATAATTTGTTCGTGAGCACAGACTCCAACCGCCCAATCACTCAAAGAAGTCTGCACAACTCCGCACAACTCCGCACAACTCTGCGATCACACAAGCGGCCACTGCATGGGTACATCAGAGTCTTGCTCCAGTCTCTCGTTCTTCTTCTGTCCACCAGGGGCGCATTCATTTGGAAATATGCTTCTTCACCAATAAACTAGATGTTAGATACTAAAAATGGCAAACAGGCAGTAAAATATTAAACTCTAAAATTTTCTGTACATTTTGTTCCAAATAATATCTTACAAACGGCAATACAGATTATCAAGAACACAAAATTTGTATATTATTAATATCCATTATGCGCAACACAAACTTATATTTAACAAAAACATGTTGCAATACTAAACACATTCTTAAATCCTGTTTGATTTTTTGTATGACATAACGAAAAACGCATTCGAGCAACATTTTTTTCTTTTAGTTTGTATAAATTAACTGAAATCAAATTTCACAGTACTTGACATTGTGACTACGTCTTCAAGTGCAGCTATATTCGCAGATTTAAATATTCTTAATTATATAATGTATGTATGTAACCATAACATTAAGATAACATTTCTTGCATTACTAACAACAATGTGCTTCAAATTTTCATACCTAAATTTTATAGAAATGACAGGTTTTTCAAAACTGAAAATTATCTTACAACATCAAAGGACGTTATTCAATCGTACTTAAACAGTGCTACAATATGTGTTACAATACATTAGTTGAAAGATTGCCTTGTTACTTACGAATACTTCTAATTTTAATTTCCGAGAGTCTGCATTAACGCAAGTCACTTACGTATTCCATTTGAACAGAAACGCTTGAGATAGTGTAACTTTCCGACGTTCAACAACGTTCCGATGACACAGAATTCTTATTGATGCTACAAAAAGAAACAAATAAGGAGGCGAACTTGCTATGCGCGTGCTTGGAATCTTTAAGTGCCGTTTTACTATTTTCCGTTCAAATAATTTTTAATTTATCCCATTTAATGTAATTTTCAGTAAAGTTTCAATGCTATCCTAATAAGGTCATTGAAAATTCCCTGCAGACACAAAAAGGGCTTCTGGTATCCACAGCTCTGCCATTTCTGCGAAATCTAATTTGGGAACTGCTGTCGGTTTAAAATGAGAAAAACTACACTGACAATACGAAGAGTCGGATATTTGTGAAAAGAGTTGGACATTTCATGCAATTATATGTTTTATGTCAAATCTTTCTGACACCAAATATATGCTTCATGGCAAGATAGTGAATTAGATAGAAAATGTTTGGCATATGTTGCACATTTTTGAGGTTTTTGACAAATACGTATATTTATTTTCAAAGTTTCCCCTTCTTCATATATTGAACAAAAACATTTTTAAGTAAAAATTATTAATATTGCTAAGCAGAAAGTTCCATGAAAATATTTAAACAGGCTTTGAACTAACACTGATGTCCAGGCTCACTGAAGTAAATTTTGTTGATGTATCGAGTAAGTTAGGAATTAGAAGTGACACATTTTCCGATCTGTATATTTATCGAATTGTCAGGTGAAAATTGAAGACAAACATACCCTATAAAACTAAAAATGAGACTTCTGTACGTCAATACGTTCTTGTATTGGAAAATAACCCTCGAGTTTGTAGAAAAAGTGAATTTTTAAACTTTAAGTCTTAGAGTTATCCGATCGAGCGAGACTGAAAATTTCGTTTTAACACGAAGCTTTTTAGAGGTTTCTATAAAAGAAATGTAGAAAGTCAACTCCTTGCGACAACCTTACAGAAGCCTTCCAGTACAATTTTACAGGTTTTTTGCAGCGTGAGTGCGAGGAGGTGCGCTGGATCCGATGTCAACATTGCTAGCGATAAGCTTGGCTTTATCTGCGTGGGCATGTGAATAGTCAAAACAATCGGTATTGGAGCGCAGAGAATCCGTGCCTGCCGCATGCACAACCACTTCAAAGTCAGCATAGCAAACTGAAGTATGATGTAAGACGAAGAAGCAAGAACTGAACTATAACACTAAAGCGTTTCTGGGAACGAGTATTAACTGCACGTTAAAGCTATCGAATTGAGATATCATCTATCTCGGCAGTTTCGGAGAATTTATCTTCAATAATTTTATTATTCTTCATGAAAATGCTTAATAAAGATATTTGCGCTTGAAAATTTAACCAAAGAAATTTGCTTTCCTCTTGCAAATGCATTTGAGGAATAATTTGAGGAATAATCTCTTTTCCACACATTTTCAAAAACAGCATTATTTGTATTCTCTTTAAATCGGGACATATTATTCCGTCTCCACAGCTATCAGGAACCAACTTCTGCAAAAGCACTCCTCCTTCTAATATTGCCAAATATTCTAATTTAACAATACATACAAAACGTTTTAAATTACAAATGGATTATTAATACCTGAAAATAATAATAATAATGATAATAATAAAAATAAATTATTATTACCAATTGTTACTTATTATTATTAATTATGATCAATTATTACTAATTATTATTATTATTATTATTATTATTATTGTAATTGTTCATACAAATACATATACTGGACTGCTATTCTGTGGAGTGATGTCATATGCAAGTTATACGTCAAAGGAAAATAAGGACGTGTATATTGTTTTTACGTTAAATTAAATTTAGGGATAATAAGACGTTAATTAGAATTGGTCTGATTATTGTTTCCGAGCGCGTCAACTGCTAAGGTCCTGTAAGTATAGTGCATGTTCTTATGGGAGGGAGTTGGCCGTGATGTTTTCCCTCTCGCTGGATGTCGGGATCCAGCGCGAGCCTACACGTCGGCACTCGGGGTTTTCCACAACCAGGTATTTCCCATCAACGGGGCACCGCCCCAGCCGGGACAAGCTCTAAGCTTCCGACATGTTGGTATTGCAGTGCAGGCAAATGCAAGCGCGCGCGTGCGCGCCCGTGTGTGTGAGGATAACAACGAAAAGGATGGAAAAAATGCGCGCGATCTGTGGCCCGTTTGTTAGGGTGGTACTCCGGCATTCTCCTCGTGTTGTTCGGAGAAACCATGGTCTACTCGCGATCAGAGTAGCTGATTGCTAGAATTCTCCTCCAGACAGGGGTTAAAATTGTCATACCTAAGTAGCTAGTGTTAAAAATTCAGCCACCATCGGGACTCGAAACCTAGGACCTCGAGGTCAGAGGTACAGCAGTGACATCGATCGACGCCCAGAGTCACTTAAGTGAGTATGTTTATAAGTACTAATTTATCAATTTTTAATTCTATCAATGTTTACCACCTAGCAGTTTGATCACTGAAATCTTTAAAAAATCTAATACCCTGAAAGACTTTTATCTTAAAGTTCTTTGCGTTTATTTAATCTACATACAAATTTACTCAGGGTACTAACCCGTTTTACTAAAAAGCTCGTAGCATTAATTTAATAAATTTACTTGACGATAATTTGTATATAGCAAGAGACTTCTAGTAAGATGTAGTTTTGTATTAAGCGTCCGAGCAGAGAGCAAACTTTTTCGCAAATTTTGCATAATAATTTTTGATTATGAGCAAACACATTTGAAGCGAAAAATTTGATTTCACCTGTACTTTACATGCAGACTCAACATGTTCAAAATTTTTTAATTTCACTCATTTCTCTGTATTTTCGAGCATTCTGTTGTTGCTTTTCCATCACTTCCCAGAGTCCTTGTCCAGTAATATTTCGTCCATATTACTTAAGTCCTCTTACAAATTCCAGTCTATTTTCAATTTTTGTTCTGAAATGTTTTATATCCATACCAATTTCGTCCACTTTTTAATGTCCAGTGACCAGAATTATCCACTGCCTAATGTCGTCCATCACATTAGCATGACTGCAAGAATCCTGAATTTTTAAGACATTTGGTCTTTTGTGTCAGCCACAATATTTATATTCCATTGCAGGAAATACACATTTTACAGTATGATATCGTGTTACGGTATTTGATTGAGTTATAGTACAATATTTCAATAAACACTACACATACGTACAATAAGGTGTAAATAACGCATTTCGCATATCACCACTCTCTTTGATATACACAATTTTATTCGATAGCTAACGGTAGACAAATATAAATATAAATTTTTACTTTGAGCATATGCGTGATATCTATCCACTATATTTCGATCTGACGTTGATTTGTCCCCTATTATTTTATAATGAGCTATCCGATCTGTCTATGACCGCCAGCAAGTTGACATCAATTTACGGTGGTGTTAGGTAATATGGCACTTTGTCATTATCCCTACAGCGGAACCATACAAATTGTTCTCTGGTTAGGGTAATATCATATGAGGATATTATTGCACATTCTTGAAGCGATTGTAGCAGTGGTGGCCTACCAACATTTGGTGTTCACTTGACAGTACGTAATAATGAATTTCTTTCTTGTAAAGGGTATAGCCGAATAAGGCGGTGAAAAGTGCCCCAAAACAAAGTAGGTAATCGCGATGCTCATACGAAAGAGAATACAAAATGACGTAATTTCACAAAAAATCAGCCTCCTAGGGCAATCTGATGCAGAGATACAACGGAAAACTTGTTTTGTATGTTTTCTTTTTTCTCAGCATCTATTGCGTGTACCAGGCTGAAAAAAAATTGCAGAGACGGTAAAACATAGTTCAATTTGAAGGTGTTTTTTGTCAACGAATTTTAACGCCAAATTCATACAGAAAAAATTTAATTAATTTTCGACGTGATAACGTTGGAGAATTGTCTCAATTTCCCCCCAAAAATGTATCTCATAACATTTTACAAAATATATTTTTTTCAGATTTTAAAAAAATGTGAACGGAAGTGAAAATAATTAAAACCAATTTTTCAGTTTAAACATTTGAAATTCGCGCCAAAATGTGAATGGAAAAAATTGTTTCACCAATGTTTAAACGGTTAATATTAAAGTTATTGAAAGATCTTGCTTACGAGGATGATTTGGAACTGTTTGCTGACAAATGTTGTGCTATGCGGAAAGTATTTATATTATCAAAATAAAATTATCAAATTCCACTTGTTTTTAGATTTATTGTGGGAATTCTGATTTGGTGTTGTTGACGTTCTTATAAGAAGAAATAAAAGAGGTCATCTTCGTCAACATACTAGCTTTATTAAGATAGCCGGCTTTCGACGGCTTTGCCGTCATCGTCAGTCTATAAGATACAGAAAGATATAACAAAATTATAAATAAATACACAATAAGATAGAAAATTAAATTACAATTAATGGATACATCAAAATTAACATAAAAAACAAAAGGATAATCGATATACGATTGCAAAAGATAAGGAACATATAGCAGATAAAATTGCAAAAATGAATTGCGACGGGAGGGGGGGGGATTAATACAGATAATAGCAGTTCAAATTTCAGATTATAAATATATGTGAAGAGAACCAAAATTAATATATATATATATATATATATATATATATATATATATATATACAATAAATGGGGGATAGTAATAATAATTAATATCAAATGTTATTACAAATATGGGGGAAAATTGAATAATAAGTTGAGCCGCTTTGCTTACCTCGCTGCTTTCGGCAAAAGTCGGTCGACTGTGCCCAGAGGAAACGTGACACGGGGTTTTTATTGCTTTCGGGAGATCCGGCGAGGGGTCGGAGGAGGTCTGTTTAGTGTTCTCTTAGGAGGCGGGGGAGTCAGTTGGTGAGGTCGGGGTGTGTAAAATTATTAGTAGAGGGGACAGAGGGAAATTAGTTTGTTCATTGAGAAGGGCCTCAGATTTCTGTTTGGCTTGAAATATGTGAAAGATTTCTAAAGCGCTTCTGTTCCAGAATTTATTTTCTATTTCAAGAATTTTAATGTCTGAATCTGGGCGGAAAGTGTGGCCTGCGTTAATAAGATGTGTAGCAAAGTGCGATTTGTTTGTATTGTGTTTCCATGCATGTAAATGTTCTTTAATTCTGGCATTGAAGCTTCTACCTGTTTGGCCGATGTATTTAGCCT
This sequence comes from Teleogryllus occipitalis, assembly GCA_011170035.1. Classification (NCBI taxonomy): domain Eukaryota; kingdom Metazoa; phylum Arthropoda; class Insecta; order Orthoptera; family Gryllidae; genus Teleogryllus; species Teleogryllus occipitalis. Next base: position 119,996 of record BLKR01002588.1, on the reverse strand, counting down.
CGCAATTGTGGCAGTGGAGTTCATAAACTCCTGATTTCGCCATGAGTGGGGTGGTGTTGTGAGGTGAGAGTAGGTGTTTGAGGGATTTGTGTGTGGTAAAGGAAACGTGAAAATTGTATTTGTGAAGAATATGGGCTACCTTCTGCGATATTTTTCCAAAGAACGGAATAGAAATAAATTTTGATGGTTTCTGGGTGAATGGAGTGAGGCTTGTATACGTTTTGAGTTTTTTCTTATTTAATTTGCGGCGTAGTATGTTGTCAACGAGAGTAGTACTGTATCCATTGGCGGTAGCTATGTATTTAATGGTGCGTGTTTCTTTTTGAAAATTGTCTTGTGATAAGGGAAGGCTGACAAGTCTGTGAATCATGGCATGGAAAGCTGCGTGTTTGTGGGCAGATGGATGTTGGGATGTGTTGTGGATGACAGTGTCTGTGTGTGTGGGTTTTCTAAAAACATTGAAGATGTGTTTATTATCCACCCTAGAGATGGTTAGGTCTAAGAAATTAATTGATTGATTTTCATTTTCTAGTTCTTTAGTGAATTTTATGGATGGGTGTCTGGAGTTAAGGAACTCGACAAAGATGTCGAGTTGTCTTGTTGTACCTGTCCATAGAGCTAAGATGTCATCGACGTAGCGGTACCAGTACGTTAAATTTTGAAGAAGGGGATGTTGTGTTTCAAACAAGAGTGTTTCAAAATTGTCCATGAACATGTCTGCAAGAAGTGGTGACAGTGGTGATCCCATCGGAAGACCAGAATTTTGTTTGTAGAAAGAGTTATTAAACATAAAGTAGTTAGTGTCCATGCAGAGTGAGATCAGATTATACATTTCTGTTCGTATTGGTACGGGGCATGTAGCTTTGTCCAGGATATTTTGTAAAATTAATTTACAATCTTGAGTCGGGGTGCTAGGGAATAAATTTGTAACGTCAAAGGATATCAGTTTGGCATTGGCCGGTATGTATATGTCTTGAAGTTTGGTCACAAGTTCCAAACTGTTCTTGATGGTATGGACGGGTTTAAAACGTACGTGTTCATGAAAGAGGTTGTTGAGTCTGTGAGCGAGTCTGTGGGTAATAGTGTTGGTGTAGGAAACAACAGGCCTAATAGGTATGTTTTCTTTGTGGATTTTAGGGAGGCCGTAGAGGCGAGGGGGGGCGGGATTAGAGGGAATAAAATATCTGGATTTAGTGAATAGGGCGGGGGAGTCCTTGAGTTCTGTTCTCAGCTTAACAAGAAGTTTACTCGTAGGGTCCTTAGGAATTTGTTCAATGTTCTCATCATTCAGGAAATCATCTATTTTGTCATTGTAGTCTTGGGTGTTGAGTATGACGACCGTGTTCCCTTTGTCAGCTTTTGTAATGGTCAAGTTGTTTTCCGTGGCTTTCTTGAGAAGCTGTTTGGCAGTAGTAATTTCATGGTGTGTGTTTTTGATGTGACCGGCTTCGGTTTTTTCCCGGGAAAGAGCGCTGACAATATCATATTTAGTTTGAAGCATGTTGTTAGAAGAAGGAATGCTTGTGTCTGTTTGAATGCATAATTGTTTAAGTTTAGTGCCACTGAACTGAGAAGGAGGACAATGCTTGAGGCCTTTTTCTAGAAGTGAATGTTCGTTATTGGATAGTGTTGTCGAAGAAAGGTTAATTACTTTGGGAAGTAATTAACCTTTCTTAACCAAGAATAAAGAACATTTACATGCATGGAAACACAATACAAACAAATCGCACTTTGCTACACATCTTATTAACGCAGGCCACACTTTCCGCCCAGATTCAGACATTAAAATTCTTGAAATAGAAAATAAATTCTGGAACAGAAGCGCTTTAGAAATCTTTCACATATTTCAAGCCAAACAGAAATCTGAGGCCCTTCTCAATGAACAAACTAATTTCCCTCTGTCCCCTCTACTAATAATTTTACACACCCCGACCTCACCAACTGACTCCCCCGCCTCCTAAGAGAACACTAAACAGACCTCCTCCGACCCCTCGCCGGATCTCCCGAAAGCAATAAAAACCCCGTGTCACGTTTCCTCTGGGCACAGTCGACCGACTTTTGCCGAAAGCAGCGAGGTAAGCAAAGCGGCTCAACTTATTATTCAATTTTCCCCCATATTTGTAATAACATTTGATATTAATTATTATTACTATCCCCCATTTATTGTATATATATATATATATATATATATATATATATATATATATATATAATTTTGGTTCTCTTCACATATATTTATAATCTGAAATTTGAACTGGTATTATCTGTATTAACCCCCCCCCTCCCGTCGCAATTCATTTTTGCAATTTTATCTGCTATATGTTCCTTATCTTTTGCAATCGTATATCGATTATCCTTTTGTTTTTTATGTTAATTTTGATTTATCCATTAATTGTAATTTAATTTTCTATCTTATTGTGTATTTATTTATAATTTTGTTATATCTTTCTGTATCTTATAGACTGACGATGACGGCAAAGCCGTCGAAAGCCGGCTATCTTAATAAAGCTAGTATGTTGACGAAGATGACCTCTTTTATTTCTTCTTTTTAGATTTATCTATTGTTTCTAATATAAATCAAATTAACTGGTTTTAGGTATATTAATCATTTATGTTTATAATATGAATTCAAATTATTTAGTTGTAGATTTATTAATCATGACAATTAGACAAACATAGACAATTAATCAATGTCACTTTTTCAATAACTGGGACCACGCATTTGTTTATAAACTGTCTACTCAATTTTTTTTTCAAAATTTCTATTTAAAAATACCTGTTTAACAATTTTTGATATGTAACTAGCGTGCGCCAAATGTATGTTTAAATGTTCGCAGCTATGTGGGAGCAGCATCCAAGGGTGCCACTTCCGTTCGCACAATATTGTTTCCCTCCCGATATTCCCATAGTGAAGGGATGGGTGGGCTCCTCCATTTCATCGATTTTTGCTCGTTCTGAACAGCGCCAGTTTCCGTCACGAGCCATGTGACCACTACGTTTGAAATGTGAGAGCAGGCGTGTGCCACAATGTTTCATGGAGGTGAAGAAGTGTTGAGAAACATTTTGTAAGTGGCATTAAAGGACAATTTTCAACGGTGATCGACCAAAAATCACACGATGAAAGGGTAAATGCAATAAAAGATGTAATATTGAAAAAAGTACTTATCTGTTTCTGTTTCAATGATTCGCAACTGATAATTTTACCATTTAAAATTGACGCTAATATTATGACGCCCACTGGTGCCTGAAGCTCATCGGTTGATTGATTTTTTCATGTTTCCGGGCGCATCAACCGCTTTAGTCATTAGCTCCGTAAGTGTAGTGCATGTTGTTCTCTCGGGAGATGGTGGTGATCTTCCCCCGGTGGATAGCGAGATCCGGCGCCGACCTATCGTCGTCTAGTGGGGTTTCCCCTAACTAGGACTCTCCCACCAGCGGGGCACAGCCCCAGCCGGGACAAGCTCTAAGCTCCCGACCGGTCTCCCAGAATATGTGATAGTGTAGTGCATGTTAGTGTAATTGTGTGTGTAAGGGGATAGGGTATGACAAGGAAGAGGAAGGAAAGATCGCGCGCAATCCTTGGCCCGTTTGGTAGGGCACTGCTCCGTCATTCGCCTGGTATTGATCGGAGAAACCACTGAAAACTAGCGATCAGAGCAGCCGGCCGCTAGAATTCTCCTCCAGCCAGCGACTGAATTCGACCTAGCTAAAGCTAGTGTCAAAAAAGTCCTGCCGCCGTCAGGACTCGAACCTAGGACCTCCTGGTCAGAGGCGCTGCAGTGATCAGTTGACGCACTGAGCTGAAGCTCATCGGTTGAAGTCAGATGTGCAAGATGTGCATCTCTTTCCACCATATATTTACTTCATGCTTTCCACCAAAGATATTCCGATTGAGTTTGATACATAATCGATGTAACACCCATAAGATTTCGAGTTCTTATCTCGTGTTTAAATATCGATTAAACCGTTTCTTCCAAACACATTTAGGCGCGAATTTCAAATGATTAAACTGAACAAAATCGATTTTAATTATCGTTCACTACTGTCCACATTGTTAAAAAATCTGAAAAAATATGTTATGGAATGTTATAAGACTAATTTTAAGGGAAAAATTGAGACACTACTCCTACGTTATCATGTTGAATATCAATTCCAAAAAAAATATTTATTTTATTTCTATACGAATTTTGCGTCAAAATTCCTTGACAAAAATACTTTCAAATTCAACTGTTTCGCCGTCTCTGCATTTTTTTCAGCCCGATACACGCAATAGAAACCGAGAAAAAATAAAACACGCAAAACACCTTTCTCGTATCTGCGCAACAGATCGCCCTAGGAAGCTGATTTTTTGTGAATCTACGTCATTTTGTACTCTCTCTGAGCATTACGATTATCGATTTGGTTAGGGGGCACTTTTCACCGCCTTATTCGACTATACCCTTTTCTAGAATGTGTTTCAAAATCGCAGCGCTTCGAATCGATCCAAATCGACCAGAGAATAGCAATTTTGGAAAAACCCTACGTATGGTATAGGTGCTAGTTGTGTTCACACACGGACAGACTGATAGATAAACATACGAACAGATATTTTGAAAAAAGCAAAGCTTTTTCGATATCATGGGATCCCAAAAGGTGTATTTCTGTTGAAAGCTCGAAATGGGTTTTCCGAACCATTCCATAATTTTCTCTACATTATGTATATGACTCCGTATATACGTACGTATACGAGAAAATAAAAAGAAGGTATTTAAATCCGGCCATGTATATTTTTGGAAGAAACCATTATTCCTTTTTCCTAAACTTCAAGTGTAATTTTCGCTTAAAGTGTAGAAAATTTTGTTTTTTATTTCACATACGCTTCAATTTTGTACGCTCTCCCCGTCTTCCCTCTCCGTCTCCCTCTTTCCGCTTCCACGTCCCCCTCGCCCCGTCTCCCTCACCCCGTCACCCTCCTTCCGTTCCTTTCCGTCCGTCTCTCTCGGTGTTCCTGTCTCAGTCCCTCTCCCTCCGTCTGACGCCGTCTGAATCTGTATCCCTCTGTCTGACTGTATTTCTTTGTCTCTCTCTGCCTCCCTCTTCTCCCTGTCCCTCTCATTCACATTTAGTTGCAGTTTCTGCACGTTTCTCAGAAGGTGGGATAATATCGATAAGCGCCGGACTACCAAAAATGTCATAGAACGCTGAAGAAAAAAAGTAGTATTTGATGCCCTTAAACGCTTCGTTGAGGAGTTATTTAACGATATAGATAAAAAAACAGGAACACCTGCCGAGTGCGTTGCGGGTTGCATCTGACATGACAATTTAGTTTTGTTCTACAGCGCCATCTGCTGAATTTTTCCGATATTTTAATAGTTATTCTGCTATTCGGAGCAGAAACGAATCCAACAAATCAGAGATAATGAAACTTGGTAGCCGTTTTTTAGTTATAACTGCTGTAACTAACCTGACATTGTTTTATATATTTCCTGGGGCAGAGCAGAACACAATTGAACTATGGGTGCTACCAAAGCACATAATTTCTCGCATTGTTTCTACATGCTACTTAATATTATACTACCCCATAAGCTAGCAAAAGGGTTTTCAACCAGCAAATTTTTTTTCGGCTCCGAGACTCGATCTCAGATTTTCAGCGTTAACTAATTGGCACTCATACCACTTCGTCACATAAGCGCCGCATGGAGCAAACTCGGGCAGAGACATAAGAACGTAAATGCCAGATTCATGTAAAAACAACATTAACAATCAAAATAACGGTTAGAAAATCCCAAAGCCTCCAGTCTGTTCAGCTCTATCAAGGAATGTCAATTTTGGAGACAATCGGCTGCACGGTTTAGGCGCTTCAGTTCTTCACAGAGGGACTGACAGCTGTTAGGTCGATTCATCGATTGATAGTGATACCAGGCGCACCAATATGTAAGATTATTAGTCCCTTAAGTGTAGTGCTTGTTTTTCTGTGGTGGTGGTGGTGGTGGTGGTGGTGGTGGTGGTGGTGGTAGCGGTGATCTCCCCCCTGGCGCCGACCTACCGTCGGCTAGCGAGATTTTTTTCGCCAATCAGGTACCTCCCACCGGAGAGGTATCCCTCCAGCCGGGACAAGCTCCAGGCTGCCAACCGGGCTCCCGGCATGTGTGGTAGTGTGGTGAATGTGTGTGTAAGTAAAGGGTAGGATGGGACATGGAATGGAAGGAAAAGATCGCTTGTGGTCCGTTTGGTTGGTTACTGCCGCACCATTAGCATGGAGTTGATCAGAGAAACCACCAAAAGCTACCGATCAAAGCAACCAACCGCTAGAATTCACTTCCGTACAGCCACAGAACTAGAACTAGCTAGTTGGCTAGTTTCAAAAATACTACCTTCGTCAAGACTCGAACGTAGAACCTCCCGGTCACTGGCACTAAAATGACATTAGTTGATGCCCTGACCCACCTCTGCCGGTCGGCTGTCGAGGAGATATAAGTCCGTTCTGGTAGTGTATTTATTGTATTTAAATTTCATGTCAATTCATTATTTTACTTAAATTGGTTTATACAGATGTTTAGAAAGACTACAACTGATTTGTCGTGACACACGTTCTACAAATTACACATGGTATGTGAAAATTTGTTTAAAAGTTGAAAATTCGTAAATCACATTCAGACACTTTTATTTACCTTAGTTCATTGTATTGGTGATTAGAATCGCTTCAAATGGTTTTCAATAACGTTTCTGGAATTTTCAATAATATATTGATATTTTCATTATTAAAGGTTTCTTTGTACATTAATCGGGCATTTTTCTTTTTATGCCTCTGCCCGAGTTGGATCCCTAGTGCGCTTATGTGGCGAAGTGGTGTGAGTATCCGCAAATTAACTCTAAAGATCTGAGATCGGGCCTCGGTGCAGAAAAAAACTTGCTGGTTGAAAACCCTTTTGCTGTTTATGTAGAAGTATAATATTGCGTAGCATTTAGAAACAATGATAGAAAGTATGTACTTTAGTAGCACCACTAGTTTCTTCAAATTTAGGAATAGAATTTATTCACTTTTTCGGTATCAGAGCCCGGCAGAAAGTTTTTTCCTGCAGAAATTTCGTCTTTTTTCCGGCACACGATTACATAACTTTCTCTTCTTACGAAGATCTTCGTATGGCGAGAAAGTAATAATTTCGGAACCGTTAGGAGTATCTAAGTTATTCCCACGGGTAGTGTTTACAAGTATTTAAATTTCATGTTAATTGATTAGTTTACTTACATCGGTTCATACAGATGCACAGAAAGACAATTTATTTGACGTGATATCCGTTTTGGAAATCGACTACAAAGTTAGAAAAAATGTGTAAACTTTACAAATTGGGAAAGCACTTACAGACACGTTTAGTATATTTATCTGTATTGATTCTGTTTGTGAGTAGAAGTACTTCAAATGATTTTCAATAAAGTTTCTAGAATCCTCAATAGTTTTCTGCAACAACAACATTCATCAAATTGATTCATCCGTCTTAGATTCGAACCCGGTTCCTTAACCAGCCTTTATGCCTTAACCAGCTCGGCCATTCAGGTTGAATATGAGCGGCATACTTCTATATTAGGCAAGAGATAACTGTAGAAACTCTACCGTTTTGAAGCCGATAAATTGACGAAATGTGAAAAAATGTCTTTTGGGCCACAAAAGAAGGCAGCCGTAAAGAGCATAAACATACTCAAAAGCTAGACCAGACTAGAGATTAGAAAACTAACTACAGTGAGAAAGTCTGTGCCATACTGTAGCATTATTTATTTATTTACTTATTTATTTATTTATTTATTTATTTATTTATTTATTTATTTATTTATTTATTTATTTATTTATTTATTTATTTATTTATTTATTTATTTATTTATTTATTTATTTATTTATTTATTTATTTATTTATTTATTTATTTATTTATTTATTTATTTATTTATTTATTTATTTATTTATTTATTTATTTATTTATTTATTTATTTATTTATTTATTTATTTATTTATTTATTTATTTATTTGTTTATTTATTTATTTGCCATACGCTGTTACATAGGAGGAGAAACTTTAATGAAGACTTGGTGTGGAGTTTTAGAAAACGATATCTTTAGAAAATTAGGATTTTAGACCGGGAGAAATGGTTCAAGGGTCAACTGATGTCACTGCAGTTCGTATGTCCGGGAGGTCGTAGGTTCAAGTCCCGACGGTGGCAAGATTTTCGACTTTAGCTTGTCAGTTAGGTCGAATTCAGAAACTGCCTGGAGGAGAATTCTAGCGGCCGGCTGTTCTGATAGGTAGTTCTCCGTGGTTTCTCCGATCAACACCAAGCGAATGTCGGAGCAGAACCATAACAAACGGGACACGAACCGCGCGCGATCTTTCCTACCTCTTCCTTGTCCTATCATCCCTAACGCACACTAACATACACTAGACTAGCACACATGTCGGGAGAGCGGTCAGGAGTTGAGAACTTGTCCTGGCTGGGGCGGTGCCCCGCTGGTAGGAGACATCTGGTTGGGGAAAACCCCGCAAACCGACGGTAGTTCGGCGCCGTATCTTGCCATTCAGCGGGGTGCTTCCATTGCCACCTCCCGGGCTAAACCACGCATTATACGTACTATACGTACAGGATTAATGACCATAGTAATTGACGTGCCCGGAATCACTAACAATCAGTAAATTAATCATTTTTAGATACTGAATTTATTTATACGAATACAGACACGAATTAAGCGAAATAGGTTCAATTTTTTAAAAAAATGTACATGACTGTTATTAAAGAGCTGCCTTTTTAGAACACCTTTGTTTAAAGCTCCGATTTTATACTTTTTAAATTTGGCAATTTCGAGAAGACGGAAAAACAGACGAAAACGGGACTAGCGCCATATTTTTTACTGTCCCTTATTACACATGAGCAAATTTAAAGAAAATATTTGGAGCAGTTTTTGAAAATCGCCTCTATTTCGCTCAAAATTACACGGAAACTACTCTTATTTTTGAAAAATTGAACACGAACTTATTTAAAGACCCGTCTTTAACGAAGAAATTTTACTAAGAAAAAAATCTATATCTTCAATATTATATTTATAGGAAGACGTCCAAAGTATTGCGCTTTTTCAATTCTCAAGAAAAATTGCGTTTTCAAGGAACATGAGACTACTATCATTCTCTTAAGCGTTCTTTATGCTAAATTTCATCAATAAAGGTTTGTTCCGAATAAGAAGGTAAAAAGTTCCCCTGAACCAAATTACATATAAGTAGTTCATTACAATTCTTACATAAAAATAATATTTTTGGACGGTTTCTAAGCCTCCGACCCACCACACACCCATCTACAGCCAAAACCATATTATTGTAATTTTTTTTTGGGGGGGGGGAACTTTTCACTAGTTTGTCTGACACAAATAATATGATAAATACGAAAACAATTTATACTATCAAACATTTTTTAAAAATATTTTCTCCGAACCAAATTCAAACGTAAAAATATTTTTGAAAAAAGCAACAAGATATAATTTTTATTGTGTCTTAGAAGCATGGAAGAGGCTCGAAAAAATCTTAAACGTTCTTCTTAAAACACAAATTGTTGTGAATATTTTCAGAATTTGGCGACAGCTGGGCTGCAGGAAAAAAATAAAAAGCATTTCCCGCCTTTAAATCACATTGACTTTAAATATACTTTGAAAATGATTGCAACAGTTCTGTGCATTTATTTTAGTGCTTATTATACATTTTTATAAATTGTTGTAGCACCTAGTAATATTTTGATTTCGGAATATAGTTATAAATCATCTTTTAAAATCTTTTTAATAATTGGCATACGTACTATATAATACGCTAAGGAAAGATAGTATTTGGCAGTTTATCAGAAAATAATTCGGTCACAGGTGAAGGATAAGTGGGGGACGTGCAGGGAAATGAATGGGAACAGTTTGAACCCGGATTTGACAGACCTGTTTTACTGTGACTTAGAACACCGGCCCAGGAAAGAAAGTCTTTAAACTTCATCTCAAAACACTGTGATTTTCACATTTTTTTAAAATTACGGGGCCATAGTTTAAAAAAATAAGGCTTTTGTAGTCAAGTACTTGGCTGTCCGGTAGACGGCGGTCCCTGAAATAAAGGAACATTTCCGAAATAAACGATCATAACACATGTTCATATGCACATCATGGAACCAAGATCTTGACTAAGGTAAAACAAGGGAGGGGAAGGGAAAATAGAAGGAGGAAAGGGAGAATAACCGTTGCAACATTATTTCCGATATTTATCAGGATTTTGTATTTTTTCTTTAAAATAAAATTTCTTTCCTTACCAAACGAAGATTAAAAATTTTGATAAATATCAGAAATAAAGTAGCACCTGTTATTCCTTCTTTTACCCTCTTTTCCGTTCTTCTTCCCCTCCCTGAATTTAGTAACCCCTTGTTTCCTTCACGGTGAAATGTGCAGTCAGAACTACGCCCATTAGACTCATGCGATGCACCGCATTCACAATTTTCGAAGGTCTTAACATGTTTCACTTCACCACTTTCATGCCAACAATCTGTCATAACAATGGTAATGTAATGTTTTCATTTGACTATGTATGCTATATTATTGTGTCTGGCATGAAATATTATTGTATTTTATTATTTATATACTTATTTCATTTAAATATTAATAGCAGATGTGGAGAAAAAGATTCCCCGAAACGTTGTCATACTGTGAATAATTTGAACTCATGTGCAACATTTGCCAACTTTTCAATATTAAGATGAAAAAACATCTTAAGTTATTTCCATGTAAAATAAAACACTGCATTGCAAGTTATAAATGATCATCTAATACAACAAGGGCCTAAGCAAAGTAAATAATATATAATAACTATTATAACAGCTGTCAATTAAAAAAAATCTATAAAACACCTCCTTTCACATACACGACAGTGTCCTGCCAAAGAACCGCTTCCATCCACACCTAGTTCTCTTCATCCTCCGGACTTCCTTCTGACCTATTTCCCTTACACCCTGAACTTAATCCTTCTACTATCTCTCTCATTACTCATTTCTATTCACTTGTTCTTCCAACTGCCATACCGCAGTTCACTGCCACAGACTCGGGATAAACGTTTAAATAAAAGGGGTCGTGTATAAATTACGTAACGCAAAGACGGGGGAGGGAGTTTGAGTAAGCGTTATGCTGCATTCCATGGGATTATGGGGGTGTTAGTTTGGTATTACGTTATGTTGATATTTTTTTTTCAAGATTTTCTGAGATAATTCCTTTTATTCAGTCTTACACTTTAACATTAAAATATTAACACTAAATAAAAAATATTAAAAGTTATAATATATAAATGTTTACAATAATTGAAAAGATATTTTCACAAATGGTATGTTAATTGGATCTTAGAATGTGAAGAAAATATTCGAAACTAACCTACAGTATATTCCAGAATACAATTAAATTGACGCACTAAATTCTCGCTCATGCGTCCTCCACGACATCTCTAGTCTAAAATTTTCTCGCCAGTACTTCCTTCCTTCCTTCACATAAAAATTGTTCCCCGAACTTAGTGTTAGGGGAAGTCAACATCGCCAATTAATTCTATCTTCAATTATAAATAATTTTAATATAGAACACAATAAAAACAAATTGTTTTAATTGTTATTGAATTTATTTTCACTTTTTGTAAATGGTAGGGGAGGGGGTACGTTTGCAAGCGTTACGTAATTATTTAGGGGGGGGGGTTCAAGCAAGCCTTAGAGGTGCGCTACAGAGGGGAGAGAGGGTATTCAAAATGTTCCAAAATTTGCGATACGTTATGGACGGTCCCTAAATAAACATCCGTGTAGGAACATGTAAAAGATTCGCATGCATAATAATGGTCAATCTCTTTGAAATAAAACTCAATTTATCGAGAAAGCATTACGGTGCGATCTAAGTCAAATAGATATTTTTTTGCTTTACACAAGACTGGTTACCTTATAATGAACTAAACAATACAAATTCCAGTTTCTAGTTCCAAATTCCATTCTTGCAGGATCATATTGTAGATTGTGTAAATCAAAAGAGGACCCTGCATTTGGAGGTTCGTGTATTATGAGAGCTTCCTGCACTTACGCATGAAATGATATTGCTTCTATCTTCTTGTCAAATTTCAACAGTCGTACAGCTTACTATGTAAAAATTATCGCACTTTGTATATCTTTTAATTGTTTATTATAAACATTTTCAGATTTTACAAAGTTCAGTTTACACTCTCTCCGGCATGGAGGGAAATTCAGGAATGAAGGTATGAACCCGTCCACTTAGTACGTTACGATCATATTAGAAAAATACATCCAAGAAAACAGAGAACTGAGTTGGAAAATACACTTTTGTAAATAGGACTATCGAGTCATGGAATAGTTTGCCTGCAGACTAATGGAAACTTTTCCCACATCATTGACACTTTTAGGTTAAGATTAAATTCTAATAAAAGTGTAAGCGATAGGATCAGTAGTCTGTGAAGGGCCTCTGCATTTAGTAGGCATGCCTTAAATGGAATAATTTTGTACCGTGTATTGAATTTGTACTGTGTATTGAATTGTATGTATTTTAGTATTCATTATTATATTATGCTATTAGATGTATAATAAGTGTAAAGAATTTTCCACCAGACTTAATGCCCAAAGCAAATTAAATAAATTATCTATCTTTCTAACTCGAAGCTTTGCGTTTTTAATGTGCAATTTTAAAAACTAACAAAAATAAAATTTTCTCAAAAACGGCTCCAAACTTTTTCTTTAAACATTTGGTAGTGATAGTGCTAAATGTACCATATGAGATGACATTAATGACATTTTTCCCTATTCTTACGTTTTTTCAAAAATTGCAAAAATGCAATTTTTTGACTACCCTCTCACGTCGCGAATATTAGGATTAGCGGCGATTATTCACATTATTTTATTTACCAGTAGATGTGCTTTAAATGATGTTTTACGAAGTTTTCAAACAAACTCAATTTTCTGTGAAAACGGCTCCATTTTTTTTCAAAATCGTACGGATACTGCTATTTGCACTGTTTAAGATGACATAAAATTATTTTTGCTGTATTTTTTTCACAAAAATACAGAAATGTAATTTTTACTCTTCTTTAATATTATAAAGGTGACAATTCGAAATTACCATTAGGAAACCGAAATATTGAGAAAATTTCAAAAAAATGTATTTTGGGCGGCGATAGATGGCAGCTGGCAAGAGTCAAGACCTAAAAGGTAGCCCACACTAAGAATATTAGCAAAACTTACGAGAAAGTCTGTGTCATTCTGTAGCACCACTAGTTAGAATTAAGTTATTAGGATCAAGTTTATATGAAGCAAACAATACAAATTATTATCTTCCTCCACGTGACTCGAGAAATCTAATTGGCAGTTTTCCATTCTTCTTTTGGTTTTTTGAAACCCAGGAGGATAGTGAACGAAGCTGGAGATGTGCTCGTAGTGAGAAGCCATTTCTTCGGCAATATCTTCTGGAGAGGTAAGGAGATTGCCACTTACCAGAAGCCCTCAGACAGACGGAGAAGGGAGTCTTCCACCGATCTGTCGGACCTTTCGCCCCACTACTTTAGGGGCTGTACGGCAAGAGCAAGAGAGTGATGAAATATAAGCTCTCCAGATCAGCCCACGCAGCCTTACTTTCCCGTATGGTAAATCTAGCTCTGGCTTGGGATCTTTTATAATTTATTAGATTATCGATAGTTGGGAACCTACTAAGAATTGCCAATGCTCGCTTCCGATCACGCACCGCGGTGGCACAGTCGGCATTCCACCATGGCACTGAGGGATGTCGTGGGTGACCTGGCGACTTCGGAATGGCAACTGAGGCCGCATGAAGAGGTATAAAATAGACGATGACAATGAGGCCTCAAGATTTTATTACCTCCATGCTAGAACTCATGACACAAAACAGAATGAATTACTGGGAGGAGTGGATGAGACACTCGTAACGAAATATAAAGCGATTGCTTGCGCGTGAGAAAATAGCCACAGTCTCTATACAATTAAAGACTATACTGATCATCAAAACGAAACAATGATTTTTTAACAAAACAATGATATACAATGCATTAGTTTACATATATTTTAAAAAAGATTTAATATTCCTCTAACTAGTAATGTACTTCAGTTTCCGGGTCAATGACGCCCATCTCACTCAGGTTTTTGTCCAGTTTCCCTGATCCATTGAGCAAATCGTGAGATGTCGAATTGTTTTGCTTCTGGACATAAATGTAGCTCCACTATGCGCACGTTTTGTTGAGTTCTCCTTTACTTACGGTGGTAGTAGAGCTGGTTGTGAGTTAGTATTTTGTTAGCAATGCAGAAAAATCAAATTTGAAGTACGTTTACCGATGCAAATAAGTTTTTCATAACTCGGGAAAGAAAATTTCTAGTTTTTCAAATTTTGGTAATCTCGCGCTTTTTTAAAATTTATAATAATAATAATAATAATTTGTTTTATTTCTTAAACTTTTATTCATCTTTCAATTATTTATAGTTAAAATGTTGGGAGGGGATTCTGCAGCTTAAGAAAACGTGCGCAGATATTTCTCATTCAATTTATATTTTTTCTTTAAATTTTCTTTCAATTGACTTCTATCACGTAGCCACGTCCGTCCACCACCTAAAGTTCAGGCTCTACTCGCCTCCTGAGCTAGCCGGCAAAACGAGCCCAGGTAGGTGCGACCAACCGTCGGAGTTACAATATTCCGTGGCCCAAGTAAACGTACGCAAATAATACATGAAATTGTGTCACTATTCATTAGCAGAAGGTGGGCTACAGTTTTCTTCAGACTCGAGTCATTCCAAAAATTTTAGAAACAAAATCACAAAACCATAAATTTCAAAGTATGATGTGAATTAATTACAGAATATTATAATTAAGTTCATTATTTATTAAAAAATAAGATCTTATTATTAGAAATTTATTATTTCAATTTATATTCATTTCAACGAGTCAATCGCACCAATAAACCAGTTACTTATGTCTCAACGTTATTATGCAACTGGCAGCTACCAGCAGGGTATGGGTGACTACATTGGGACCAGCAAATCTATAGCTAACCATATTGTTCATAGAGTTAGCTGCGCTTTGGCTAGACCGGCACCTAGGTTCATAAGATTTCCGCAGACAACAGCGGATGTAAGGCAAGTCGGCCTAGATTTTTATGGAATAGCCAAATTCCCAAAAGCAATCGGAGCATTAGATTGCACTCATGTTAAAATTCGTTCTCCAGGAGGACAGTATGCGGAATGTTTTCGCAATCGTAAAGGATATATGTCTTTGAACGTGCAAGTTATTAGCAATGCACGAAGGGAAATAATCAACGTTGTATGTCGGTGGCCAGGCAGCACCCACGACCAGATAATTTTCAATTCCTCGATCATTAACTTCAAATTTGAAAATGGCGAGTTCAATGATGCTATTCTATTAGCAGATAGCGTATACATGAACCGCCCATATATAATGATGTCACTAAGCAATCCATCGACTAGAGAAGAAAATCTCTAAAATGAAAGCCAGATACGGTCTCAAGATGTTGTCGAGAGACTTTTTGTAATCTGGAAGAGACGGTTTCCGGTGTTAGCACTGGGAATGCAATGCCAATTGAAGAACTGTAGTGCAATCATCATTGCCACTGCAGTTATTCATAATATTTTAATTGAGGCTAATGATCCAGATCCACCAGATGACCCAGATTTGGAAATCCCTGCTCCATGGGATGAAATCATTACAGCAGGAAGAATAAGGGAACAAAGGCAACAAGGAAGACAGAGAAGAGAAATTAACCCAACTCGTCGGGCAATGATTAACAATTATTTTAAGACATTGAATTTATTGTAAAAACATTTTCAATTCATTTTCCATTTTCTTTGTTTTTAGTTTCTCTTGTTTCAATTTTTCTTCTAGAATTAATAAATTTAGTGAACTATCTTTATTCGCATTTTCAATCAGTGTTTCCACTAGCTTTATTTTTTTGCGTTAAGTTCTTTCTGGCTGGCTGTCAGCCGTGGTCTCCTCCGACTCACTTGAGTTCTAGTTACCACTCTTCCCTAATTTGTAGTTAGCTCATCCTCTGTGCTCATCCTTTGAGCTCGTCCTTGGATTGAAGATTCTTCCGCTATTTCATCACCTTCATCCAAAATCAAAAGCGGAGACGCCAAAGCAGTCCTTAGAACATTTGGGGTCCAAGAACCCCAATCGAGCACTTGGGATGCCGAAGGGCCTGCCGAAGGGCCTGCCGAAGGGCCTGCCGAAGGGCCTGCCGAAGGGCCTGCCGGTGGGCCTGCCGGTGGGCCTGCCGGTGGGCCTGCCGGTGGGCCTGCCGGTGGGCCTGCCGGTGGGCCTGCCGAAGGAGGTACGAAGGGCTACCGAAGGGCCCTGCCGAAGAGGCCTGCCGAAGGGCTGCCGAAGAGGGCCTGCCGAAGGGCCTACCGAAGAGCGCCGAAGAAAGAGGGCCTGCCGAAGGAGCCTGCCAGGAATTTCGCCGAGGCCTGCCAGAAGGGCCTGCCGAAGGGCCTGCCGAAGGGCGCTGAAAGGGCCTGCCGAAGGGCCTGCCGAGGGCTGCAGAGGAACCTGCCGAGGGCCTGCCGAAGGGCCACCGCGAGGTGCCGGCGGGCCTGCCGAAGGAGCTGCCGAAGGGCCTGCTGAAGGGCCTGCCGAAGGGGCCTGCCAGAAGGGCCTGCCGAGGGCCTGCCGAAGGGGGCCTGCCGAAGAAGGGCCTGCCGAAGGGCCTGCCGAAGGGCCTGCCGAGAAGGGCCTGCCGGGCCTGCCGGGCCTGCCGAAGGGCCTGCCGAAGGGCCTGCCGAAGAGGGCCTGCCGAAGGGCTGCGAAGAGGGCCTGCCGAAGGGCCTGCCGAAAGAGGGCCACTGCCGAAGGAGCCTGCGAAGAAGGAGCCTGCCAGAGGCTGCCGAAGGGCCTGCCGAAGGGCCTGCCGAAGGGCCTGCCGAGGCCTGCCGAAGGGCCTGCCGAAGGGCCTGCCGAAGGGCCTGCCGAAGGGCCTGCCGAAGGGCCTGCCGGTGGGCCTGCCGGTGGGCCTGCCGGTGGGCCTGCCGGTGGGCCTGCCGGTGGGCCTGCCGGTGGGCCTGCCGGTGGGCCTGCCGGTGGGCCTGCCGGTGGGCCTGCCGGTGGGCCTGCCGGTGGGCGTGTTGCAATCGCACTCAATTGTGGATATTCAGCAAGGCTACAATTGGTGTGAGTCCCTGCAACTATCACTGCTGCTATAGTCACCTCCTCTTCCTCCTCCACCTCCTCCTAAAAAAACAATTAAAACAAAATTGATAAGGAAAATTCTTAAAATCCCTGATAAATTATGTACCATTGAAAGAAATTGGGATAATTCACATTACAGTGCAACCAGTTTTGATTTTAGATTTAAACACGGTTTTTTAAATAGTACTAAAATCAGAGAAACGTCTTATCTGGTTTCTCTGTGATGTGAATTAAATGGTACTAGATCTTCCAACTATTCAAGCTATAAAATCAGTCACATTTGAAGTTCACTTCTACTAATGTAATATATACTAATAATATGTCTGAGCAAATCAGAATTACCTCTGCTTCTGTCCGCAGATGGAAATTTCGATCTGAATCGAATTCATTAATTAGCCCTTGCGCAGTAGGGCCTAGCAATCCCTGTATCTTTGTATGGAGATGCTCTTGGCCTCTCCCTCTAAATACACCTCCACCTAAAATATAATACAAAATTCATAAAATCAGACACATTTTAAATTGAACATCGAGCTTTACTAGTTCGTATTACAACTTAACAAATCAGAATTTGCTTGTTTTAAAATTACACTGAAAGATATTCGGATAACCTATCAATATTAATGAATTACAAAATCTCACAAATTTTGTAAAATATATTTCTGAATTTAAAACCTTGAAGTTCATCATTTAAAATATAAAGAACAGATAACATCTCTTTATATTTTTATTAAAAGGAGTACTACTATTTGTATGAAACAATAAGTAGCCACATATGTACTTGTATAAAATGAAATCAGGAAATGCATAGTGAAAACTAGAAAATTCTAAACATGTAATATATTTCTTCATGTTTCATGATGTATTGAATACATTAATTCATTAACATGGTAGCCCAGTAAATAAGAACTTTCCCAAGTTTTCTGAGACCATTCAGAACAGAAGAGAGAATGATATCTCCTGTGAATGAAGTAACAAGCGTTCATATATATATGAAATTTCCCCTGATACTATGTTCCCAGTAATATATTCATTTAAGGTACAGGCTTAAGTTTTTGATTGCATTTTTTATTTTTATAATATAGGCATTCTCAGGAAGAAAGAAGGCTGAAAATATTCAGTGATGATCCACATTTGTTATATTTCGCATACCACAAAACTTACAAAAAAAATCTCATTAAAGTGATGAGCAACTCTTGTGAAATACCTCAAGAAATAAATTAAAATCGCAGCTTAATTTTTGAGTACTGTAAAAGAAAAACAAGCTGAAATAGGTCATTTTATGTCAGTCAACAATATTTATTTAAATTGGTAAAATACATTCACATCAGTTACATTTATAAGATTTTGAGACATTATTTCCTTTACAACTTCTAAACACGGAGTAACAGAATATGTAATTACACGAAAATCCCAGCCCTAGCTATAAGACCCCAATGCTGAAAGCATATCCTATTTGGGGTGACGCAGCTATTTCTCTAATAATAAACTTCAAATTATAAACTATTTAATTATGGAGATCATCTAAATGCTCCTTGGTATATTACAAATAAACAAAAACTTTACAACTTACAAGAGACTATAAAAACCACAACGATTAGTTTTTAAAACAGTTTGTTTACAATTATTTACAAATTATTTAACTTCATATTTAATTCTAATTCATCTAGTTTGATGGTAGAATAAGGTATGCATTTCATCATCCTTTCATTAGACAAAATATCCTACATTTCAATTCACTATACAAAATTAAAATTCCAATTCATCACAAGTATTTAATTTTTTCAGTGATTGTGAGTATGAAGTACCTCTTATGATTTTTTCAGATAAGAAAATTATGATTTGTTAATTGTAACTAGTTGTAATAAAAACCTTGTAAAGCATAGTACTGGATTGGAAATTATAACGCGATAAATTATAACGCGATTAAAAAATTCGAAAAACGAAACGAGACGAGTGATATATGCCAGGGAAGATATGTTTGTTAGAAATTGCAGATTATATTTACCTGTTCTAAAAACTTCCTTCTTCTCCGCTGAAATGGCATTTCTTGCGTCTTGCCTCATACTCTCCCATAAGGTTTTCAAATTTTCCACGGAGCGAAACGCATACGTACTGATAGAATTGAATTCATCTGTAAGTGCAGCCCATGCACGTGCTTTCTCTACACGATTTGCTCCATCCGATTTTTTTTATTACAAATCGGTTTGAATTTGTGGATCAAATCAACAAGAACTTCCTTCTCTTCTGCAGAGAAATTTACAGTGCGAGTTCTTTTCGCCATTGTAAATTTGTTCGGCAAAACAAATCTCCCACGATCTCGGAAACGCTATTTTCACTCTTCAAACTGGCTCAAACGCTCACTACAATTGAATGGCCGGGATTGTATATACCGTGTTTTGTTACTTTATTCTCTGTAAGCAGAGTAAATATATTCAAACCTTAAATGGAACGTCCATTTAAATGAATTGAACACAAAATTAAGTTCATTATGCTACGCGTTCAGAATTCTTGCAAATTCAGTCAGCCTTCATACTGCTCGGTGTGTATACTTCGCGAATGTTCATTCCCCCCTGAGATATGGCATAATATTCTGGGGAAATACATCTTATAGCTCCCAGACTTTTAGATTACAAAAACGAATTGTACGAATAATAACCAAATCCCACCCACGTGATTCTTGTAAGCCTATCTTCATTAATCTAGGAATTCTACCATTACCGTGTCTTTTATTTACGAATCAGTGGTTTTTGTAAAAAATGACTTGCTTAAGGGCGGGAATATATTTTCAGAAAATGCCGAAGTCTATTACTATAACACTCGACGTAGAGATCATATTCATCAGGTGACAGTATCAACAGCTCATTACAAAACATTCACATACAATACATGTACATTATTTTACAACACTTTGCCAGATGACATTAAATGATTAAATTCAATAGAAAAGTTTAAATCCCAAGTGAAATCGTTTCTGCTGCATAACTGTTTCTATACAATTAGAGACTATACTGAGCATCACAAGAAAAGTAACATTAATTTTAACAATGATAGAAAATGCATTATTTGGACTGTATAAATGTGTATAAACAACCCTGTAACAACTATTGTACTACAGCCTCCGGGTCAATGACCCCCATCTCGATCAGGTTTTTCGTCCAGTTTTCCTGATCCATTGAGCAAATGCTGAGATGGCCCCTTGTTTTGCTTCTGGACATAAATGTAACTTCATTTTCTGTGCACGTCTTCTAGAATTCAGTGGGAAATATAATTATTCAAATTATCGTTTCCATGTTGTCGCGGCAGGAAGTAATAAGAGCCAAAATTTATTGCTTATTTATCCTTGAAAATAGATTTTATTACATGGGAGTTTTTTTGTTTTTTTCTTCCTTTCAAAATTCAAAATTTAAGTAGTATATGACTTAGTGTAGGGATCACAGAATTTTGAAAATGTGCACACAATTCACTTTTCCCCATAGCACGTCATACGCAGTTTTTAACTGTTTTTTGACGTAAAATAAATAAATAAATAAATAAATTCACCACAGAGTGTCCAGTTCACGCCGTTCTAAAAACATATATTTATGCATTTTGTACACCCATTAAAGGTAACTGGCTATTACCAAACGAAGCCGCGGAAGCGTTGGTGAAACGGAACAAATCTTAACGGGGACGTTAATTTTAACGACTCGTTTACTAACGTCACGTTAGATGTATGTTGGTGAAACCGGCCTTTAGTATCACAGTGACTCAGTGTATTGACTTACCATGCCTTTCTTGTAAATAGGAAACATGTGATCTCTTTATACCATGTTAGTTTTAGAATCCAGAAAATTGACAATGAAAATACATTCAAACTTTGTTTCATTAATTAACGGAAGCTAACGGAAATGTGCTACATATAGCACATTTCCGTTAGCTAATTCGATTGTTGCACTTTCAGAAGTAAGGTGAAACGTCAGTTATCATTATTTCCGCCCGAACGCCTCAATTGTAATTATGTAAATGTAAATATTTAAAGGGTTAGGTGAAAGAGCAGGTATTACGGCTTGAGCCTCACCAAAAATAGACTATTATTATTATTATTATTATTATTATTATTATTATTATTATTATTATTATTATTATTATTATTATTATTATTATTATTATGAGAGTGATTGGGCGTCAACTTAGTCACCCACTCTGAAAATCCTGTGCTTCGTGATCGCAATTTTAGAAATGTTTTTGGCAGTTTGATGCTACGCTAATTAGAATGTATATATTATTTCATATTTCTTCGTTCGTTTCTTACATTGAAGCTTTTTTTATACGTTTACAAATTAATCTTTTAGAAATTATTTCAAACCTATATAATATAAAAATATGAATATGAATATGAAATAATGGTTTCAAGCCTTCAGTCGTTCGCTCCCAATTTACGCAGTTGGATTCTTCGCAAGTTAGAATGTATGTATTATTTCATAACTCATTTTATGATTGTTTATTATATTTTATTATATTTTCTAATTCATTTTGAATTGCGTCCTTTATGTGAAATGTGAAAACGAATAGATGAGCGGTCATTCTTGGTTGTTGTAACCCATTGTCCTAATGCCGCGCAGATGACAGAAGGCGATAATGACGGCTGCCTTTCGTTCGCGGTATGAATAAACTAATTTTATATATTTGTAGAATATTACAATACCATAGTGTTTAATAATTACTATTATATATTTTTCGCTATATTTGTATTTGTTTGCCAACGCTATTAGTATCGTATTATTTATAAACTTTTAAATATTTTACTTGATCGCATACTGCTTACGAAGAAGTAGGCTAAAAAACTCATACCATATGTTCCTGAATATACTGCATACCTTACACAATGAATTAAATGCCAGAAATATATTTTAATTTAAAATTTTGAATAAAAAATCTATTGCGTGAAAATATTTAATTTTCACTTGCAACTATTTAATTACCATTACTAATGACGAGAACGTACGTACTATTCTTGTCGCACTATCTACTTTCTGGCTACTGCAGTAGAAAGGGTAAAGGCCCATTCACAATGCAATCACAAACATAAGCATAACACATAGACATAGACATTAACACAAGCGAAGAGTTGGCGTATTCACAATATCGAACATAAACACAGGCAAAATAAGAGTTTCTATTGGCTATGAGACGCAGCACTAGAATCGACACGAATAGTTCGCCTATCGACTTCGATACACGATTTTGAGTTAACGAACTGTGATTGGCTCATTCCTCATGTCTGACATAAGCATAAGCACAGAAGCTTGAAGCTTGCAAGCTCTTAAGTTAACGTCTTACGTGTTATGCTTATGCGAACGCATTGTGAATGAGTCCACTTGTAGACGTAGTCCTAACTTTTATGTTAACGCCATGCTTATGCTTATGTTTGCATTGTGAATGGGCCTTAACGTACTGCTGCCGAAACTGCGAAAACACGAAGAAAACCTCTTATTCAGATCACTCGTTTTGCCCGTAATAGTTCTCAAATGCAATAGCGCTTGAATCATTGATCGCTGAGTGGGTCTAGCCTCTACGCTCGTCCTCGACATTCACTTATACTTGGAATTTCCTTACGTGGCATCTCAAGGTCACGATTAAAAACAGGAGAGGGAAGGCAAACTCCAATAGGGAGCCGTAAAAGTGGGTGCTGTAGTGACGTCGCAGCTCCCCGTTGGAGTCTGCCTTTCCTCTTCCTCTTTCGCGCGTGACCTTGAGATGCCACGTTAAGAAAACCCAAGTACATTTTGGGGTCAGCCACTCGCCGTCCACGGTGAATGGTCCGGCCATCATCTGTGCTGAACGCCCTCGCGGGCCGCCGTTCGCCCGTTTGGCCGTCACCGCGTGACCTAATCTCCGCAGCTTGCTGACATCGCCGAGCAGGCGCCGTCGAAACTGGCCCACTGCTCCGGGAGAGGACCCGAGAACGGCCTTCCAACCCCGCCCCGTCTGAGCCAAGCAGCCAACATTTTAGTTAATTTTCTGACCAGCCAGTCGTCTGTACATAGTTTTTTCGTTTATTTTGTATTAAAGAGTGTTGTGTGAAACTATGGATATATAGATTATATCTGAACAGCTGTCTCCTGCGGTTACCACAGATTGTGAGACCAAAAATGAGGGGTCTAGAGCACAAAAGATGTTAGAGCATTTTGTGACAAATTTTGAGTTCAGAGTAACATTTTATACCACATTGTATTGCGTGTACAAAGGCTTTTAAAATTGCTCAAACATGTACTACATTCTAGCAATGGAAATAAAATGCTTTCCATAGCATTTTCTACAGCTACTAAGCTTTTAACTCAATTTCCTCAATGCCGCATTTAGGGCACTTAAATCCTTCGTACTCCAAGCCCTTCGAATGTTGTGGGGTCAGGGTGGTTGTTCCAGATATTTTATATTAAAACACTATAGGACTGGAATAACAATGTTAGGATCGAGTGTTTTCTCTACGATGTATGAAAGGGGATATTGTATATTCACGGCTCATTTGGTTCATATTCAGTAATTTGATATGAAATAATTATTTTGTTTCTATTCTTATTAGTTACAGTTGTTTCCAAATTTTTAATGATGTATAACTAGTTAATCTGAAATTTTCCGACGCGAACTTTGCCATCGCTCTTACCTATTCGTCACCACTCCGCGTCCTTACGTATTTGAATTTGTGCAAAACTAGTTGGCCCCAAAACTTTGCTAGAAAGATAAATAGGAACACACACACACATAGAGAGAGAGAGAGAGAGAGAGAGAGAGAGAGAGACCGACAGACGGAGAGAGAGCGACCGATAGACGGAGAGAGAGAGACCGATAGACGGAGAGAGAGAGACCGACAGATGGAGAGAGAGACCGACAGACGGGGAGAGAGACCGACAGATGGAGAGAGAGACCGACAGACGGAGAGAGAGACCGACAGACTGAGAGAGAGACCGACAGACGGAGAGAGAGACCGACAGACGGAGAGAGAGACCGACAGACGGAGAGAGAGACCGACAGACAGACGGAGAGAGAGAGACCGACAGACGGAGAGAGAGACCGACAGACGGAGAGAGAGACCGACAGACGGAGAGAGAGACTGACAGACGGAAAGAGAAAGAGACCGACAGACGGAGAGAGAGAGACCGACAGACGGAGAGAGAGAGACCGACAGACAGACGGAGAGAGAGAGACCGACAGACAGACGGAGAGAGAGAGAGAGAGAGACCGACAGACAGACGAAGAGAGAGAGACTGACAGACAGACGGAGAGAGAGAGAGAGAGAGAGAGAGAGAGAGACTGACAGACGGAAAGAGAGAGAGACCGACAGACAGACGGAGAGAGAGAGACCGACAGACAGACGGAGAGAGAGAGAGACCGACAGACAGACGAAGAGAGAGAGACCGACAGATAGACGGAGAAAGAGAGACCGACAGACAGACGGAGAGAGACAGATTGACAGACAGACGGGGAGAGACAGATCGACAGACAAACGGAGAGAGACCGACAAACAGACGGAGAGGGACACAGAAAGAGTGACACAGAGAGAGAGACAGAGAGAGACAGAGAGAGAGAGAGACAGCGAGAGAAACAGAGAGAGAGAGACGGAGAGAAAGTGTCGGAGAGAGAATGTATGCAGTATTTTTGTAGAAAATGTAAAACGAGGTGGTACGTACTCTCTTCCCTTGTTAAGGGTATTCTCTCTATTAAGTTAATAAATTAGTTATTGACATAATTATGTACTTCATTGACAAGAAGATGAAACCGTAACTATGATGTTTTGTCAGTTAGTACATTTCTAGTCGAGTTAATGTTTCTGTTCGTGTGTATTCTCTAGGTGATGTGTCATTTGGCTTAACATTTGCCTGAGGAGGCGGGCAAGCCTAACGCGTTAACCCAGGGTGGGTGCGCGAGGTGCCTCAGATAGCCCAGAACTTATATGGAGGCCACTGAAATTTGTGATGATTTTAATCTTTCGAGCTTGCCAATATCTTGCGAGGAAAGCTTTCTACATTGAGCTTATCTTGCGAATGCTTCCGATCCTTTCTGAGAAATTTCATCGTGAAGGAAATGTGACGTGGTGTGTGGTCCCTGAGTCACTCCGCGCCTCGCTTCATTCTGTCTCTTGCTCTGCAGTTCACTTCACTTGATAATCGGTTTTATGGTATTCGGTGGTAAGCGGTTTTATGGTATTCACACACCATGGTAAATGCTATTTAGATCCTTTTATTGTCTAAAGTGAATTCATAATTTACCAATTTGCGCCGTTATTTTAGTTTTCTAATTTAGGGAGGGCCTTTCTTGGTTTGTTTCTGTTTATTGTAAAATAAAATATACTTGTGTGAATCATATTGTTTATTTGCTAATTCTAAGTTGAGTAATAAGTTGATCGAAGCTGGGAAACTATAGTTTGTCCAAAATGTGAAGCTAGTGTACTTATTTGATTAAACACATGAAGTACATTTATAAAGGAGGTTTGAAAAAGAAATTCAAGGAAATTAGCAAATTGCTTGTTGGTTGTAAAGTTGTAATGTAAACTTGAAAATAAAAACATATTTGTTAGAAGAAAGAAAAAAGTGTGCATTCTTGACTTTGTTGTCCTTTTTACTGCGAGGTGACTTGCGTCCCCCTGCGCCTCAATTCGGTACGAAATAAGACGTGCCTCCAGCCGCGTGAAGATAACACGAGGCCAGGTCGAGGGCGCGAGGGCGTGAGCGCGCATGCACGTTGAATGAGCTTGTGCACTGTCACTCACTGAAGTGAGGCCGGCCTTACAACTGTACAAGTAATTGAAACGCTTGCCAACAGGTGCTATCTTCTCCACATGCTTGAGTGGAAATACCGGGTCCGCCAGAAGTCATTCAAATATCGCTACAAACATCGTGAGAACATTGAATTCCAAAGTTCAGTTTCCTCTCTGTCGTTAATTCATGGAGAACACTATTGAGATTTATTATTATTAATATGCAAGACATAATATTGAGAATATACACTTTTGTGTCGTACATCGTACACCTTTGCGACAACATTTAATAAAAAGGGATCATTTATGAAGAGATTTTAAGGCAAAAAGCTTTATCATCAACATTCTAGTTTTGAAATGTTAACTTTTTACAATTTACGGAAGTACAGGGTTCGCCGGAAATTAGACATTCACCATTTTTTATACCAAAGAGAAAATTTAAAGAAAAATTTGGAGCTGTTATTGCCAAAATATTTTTTAATTTAAATATTGCCAAATTTCTCACAATACTACATGAAAATCACTGATATTTTTTAAAAATAGTACAAGACGTTATTTCAAGATGTCTTTAAAGGACACATTTCAGGGGAAAATACCTTTTCTCGCTTCTAATCCAAAATCCCCCAGAACCCATGGCCATCTGCCACCAAGTTAAGACACCCGTAATTGCAGAATGAACCATAAATCTATCCAATAAATCTATCTATCCTTTACTAAAGGCCATAGACACTCTTACCTTCAGTAATGGATGGCCATGCCTCAGCCATACATTTCAAAATCGGAAAACAAAATCCTCACCACAATAACCTAATGCGGAATCTACCGAGACCGTTCTTCGATCCTCTATGTCCATCATTTACCTGATGTGGTTTCAGACATTTAATTCATAAATAATTAGGAATTGAATTCACTTAATGTATCCGTGGCTTCATTTATTCATCTATCAGTTACCTCGAAAACCAAGTCAATACAGGGTGGAACAACTAATGATAACATCCCTTGTATCTCCTCAATTTTGCAAGATACGAAGATGGCGTTTGGACAGTCGATTGCATAGACAGGGGCTATTTGAGTGCAGTATACTTCGTTTCGTACTATTTTTTACTACGAAGATATAAGGTCAATTTTGTTTTTACATGAATTCGTATGCTAAATTTTAGCTTATCGTAATGGGCTTAAAAAGACAATTTCAATTATGCATATATCTTCGTTTTTAAGCGAATAGTTTTTTAGAATTTGATGTGTTTTTTGAAACGTATTTTTCTACTGAAGTGGCTCTTTCCCATTCGACCTTCCCTGTTCTTCGTTGAGAAACGTGAATGGTTTTGCCTGCTTTCCGAAAACGCTCAAAGGCCAAGTACTACGAGTAGATAATAGGGCGGAGTCCTGTAGTATAAAATGCGCTGCTGAGGTAATGATAGCATTTCCACCACATTCTTAGAGCATTTATTTCTTCTGGCTCTTATGATTAATAAGAATAGTTCATTTATTTTTGTATTATTTACTTAAAATTTATTATAGAACATGTTATCACAGTTGTCAAAATAACAGAATAGTATTTCCGTGAAACAAAAAGTACTTTCCGGAATCCTGTATGCAGCATTTGAGTTTTCCATAGACGAAGTCATGTTTCAGCAATTTTTTTATTCTCTTTCTGCTTATTTACAATCTGCTTTATTCAAACATGAATGTTTGAAACATGTTTCAAACATGAATGTTTGAATAATGCGATAAATACAAGATAACATTTAAGAACTTTAATTAGTCATTATTACGTGCACCGTTTGAACCGGAAGGGTAAATCCAGAATATGCCTTTGAAATCGTTGCCCTTCCTTACTATTGTCCAGTAAGTTAATGGCTGATGGGTTTGGATGACTGTTTAGCCGTTTTTGGTACGTAGTGCTGCGCTGGGTGATTTCTTCATTAATTGTAGGTCCCGCTGTAGAGTGTCATTTTTCACGTACTAGTGTCGATCAACAGCCCCTTAACAGGAATGAGGTTAATGACCTGTTTGTACAGGTCATTAAAATTCCATTCGGGGTAATATGTCCCTGACTTTCGGCTATCCGAATTAAGAGAGGTTGATAAATTGTCGACACCTGAAATGGACCCAGGCACAATTCTATACGCGGTGCAAGTTGCCGAAATTAAAAGTCGTCAGGCTGGGATGAAAAATGCCACGGCTCCGGGACCAGATAAGATAAAAGTTAGCAATATATCTTCAGGAGCAAAAGTTGAAATATTGTCCCTACTGTAAATCCAAATATTATACAGTGGCTGTGTGCCTTCTGGGTGGAAAGCAAATCGCACCATCCTTATACCAAAAGAGGGTAAGGATAATACGTATGTCACTATCGCCCCATCACAATTATTTCCCTGCTATGCAGAATCTTTGGGGGCATTATGGACAAACGCATTCGATCCGTGGTGAAGTTCAATCCACAACAAACATGGTTTATCCCTGAAACTGGCTGTTTCTCCAATGTTCAAATTCTTCACGAAGCAGTCAATGACATGAAAAAAGCAGAGGGTTGTGTCGGCGCTGTGCTAGACATCCAACGCATTTGACACTGTTCCTCACGTGGCGATTCGGTGGGCTCTATCCAGGAAAGGGATCCCCGACGCCTTTACCAATTTGTTAATGGACTCTAACGTTGACGTTTCCACAGTCATTCAGCACCCCTCGAAAGGAATTGAGGTGCCAATTCGTAGAGGAGTAAAACAGGGGGACCCCTTGTCCCCACTTCTTTTTAACCTCATTATGGAGTGCTTGCTTGAGAAATTGTATAATACGTCAGGATACCCGCTATTGGAAAGGAGTGTGTCCGTATTAGCATTTGCTGACGATCTGGTGCTATTAGTAAAAGATGCCCCAGGAGCTCGAGAATTGGTTGATATTGTGGTGGAATATCTTGGGGCCCTCGGAATGACATCCATCGCGAAGTGTTCATCATTTCAAATTACAACTTTTCAACGATCCTCGTTCATTGAAGACCCGTTTCTGGAAAGGTTGGGGGGAGAGAATTCCTCTGGTCAGTGATGATCTTACCCTAACATACTTGAGAGTGACCTACTCTATTTGGAACGGCTTCCCATGTAAAGCATCCATATCGAATTTGATGGAAGCAGTGACGAGGCTACAGAAGGCGCATTAAAAGCCCACTCAGAAGTTGGCATTACTTCACACCTACATAATGCCACATTACCTCTACCAATTTGTTCTATCGATGTCGATTCTTGTGGATGCTCAGGGAAGCGGACTGCCAAATCAGAGTGGCAGTCAAACAGTTCCTACACCTGCATATGAGTACTGCAGATGGCTTATTTTACCTGACCAAGAGAGATGGAGGACTGGGATTGCTGCGGCTCGCCCAACACGTTATTTGGGAAGCGCCGAACTTAGGATTACGACTAGAAAATTCTGCAGATTCCATTTGCAGATGGTTGAGCTTCTCTCCGAGTTTCTACCAACGGACATTTAAAACCGCCAAAGCATTGAGACTCAACTGCCCTATACTGATCAATATTTAACGCCTATAAGAAGAAATGCGCCGATGACGAGGTAGCCGCCTGGGAGAAGCTGGGATCCCAAGGGAGAGCGATTAAGGCGCATATAAACGATCCGATTGTAAATGCCTTTTTGAAAGATTATAATCTTCTGAAACCTGGTCTTTATATCACTGCACTTTAATTGAGATGTAATACTGCTGCCAATAAAACTACTCTTAGTAGAGGAAAGTCCAGAAAGGATGTATACAGCAGGAAGTGCAACACAGCGGTAGAAACTATGAACCACATCCTCAGTGCATTTTTACGAAACCAGCAAGACTAAACTGCCAAATCAAAATCAACTACCAAATGCCATATGACGAGATAAAGAACTTTATAAAGGGGAAGATTCTCCGGAAATCAGACACTTTGGTGTCCACGGAAGCCCGTTACCGAAGGGGTTAGACTCAAACCTCACCCGGTAATAAAAAGCCGGGAGGGGGTCCACGTGGTCAAGTATGGGTCTCGCCTTCTAATAACAGGGGAGAAAAAAAATGGTAAGGTACCAACCAGTCATTTCCCTGGCATCCCAACTTCATTGAGTTGCCAACGCCAGAATCCTACCAGTGGAGGTTGGAACCTCTGAGGCTATGCCACGATCAACAGTCAGTGCTTTCATGACGTTGGGGATCATGCCTCGAGGCGATGTACTATCTCGCTAATTGCTTTCAGAATTTTTATTAAACTCTACACACAATTTGTAAATTACGATGGAGCAACCGGGAGCGGTAGCTCAGTGCATCAACTGATGTCACTGCAGCGCCTCTGACCGGGAGGTCCTAGGTTCGAGTCCTGACGGCGGCAGGATTTTCGACACTAGCTTTTCAGCTAGGTCGAATTCAGTCGCTCTCTAGAGGAGAATTCTAGCGGCCGGCTGCTCTGATCGGTAGTTTTACGTGGTTTCTCCGATCAACACCAGGCGTATGCCGGAGCAGTACCCTACCAAATGGGCCACGGACCGCGCGCGATCTGTCCTTCCTCTTCCTTGTCCTATCCTCTCCTCTTACTCACACACTTACACTAACATGCACTACACTACCACATATCACGGGAGACCGGTCGGAGCTTCGAGCTTGTCCCGGCTGGGGCGGTTTCCCGTTGGTGGGAGAGTCCTGGTTAGGGGGAAATCTCACTAGCTGACAGTTGGTCGGTGCCGGATCTCGCCATCCGGCAGGGGAAGATCACCGCCATCTTCCGAGAAGAAAACATGCACTACGCTCACGGGACTAATGACCAAAGCAGTTGACACGCCCGGAAACACGAAAAAATCTATATATATATATATATATATATATATATATATATATATATATATATATATATATATATGTTAACCGCTTGTCGTCGGCTACATTTATGACCAACAAAAAATAGAATCGATAATACCCGACATCATGCCCTACACGTAGTTTCTATAGTGGCGAAGAGATGGCGTCAGCCAGAAAAAGATTTCTGAACGCATATATCGCCTTCTCTCGTCCAACGGATCCCATCAGCATCTTCAGGGTCGAGTTCCCCACGCCAAAATAACTTCACCTTTCTAGTTAATTCTTCCTGCTGCTGGTGAATTGCTATCATCTGCCAGTTCAAATGTGGCATTTCTAGGTAATTCAATTGTATGGGCGATGCAAAGAATACGTTTCTCTCTTCCACAGTTTCCTCTGGTCGAAGCGTATTTCTGCTAAGTATGTCATAAAATAAGTTTTTTTACTTATTTTTCTTTTACTCAAAAGTCCAGAAACGCTTGAAGAGCGCGAAGTGAAACCCGGAGCGCAGGTTTATTTTGCCTGATGGCGGCTGATGGCGAGAGAAGCCGGCGGCTTCGGTAGCGGGGTGTCCTCGGGTCGGTGACCTCATCAGCTGGGGGCTGCGGGCTCGGGGAAGGGCGGCCCATGGCAGCCGTGGCAGCGTCTCCTGCACCGGTCGCGCTGGGGGGGGGGGCGTCAGGCCACGTCAGCTAGAGGAAGCCCGGGGTGCTTGGGCCGTCTCCACCTCTCGGAACGACTAGCGGCGACTCCACATCAGGTATCGGTTGGCGGCGTGGCTCAGAAAGATGACGAAAGTCACCAGAAGATACAGGCAAGCATTAACCTGTGGCTAGCTTGGCGAAATAATAACTGGCCGTTTTATGCACAGTGGCGCAATGGTCACGAATCAAAGTACCAACAATCTCGGTGAAACGATCTGAAACCGAGAAGCCATTCCTTTCTGTGCGTGAGCCTGTCGTGAAACTCCTCGGCCGAAAATCAAATCGAGAGTGTCTTTTGGATTTTTGCTCCGTGCGTACGAGCCCTTTGGTTCCCCCCTCCCCAAATTGCTTACTTGCTTTCGAAATCACCCCTTCCCCTGTCATTTGTGATCTGATTGGCCTAAGCCTGTGGCGTCGTGGTTAATTCTTCACCAATCAGATGTCAAGATTCTCTAAAATTTTCCGTCAATTCGACCTTTTCCCTCTCACTCTATCTGTAAGTGTGTGCACGTGTGCAATGGCCGTTTTCATAAACACTCTTTTCAATAAACAGAGTTAATAAACGATCATGTACTTCCCGACCGGGGAATCACCTAAAGAAAAATATCGGCTCCGAGGACAGTGAAGGATTCATAAGGGTGAGCCCTGTCAGCGCGCGGCTGTGGGTCGTAAATCCCTTTAGAAACGGGCGAGTACGGAGGGGACCTGCCAGCGGCGGCGGCGGCCGCGGTGGTGGTGGCGGTGGTGGCCCCAGCGTGTCTCGACACACAGCTCTTTTGTTCACGAATAATTTTTCTTATTATACGTAATAATAATGTGCCGCCACAATATATATGTATATATATATATATATATATATATATATAAGCGTAACAAAAATAACTAATTTAAGGTTTATAATTTATTAAAGAATTCTAAAAATTTAAGCGTAATGTGACGAACACTTTTACTGAAAAAATTCAGAATACATCAAAATATACAATTTTTAACAGAATGGTAGATAAGGGGATAACATTTTATTAATACTAAAGTTTCCGAAAGAAATGCCCCGACATCTACAATATGATGTTTTGTGAGGAAAAATAACCCAAACCTATCAAAATCACATATTTTCAAGAAAATATCTTCAATGACTTTAGTATAATATGAACTCTACCATGACTGGAGAACCTCGTGGAGTACATACAAATCCATTTTTAGAACAATATATTTGACAATAGAAGCTATTAAGCTTATTTTCTGCTTTCAAACGTGCTATTATAAGTGCTCAAAACTACGTAGGCAACCCGCTTTAAACAGTGATATTTAATGCTTTATAAAGTTGTATGATAAAGACATGATATTATGTCAGAAACTTTCACGTATGAATGGTAATTTTGCATATTTTACTTTTAACAATGAGTTAGTGTTTCAATGCATCTTCCACTCTACGTATTCCGACGTATGAAAATGCGGAAAAGTCTGTAAAATTTCGAAGTATTTGAATTAGGCGCATAAATTTGCCTCCATCATGGCTGCCATCAGTTTGCAACGGAGAAGAACGGCCATTACCATTGGATTGTGGGGCCTTCGTCGGGACGGTAACGCGCTGCTCGGCAAGACCGCGCGCGCGCTTTATTCAAATTAAGTGACAAGTCTCCGGCAAGAGATCTTCCATTCCTCTGGGTTATCTGGGCACAATTAAAAAATTCTCACTTCTGTGAAACATTGCCTTTGATATCAACTAGATATTCATAAACGCTGAAATATGGTGGATATAAAGATTTGTGCAATCTGAATGAACAACTCAACTCAATTCAATTAATATTCCAAAATAATAATTTTGATACAACTCTCTATGAGCAAATGGGTGATCTTGATAGTTTATAGATTTTTTTTATATCTTCAGGGCAGCATTATTATTTCCTGCCATATTTAATCAGCATTATTATTTTGTGTCGTATGTAAGAGTTTTTACTTTTGCTCCTTTCCTATATATTTGATTCTTCGAATGATTAATTATTCGAAATCTCTTTTATTTTAATCTTTACTTATTTTTTAAATCTTTAATTATTGGAATTCTCTTTTATTATGTGAGGTACACAGTAGATGCCATTGCCTTCTACACCACAGTTGCAAGATATCTTTAGCATAGGTCAGCACCTGAATAAACTTTTGAGTGGTATCAAATGTGTTAAAATTATAAAATATTTTTATATTAGTGTTGCCAACCATTCAAGGTAAAAGTAAATGTAGTACTGGATTTCCATTCTAGTAAAATAAAAGGGCTTGGGACTCCCATCACCGTGCCTCGATTTTTTTAAATAAATATTATTAAAACTTTATAAAATGTTTTTATCTGAGTTTTAAACTTTATAAAATGTTTTTATAATAGTTTACTGAACTACAATGTTTGAATTTAAAAATAAACTGAATGAAACAATAATAAACTAAACATGCTTTTGTATATGAGAAATTAAAAATGTAATCTCCACTTTGTATGCAATTTGTTAATTTACATCTGATTTAAACAAGGATTTATTCTATCATAATTAGTGATTTTTAGTTACTTAAATATTTTTTTCTGATGGCATGCCCAATACAGCAATGGGCAAATGAAATTGAAATTGTGATAGGAATGATAAATTCAGCCTTTGGTAGTATTAGTATTTTAATAGAAACCTGTTTTCTCTACAGCACTATATTTTGTTTAATTGTTTGCATTCTCTGAACAGTAGTAATGCATTTTGAATGGATCTCATGTCTTATTTACAAAACATTCTTTCATTTTGTGTGTGACACTAAGGCAAATGATTATGACAGACATTGCCACTTGGAAATCTCTTTTAAAGATTTCATCTCCAATAATGTTATAATTTTATTATTGTGGGTATAAAATTTAGACTCTAAATAATGCTGCTCTCAGAATTATATGAGGCTATAATTTCATTTTATCATCATAAGTTTGGTATTTACTTTACACAATAAACTGCATCTAAATCAATACATAACATGACAAAATTATGCTGGAAACATTGCAACCAGCAAATAGCTTCTGTCAATTACTTAACCCCACCTGGAAATAATAACTGTTAACTTTTGTTAACTTACAATATAAAGCTTTATACAATATTGGAGAGAAACAAAATTCTGATGTTAAGCAAACAAATAATATAAAGTTTTTCCTACCATTGGCTCAGGTAATTAAAGAGATAAAAATTAGAGAGAAACAAGCATTGAAAAAATATTTGAAAACTTTTTATTATGGCACTGTTCTGTGTGATATTGAGGGGAATTATTTTGTCTTCTCTCAAATTTGGAAACAAATCTTCCACCAATTCGACATTGTGATATTTTCCGCTTGTCGGACAGGGTTGAACAGTATTCAAAGACGAAACTTTGAAAAATCATGAGCACCGAGTAGTTATGCCAATCTGAAGAATATTACGGCATTGCCCGATTTACCAGAGACTTTTTACCCTACTCAGATGAAATTCTGGCCAATTATTAGTGATTACTGTAAAGAAATATAGAGATATGAGCATAATGTTACTTTTTATAATTCTGCTATTGCTAATTGTGCAATAGTGTTTTTTATATTCAACCTTATGCCCCAATTTTTCATTCCTTGGCCAAGCAATCTGTTGGTACCTGTTAAGAAACTAGTCAACAGTAGGTCCTTATGTAGTATTGAAATATTTTTATTTTCCATCTATGAAACAAAATTCATTCATTTAAGTAAATAAGACTCATCATAAGAGTCTATTTTGTTTATATAGGTCTCACAATAACCACTTTTATCGCAAATAAATATTTTTGACTGTAATATGGAGACACTATCTACTAGGAGATATCTCGCTCTAACCACTTTAATGCTCTTCATTGGCACCCAGGCAGCAGCCAGGACAAATTGCCCAAGGCCATGACTTAATTTGGGCCCCCAAATGTTTTTTCATTTCAAGCAAAAAAAATGGGATTTTTCTTCAAATATTAGTAATTTCTGTTCAATGGGGAGATGAATTCTGTTAATGTATGGGGGAAGGGGAGTCTCTCATTTGACATTAGGAGTCCCCCATGGATCTACTACACTAGGCCCCTTGTTTCCTCTGAGCACCCATGGCAAATACACTGTTAATTTATATTATTTCAGGCAATAAATTTATAGGAGGAAGAGCTCACATATTAGATGATCTAAGTAAAATAAAGACAATGTCAATCTAGCCCTTAAATGTATCGAACATTCATTAATATCAAATAATAATAATAATAATAATAATAATAATAATAATAATAATAATAATAATAATAGTAATAATCATAATAATAGTAATTAAATGTGCGAAGAGGCATTTTTCAGGGAGACTCACTAAGTCCCCTCTGGTTTGTCATCTGTATGAATCCGTTATCTAATCTCTTGAATTCCACTAAATGTGGATTTGGAATTAAATTGGGAGCAAGAATGATGTATCGCATAAATCACCTTTTATATATGGATGATTTGAAGATATATGCTTCGACAAAATCTCAACTTGAACAACTATTGAGTATTGTGGAATCATTTTCAAAAAGTATTAAAATGGAGTTTGGCCTGGAGAAATGTCGAACATTGAATATTGTAAAAGGAAAGCTCCAAGAGGGAGCCTTTGAACTTGAAAATAAACAATTGATACAAGCGATGTCTGCTGAGGAAACGTACAGATACCTGGGAGTGAGACAGGCAAGGCACATTGACCAATGTAAAATGAAAGATGAACTTGCAGAGGAATTCTTCCGAAGAACACGAAAGCTCCTGAAAACAAAGTTGAATGGAAGAAATATCATAAAAGCTATTAACACCTATGCTGTCCCAGTCTTAAACTACTCATTTGGCATTATTAAGTGGAGCAAAACTGACATTGAGAACTTACAACGGAAAATGAGAGTTTTAATGACGAAAGCACGCATGCACCATCCAAAATCTGCAGTCGAACGTATAACACTTCCGAGAAATATGGGTGGAAGAGGACTCGCAGACATTGGAAACCAACTTTGTCGGCAAGTGAAGAGCATGAGAATGTATTTCCACTCTGCGGCAAATACATCAAAACTGCATAAAGCAATTTGTGAAGCAGATGTCTATACTCCGATAGAGCTGTCAAGACAGGATGTTGCGGACTTCTCATGCAATGACGGCCAAAAGAGAGATTTATGGATGGCCAAAGCTCTTCATGGAAGACATCCACATGAGATGAGCCAAGAACATGTCGATTTGAAAGCATCGAACTACTGGCTTATATCAGGACAGATCTTTCCAGAAACTGAAGGGTTTATGTTGGCTATTCAGGATCAAGTTATTCCAACACGTAACTATTTGAAGCGAATTGTTAGAGATAGCAATGTGCAGAATGAGTTATGTCGTTATGGTTGTCCAACAGTGGAATCAATTCAACATATTACCTCGGGTTGTACACATTTGGTAGGCACCGAATATAAACAGCGACATGATTCGGTGGCCAAAATTTTACATCAAGCGTTGGCTCAAAAATGTAGTCTTCTGACTGAAGATAAGGTACCGTACTTTAAGTACCAACCTATGAGTGTACTGGAGAACGAAGAGTGGCGCTTGTATTGGGATAGAACTATCTTAACGGACCAGACAGTGATTCACAACAGACCGGATTTGGTTGTGATTAACAAGTGTGAGAAACATGTCATGCTTATTGATGTTTCTGTCCCAAATACTGGCAACATTCAAAGCAAATACACTGAAAAAATCAGTAAATATGCAAATCTTGTTGAACCCGTTGAGAAACAGTTGAATATGAAAAGAGTCAACATTATCCCGATAATTGTTTCCAGCACCGGAGTCATCCCTAGGAGTCTGATTGGGGGCCTTAAGCAACTGGGTTTGAATGAAGACCTGTACAAACCCATGCAGAAGGCTGTTGTTATTTCAACAACAAGGATAGTACGGAAATTCATGGGAAACAATGTATTATAAATTCTTTCTAAAAAATAGATGTATTGTGCTCTGATTATGTATATCTGTGCAATTCATTCAAATATACCAATAAGATGAGAAAGTAAAAACAATAATAATAATAATAATAATAATAATAATAATAATTGAGTCACATATACAATTTCAATCGTGTATGACAAGTCAGATATGATGTATGCAGGTGCACAAGTTTTCCTGGACTCCAGATTTTAGTTTTCTCTTACTATACACTATTATGAGTAAAGGTAAAGCAGTATTTTAATTGAAGAATATAAGGAATATTCACCTCTATGTGAAAGAACTGGAAGCGACATTCCGTTTTGATTTTGAAATACTCTGCTAACAATTTTAAACCCTTCACTCCTCTCATGTATACCAAAAGGGAGCTCAAGAAGACTTGGGCAGAGTGAAGTTAAAGTTACTGTCCAGAAATCAAAGGAAGGGGGCCACCTTTTTTATCATTCAAAATTCAAGTAGTATATGACTTAGTGTAGGATCACAGAATTCCTGGAAATGCACAATTCACTTGCTAGCACGTCATATGCAGTTTTAACTGTTTTTTGATGTAAAAATAAATTAAAAAAAATAAACTCTGCATTTGCTCAAAGGATCAAGGGAAACTGGACAACAACACTATTAATTTAGAAATGATTTAACAATTTTATTGTTAACGTTGTCTAATGCATCTAGCAAATTCAGGATGAAGGAAATAGAATTTTGTTCTGGAATTCCCTTCTACATCAGTCCAACTGCAATTTTAACAGAGGTAGAATGAGGTATGCCAGTTCCTTTTTCTTGCTTCAGCTTGAATAATCATACATAAAACAGAAAAATAAAATGGGATAAGATTTTTTATTTATGTTTTTAAGGTAGGTTGTGATTTATAAATTCTTTCACAATGTGTTCAACAAATCACAACATGTTGTTAAGCAGGAAAGCTTTCAATTTATTTTTTAAATGTATGAATTGTGTTTATGTCTTTAATATCATGGCTCAATTTGTTATCAAGTATTATGCTTTCTATTAGGGAACTTTTTTGATAAAGTGTAATTTCAAAATGGGGAACATGTAGGTTATCCATTTGACGAGTGTTGTGGTTGTGTACATCAGAATTTGGAGTAAAAGTGTCTTTGTTTTCCATGAGAATCTTCTTTGTGAAGACCACTGTTTCAAATAAATACATGCATGGTAGTGGAAGTATCCTTAATTTATTGAACAAGGGTTTGCAAGACTCTAGCTTATGAGTGCTGGTCATTGTTCGCAGTATTCTTTTTTGGATAATAAATATATGAGAGCTTTCAGGAGCATTTCCCCAAAATATTCTTCCGTATTTCATTTGTGAGTGCATGTTTGCAAAATACATTGTCTGGAGTGTCTCAATGTTAGAGCTTGACCTGAGGGTGTATAGGGCATAGCAAGATTCGGTGAGCTTCTTATTAAGATTAGAAATGTGAACATTCCCTTTTAGGTTTTCTTGGATTGTTAGACCGAGGAAGGTAATTTCATGGGATATTGTTACAGGGTTATTATTTATGAGCAAATGCTGAGAGACTTTTCCTTCGGATTGGGAATTCATGAAATTTAGAGAGACTGTCTTGCGGGTGTTTATGATGAGCTTGTCTTGAAACCTGTCTGACATACTGTTATTCAAACTTGAAACTTTGGGAATTAGAGGCATTGCACATCAATGGGTAAAATCTTACCTTTCAAATCGTTGTCAAGTAGTCACAATCAAGCATGTTAGAGATAAAATGATTTCAAGCCATTTTTCCCAACCTAGAATGATAAATTATGGAGTTCCACAAGGATCAATCCTGGGCCCTATACTATTTCTCTTGTACATCAACGACATGCCCCTGACTCTACAAAAGAGCAAAATGGTCCTATTTGCAGATGACACTAACATTATTATTAAAGCAAATACCCAACAAACTCTACAGAAAGAAGCACAAACAGTTCTAGAAGCACTAGTAAAATGGTTCCAGGAAAACAAACTCATCATAAACACCAGTAAAACTGTCTCCCTAAACTTTCGAAATCCACTCTCTAAAGAAAAGCCTCTAACACAATTGATGATAAAACACATGCCTGTAAAAATAGCCCAAAAAACAACTTTCCTTGGATTGACAATTCAAGACAATTTAAAATGGAACTCCCACATCACAGATCTAAACAACAAGCTTACCAAGTCATGCTATGCCATCTACATCCTTAAGTCAAATTCAAATTTGGATACACTACGAACAGTGTATTTTGCAAATGTCCACTCACATCTAAAATACGGAATCATATTCTGGGGAAACTCCTCAGAAAGTATTCACACTTTTATCATCCAAAAAAAGAATACTGAGAACAATGACAAACACTCACAAACATGAGTCCTGCAAACCACTTTTCAAGAAATTACAAAT
This sequence comes from Teleogryllus occipitalis, assembly GCA_011170035.1. Taxonomy (NCBI): domain Eukaryota; kingdom Metazoa; phylum Arthropoda; class Insecta; order Orthoptera; family Gryllidae; genus Teleogryllus; species Teleogryllus occipitalis. The sequence goes on along the minus strand of BLKR01002588.1, from coordinate 80,160 downwards.
CCTACCACTCCCATGCATATACATATTTGAAATATTAATCTTCACAAAGAAGACGCTTATGGAAAACAAGGATTCTGTTACTCTAAATACTGATGTTCATAACTATAATACTAGACAAAACAAGAATCTGCATGTCCCACACTGTGAAACATCACTCTTTCAAAAAAGTACCCTTTTTGAAGGCATCACACTATATAACAAACTCCCTAGTGAATGTAAAAGCTTAAACTCAATACCGTAAACCGGGGCTACTTTGCACCACAGGTGGTTACTTTGCCCCAAAGACGAAAAAAGTTGCCACGCAACATGACAGCAAACCAATGAACTGCAAACGCACTGTTTTGAGTTTATCCGATAGGTAGCACCACTAGGAGGGTGACACAGCATTTTCAAGACATCCGCCATATTGGACAGTTGATTTGTTTGGCTTGTAAAGTTGAGTCACATTTTGCTGATATTTTACTTTAAAAAAAGTGGTATTTTCAACCCGTTTGCAGACATCTAAAGGTAAGCATAAGTGTTTATTTATGGAGTACAACTATTTGTTAACAAAATTACATTGCTAAGATCAACCTATTAAGTGTTTTTCACAACTTATACATTTTTTAGTTTCATAGGTTATGTTTCTGGTGAAAATGGGGTAACTTTGCCCTAGCAACAAAAGTGGGGCAAAGTTACCCCACATTAAAATCTTGCTTATTTTCAGCAATATTAGCTTGTTTGTTTTAGGATTTTACTAAATAACTGTATGTAGGTATGTCTCTTACAGCACAGGACTGTGCGTGTATGTGAAGGTTAGAGTTTTAATAACATATACACTTGGCGCATACTATTTTTTTTTTTTTTTTTTTTTAGATGGTTCGAGCTTACAAACGAAAACTTGGTGCTCGACGCTATGCCGATTATTCACCAGAACAATTAGAGGAATGTTTACAAGCAATAAGGAGTGGTTCATACAGCCATCGTCGAGCTGAAGAACACTTTAATATACCAAGACGAACTATTTTAAATAAACTTAAAGAGAAGCATACTAATAAAGTAGGGAAACCTACAATATTTTCCAGAGATGAGGAAGAATCTTTTGTTTCGTACATAGAAACATTGAGTGATTTTGGGTTTCCGATAACTACGGAAGATCTCAGAAATGTCATTAAAATTTACTTAGAGAGAACTAGCCGTGTAGTAAAAGAATTTCAAGGGAACAAGCCTGGTCTTGAGTGGCTAAAACATTTCTTGAAACGTCATGGAAGATTGAAAGAACGTATGGCATCCAACATTAAAAGAAGCCGAGCTGCAGTCACCGAAGATATCCTGCAGGATTATATTAAAAACTTGCAAGAAGTTATCAAAGACGTCCCACCTGAAAATATTTGGAATCTAGACGAAACCAATTTAGCAGATGATCCTTCAAAGAAGAAAGTTATTTGTCGCCGTGGGACAAAATATCCTGAAAAACTTTGTAATTTTTCCAAATCAAGCACTTCTGTAATGATTTGTGGCAGTGCGGCTGGTGAAATATTGCCGCCCTTTGTTGTTTACAAGGGTACCCAGATGTGGGACGTTTGGACTGGAGGTGGCCCAAAGAACACTCGCTATTTTAGCACAAAGTCTGGGTGGTTTGATGGTCCAGCTTTTAATGAATGGTTTGAGAGCTTGTGCCTGCCCCGACTTAAGAAATCTGAAGGAAAAACAGTTGTGATTGCGGATAACCTATCCAGTCATCTAAATATGAGTATTTTTGAAAAGTGTAGAGAAAACAATATCAGTTTTGTATGTCTCCCTCCAAACCACCCATCTAACGCAACCACTGGACGTTGCTTTTTTTAGACCCATGAAGGTTGCTTGGAGACACATCTTACGTAACTGGAAAGATACCCCAAGCGGTATGAGAGCAGGGGTCTTGCCCAAACACGTCTTCCCCTCATTGCTTAAAAAACTTCTGGAAGACTTGGAGCCCAATATGAAAAAAAATCTTGAAAGCGGATTTAGAAAAACTGGGATATTTCCATGTGACATACAGCCTCTACTAGACAGAATAGGCCAAAAAGCAGTTGAACCCTCAGCTGTGAGCTCAGCATTTTTAGAGCTTGTGCAAACAACCAAATCTCTAATAGGCGATAAGCCCACAAACCCTACAAGAAGGAAGAAAGTACAACTTCCAGCAGGTAAAAGCCTGTCCAATGAAGAAATGCTAGATAACACTCTGATTTCTCTCCCTAGCACAAGTAAACCCTCTAATGAAAGTGTCAAATCTAAGATTAAGAAGCCTCCCAAAACGAAAAGCCGCAGATGTTATGAGGACAGTGATGAGGATGATGACATTTTAAGTGAAATGGAATTAAATCTTAATGAAAGTTCAGATGAAGACTGGGATTCGTTCAGTAGACAACAAATTGAAATGATGGAAGAAGAAAACAAGGAACCAAATAAACCAACCATTCAATCAATAAAAAAGGAAGTGGGCACCTTCGTTGTCGTGATTTATCAAGATGAATACTATCCTGGCGTCATTGAAAGTCTGAATGAAGAAGGTGCTGTAGTGAGTGCTATGTTTAAGACTGCGAAAGGAAATTGGAAATGGCCAGAAAAAAAGGACTCAATCCATTACTCTTGGGAAGAGATTGTTGGTAGTATAAATCCGCCAAAAAAAGTCAACAGAAGGGGCATGTTCAGCATCCCAGAACTTATAAATGACATTAACTAACCTTTGATGTTCTTAACAAATATAATTCATGATTTAATAACCTGTTTTTGTATTCTTCACATGAGGTTTAATATAAACATTTCTACAGATGATACCTATGATTTTTGTTTTTCTTCCCAAAATGCATTTATTTAAAGAGTACACTTCTAAAGAGTTGTACTACTCAAATCAAGTGTGTTACTTTACCCCAGTCCATTTTTACTATGAGAAATCATCTATTTTTCCATGTGGGGCAAAGTTACCCAACCACTGGGTAACTTTGCTCCGCTTTTCAGATAATAAAAATGATTAGAAAACATTGTAAACTGGTCATTAAGGTACATAAACGTGTTCTTTAGATAGTTTTTAGTTGATCGAAAACGATCCCGATCATTTCTCTCTGACAACTGTCGTAACAATTATGATTTTGTTAAAAAAGGGCCAAAAAGTGGAGCAAAGTAGCCCCGGTTTACGGTATTTTGAGAAACCGAAATCAGAGTTTTTCTGTCAAGGGTGTTTGTGCAACTCACAATGAATATCGTTGAAAATATAAAACGTAAGAAATCAATGATTTCAATGAAAAAGCCAAAGAAAAAAATTGCTGAAAAGAATCATGGAATGGAATTGTTCGGCATGCTATCAGACTTCATGATTCGTGTTTATTTGTCATTAATAATGTTAATGCATTCATGTTATGTATGTGTGTGAGTGTGTGTGTGTGTGTGTGAGAGAGAGAGAGAAAGAGAGAGAGAGAGTGGGAGAAAGAAGAAAAACGTTGCACACACTAATGGCATGACCACGAGCCGCCACTGGTTTTAATCTATGCGTCCCAATTCTATAATGCGGAATTCTGTCCAATGTGAACATAAACTGTAGTGCTGGCAAATATAAATTTTCCAGTATTACATTGTATAATGCACGATTATGTGAAATGCAGAGAAAATACTAATCTCTTGAGATTCCACCTTAGGCAAATATTACTATACATTTGTTAAAAAGGTGACATATAGTGCCAAGCCTTTGAATATGAGCTGCAGAGAGGTAGTAGTGAAAGTCGTTTAACCTTACCTTCACAATTTTTACCTTCTTGCATTGTTCGGTTCTCTTTTTCCTCTCCGTGCAGTGCTGTTGTTAAACGACCACTAAGAAAGTATGCCTCTTTGCCAGAGGAGGTAAATCACCACTACTATCCGAGTGTAGAATAAGTCAAAATCGAGATTTGAGTGCCTTACACCACTCTTCCACTCAGCAGCTCATATTGAGGGAATTTTATCATTAAGCAAAAATACATGACTATATTTCACCTAGTTCTTACTTTCTCGCCCTACGAATACTTAGTAAGAAGAGAAGGTTAAGTAAGCGTGCGCCAGAAAACGACGAATTGCCGGGCTCTCGTAAGGAAAAAGTGGATAAATCCTGTTGTTAAATTTAGAAAAAATCCTTTAACAAGTGGTGTAGCCATAACTCATGTTTTGTTGATTCTTAATAACGAAAAATCGATTGACGGCGCAGAACTTCCTTCTGTCTGTCCATCTGTGGTCAACCCTAACGCCTAAACGGTTTGGCCGAATTTCTTAAAAACTGATATTCCCCAATTCATCTGAATGAACTCGTGGCTGTGAACGTTTCCCATGAATGTTATGATTTTTTAGGATACTTCACATGAAACATCAAAAACATTATAAAAATTCTTTCAAAAACGGCTCCAAATTTTTTGACCAAATTTTGTTCTCGGATAGTGTAAATAACGCTTAAGAGAGCTGTGGTAGTCTCATGTTAGTTGAGAGAACAGTTTTTATAAATTGAAAAAGTGATATTTTTGGGGGCGTTTTCCTACAACTGTAATATTAAAGAAAGAGATTTTTCCTGAATGAAATCCGTTCCTTAAAGACGGGTCTTCAAATAAGTCGATGTTCAAAATTTCGAAAATATGAGTGGTTTCCTTGTAATTTGGCGCGAAATATAGAAATATTTTTCTTAAATTTGCTCCACATATGTAATAAGGGTCGGCAAAAGTATGGTGCTAGTCCCATCTTCGGCAAACTTCTCGTTTTTTCGAAAATTGCAAAAAGTTACCATTTCAAAACTACAAAATTCGAGATAGCTAGAAGGATACCCCTCTGGTGGGAGGCACTTGATTGGGGCAAATCCCGCTAGTCGCCGTAGGTCGGCGTTTGATTTAGCCAGCCAGGGCGGGACAATCACAACTAACTCCCGAGCTTCTAAAGCGAGCTCCCAAACATGTACTACATGTTCCGGACTAATGACCATACGAGTAGGCGCGCCCAGAATCACCATTAATCATTCTATCAACCTAACAGCTGTCAGTCTGTCTGTGGACAAGTATAGCTCCTAAATCATTCAGCCAATTTTCTTCAAAATTGATATGTCCTGATCGAGCTGAACGGACTGGAGACTTAGGTAGTTTCTGACGAATATTATGATTGTTGTGGGTTCTTTGCATGAATTTGGCATTTTTCTTTTTATGTCTCTGCCCGAGTTCGATCCTTACGGCTCTTGTGTGGGGTAGTAGTACGAGTGCCGGGAAGTTAACTCTGAGGAACTGAGATCGGGTCTCGGATGTTTCACTTGATGTGAATGGATTACAATGCCTTTAGCAGAGTCCATGATCTGTTAAACTTTCATGCCCTTTACAAATTCAATCAGATATTGAAGTAAACCACAGTAACATTCTGTGTGTCAGGCCACATTTTTAGTTTAGTTGGGAAATGGTGTAAAGAAAGCCGCAGATGACAGATTCTCTTTTAGTGGTTTGCCTAACATTCTGTCTGATGAACAGTGTATATTCAGACCGTTTGCATTTCACATGCCTCCCTCACCCACCCACCCATGCTAAACCTGAGTGTGCGTTAGAGGAATGTTGGCCCTTTAGCCGTGTAAATAGGGATTTCTCTTCGACACTGTGTTCTGAATGCAACCCTTTCTTGACCACACAGACTATGTATTTTTTACTGGGCAAGGGGAGGCTGGGACAAATTGAAATGTCAAAGCACACGAATGTCATGGAAAAGGCAGTGCAGAGTTTTCACTTGGTGAGAACACACAGTTTGACAAAATTAGGTGAATTCACACCCTCCTCTACTCAGTCATTCTTTCTTTTGAGTTATCAAAGAGATGATTTCTCTTAGAAGGAATTGAATCCTTAGATTTATTGAAACATTCACATTATCAAATTTCGAGATATTGAGATAACATTACAATGTAATTCTATATTATTTTGCAGGGCATGAAAAATTGTTCCAAGACATCAAACATTTGCGATATTTAAGTTTGACAGCATTTGTAATAAAATATTAGTACACTATCTGCTCTCGCCTTCCAAATAATCTTGTGAAGCCCTCCATTTAATAAGAAGACCTTCAGACTTCATTCATAAAAGTAGCAGTACATAATTAAAACACACATGTCAAAAATCATGTGTATAACAAAACAGACTAATATGTATTAGTCAGTTTTCGAAAAGATCTCTTTTTGTTGGAGTTTGATACTAGAATATACAGACATTAATTAAAGTCTTTATGTAAACAAACAAAAATTTTAAATGGTAAAATTTTTTTTGTAATACATCAGATTTAAAATAATCTCACCTTACATATTTTCAGATATTAAATGAAGAATACAGTTAATGGAAGGTGACTTAATTTCATCAGGTTTAGAAGTATGACTCAAGATCTCTCTCTCTCTCTCTCTCTCTCTGTCTGTCCCTTACTGTCTCTCATTTTCCCTCTCTCTTTATCTCACTCTCTCTCATATCTCCATTACTAGTCTAGTACTTGTCTAGCTTTCTGTATAGTAATGTGCATGGTCATGAAACACTTTGGCTCACTGAATATGTGACATAGTCAGTGGTGTTCTCAGAAGGGTAAAGGAAGCTTGGTGCTTCAGTCTCCCCCCCCCCCTCCATAAAAGAAATCCTTTGGAAATATTTCACATTATATTCCACTATTATATTTTCCACTTTTCAAACATAGAAAATAAAATACAACAAACATTTGAAAATTACCATTGCATTCAAAGACATTTCACTAACTTCTATGTTTTAACAAACAAGATAATTACCTGGTACATATTACAACATTGTCCTCCGCAGCTGCCTTCCTCCTCTAGTTGGAATACGACTGACAGGTCTCTCCTCAGCGTCTATAAGCAGAACAATATCCTATTATTCCTGATAAGCAAGAAAATATTACTGTAAAGTTATAGTGATTCACAATACACATTTCAAAACTGGGACCTTCAGCTATTTTCCATAATAAAATTATCAGCAACAATTATCACAATCATTGATAAATTGGGCTAAGGTAACCAAAATTGTACGTTTTGCAGGGAAATGCAATGTAAATCAGGAGTTTTACACTAGCTTGTTTTCAGGTAGGCACCAGCCAAACAATTCAAGTGAAAGATCTCTGTAATTTTTTTTGTTATTGAAATCATTTGGTAGAAAGACCCACTTCTTTTACATTTAAGACCACTTATTTTAATTTTGTCTACTATGTCATATAATTATTTACCCCAAATGCCTTGCTGTAGAAGATGATGTTACAGAAGTTACATAAACGTTTAATGCAAAAGATAAATATTACAATTTAAAGAATAAAAAAAGACAAACATTGCAATACAAAAAGGGAGATAGTGCAATGGATAACAAATAAATTGTTACAATACAAATCAGTGGCGTAAGTCTTAACATCAATAATGTGATTCGCAAGTCTCGCAAGAATGAAATAGGCAGGAGGTTTATTGAAGCATTTAGCCACATACGCATGCATTCTTAAAACTCAGAATAACTTTCCTTGTCTCTATCAAGAAACCAATATACATTTGAGTTATTATAACAAGCCTAATATACGTAAATTACATTAACTCCATGCAAAAATTACTACAGGTTTCCAAATTTTTATTATTTTTTAAACTGAAGTGTTTTAATACACTTACCTAATTTTTCAAGTTTTCAGGATGAATACCACAAATTACAACACATTATCAGTTAACGTTCTTGCAATATGCAATCACGAGCTAATTTTTAAACCAATACAGTTAATGTTTTCTCTTGCGTATAAAGGTCATTTATTTAATAAGAATTATATTACTGTACTTTATTATTTAAATTTTAAATTTCATGTAAATTGATCTTATTAGCAGATTACATTCATAACCACATTTCTAAAAGACATGCAGCTCTTGCTGACTGTTGTTCAGAATCTTTTGTGTGAATTATTTCCTTCAACTGAAGTCAGAAGTTATTTAGGTAAATTTGCACACATTCAATTATGTAAAAAAATGACTTGCGCGCAGTGTATCTGAGCATTGCCTGTGGGCAGCACACTGTACAGTATGTTTTTAATATTATCAACAATACTACACATGTAAAAGTCAAACTTCTACAGAGAGATAATAGTTATTAAAGAAATAAGGTTTGTTTTGGAGTACTTTATGATAATATATTCAATGGACATCTTTCATAACTTTGTCTACAACATCCCTGGGATTCTTTTTATTTCATGAAATTAATCAACAGCTACACACTGAATGTGTTTATTTCAACAATAATGTCTTCAATTTTTTATTGATTTCTCATAAGCATCAAGCATTGCATAAGCATAAGCGTTTTATAGTTCAAGTTTATTTTCAATGATTGAGGCATTATTTAAAATAGTTTGTATATATGTAAGTTGGTTAATATTTGTAAGTAGTAGTACTCAATTAATTAAGATGATACATGTTTGAAAATTCTCTTGATTTTTTCCTGTATTCTCAGATAAAAAGAATATAAAAACAGGTGTTTATTTAGCTCGTAATATCACTTGAGTGAGTGGGTATTTCAGTGATACGTGTACGGTTGTTGACATATTAATGATCATTTTGATAGAAGGGTGCACTATTATTTCTCATCAGAAGTATATGAAGAGTAAATGAAGCCACTCCCTTATTTATATTGTTCTAAACATATGTTTTCATAATTTGATAGATGCATACACAATTATTAGTTGCCAGAAGTACATCAATGCCTGTATAAGAAATCTTCCCTCTTGAGGTATGTGAAAACATTGCAATTGAAGCAAAATATGGGAGTACATATTCATAATGATTTAGAATGAGCTTCGATTTTTGTTTATGTATAAGATATTGGAAAAGGAAAATGTGTATGTTGATTGTGAAGGCAGAATCTCATTTGCTCATGATTTTTGTACACTTGACAAAAACATAGACACACTGATTAAAAATGTTTTTCTTTACGAGCAATTTTCACTCCAACAAATGAGTATCTATGTGGATCCTGAAAATTTAAAGATCATGCATATGTTGCTTGGTGAAAATAAAACTTATTTTTCAATAGATATTGTTGTTGAACGTGTTTAATGCATGTACTCCAATGTTGAATTTTTTAATTCTATTGAAACATTTGGGGTAACATTCAATAAGCTGTAGTGAAAGGTAGGAGACCCTGTTCCTTAACTAGGAAATCTTGATGTGCAATGGTTATGCAATCGTATGTGACTGAAAGTGAAGGAACTAAAAAAATAATTTTAATGAATGTGAAATACAAACTAGTTTTGAAAGCAGCAATCAGTATGATGACCACAATATTATATCACAATATCATACCATTATACCTACTGATATCAATTTCAAATTAACAAACAACAGTTCCCATTAAAAGTTTCCTTTGAAATCACAATAAATAAATGAATCATGTAGTGGGATAGGCAATACTTTGCACATGAACAACTACATGCAGGTCTGCTTAAGAATGTCCAGTAATAATAATTTTTTCATTTAATGTTCTGTGAGGAAAAGCTGCTAATATAGTTTCGAGCTACAAAGTTATGTTGTTTCCCACACAAGGTATAGGAACAAACGTGTTACTGCTCTCTGCAAGTGCAAACCTAGTGGTTCCATCAAAAGAGTGTAAGGGCTCCATGGATTGCATGCCTAGTTGCCAAATTGTGGGTTGTACAATATTACTGGTTTAATTCAATATTAGCCAAAGAATGCTGGCTAAATTTTGGTAGAATTGGACTATACTCATAACATTTGTTTGAAGCCATTATACAATAAACCTTTAAAACCCAGAAATTACAGCAAATTGGTAATAACTTAGCAAAAAGAAATAAAGTGAAGAATGAAAATAAGAAAAATAGTAATCAGGTGGATGAGATACTTACATTTTTTATCTTGAACATCAGAATCCCTAGAAAACAAAAGAAATATTTATTATATATTGAACCAAATTAAATTTTTATTAATCAGTCATTTAGGAAGGAGGCGATGGCAAAGCTACGAATGCCATAACACTAATCGAAGTAGAAAAAGAAGAATCAGTTATTCCAAATAACAATACATACTTTGAACCTGTAGGTAAATTAAGACTTTTGCCTTGATGCAAGCTCTTTCCTTTCATAGCATATTTCTGGAAAGAGAAAGGGGGAAATTATGAGAATACTACCACAATTAAAACAAAGGGGAAGAAAAAAGTGAGAAGAGGGGGAAGGAGGGGGAAGAGAAGGGGAGTGGGAGGGCAGAATGTTTTCTGTGGTGCTAGTATATTTATTAAACATAAAGAAACTGTATTTTTGGAAATAAAGAGATGGGGATCAATGTCATATCAAAGACAGGTAACTTTGTATATTTCATTGCATCTTGTAGTATAATAATCTTCCTACACTATATTCTCAATATCTTTGAACTGTGCTGGTCAGGAATAGGCAATACTTTTGATTTCTTAAAGTTCCGCAGCTTTATATTGTTAGTGTAATTTAAAAAATTATGTATTAAAATATAAAACCATTTCAGAGTTGAAATGTTTCTTCAAAATCCAAAACCAAAGCGTACACAAAAATATTTTATAACAAACACCAGAATATTGTTGGAAAAATTTACATCCCTTGATTTAAAATAGACTTAAAACAACGAAAAGTACAAAATTTTCTCTCCATATGGTCAGCTGCTGGTGCCTGTTAATCAATAAAACTGTCAAATAAGTAACCAAAAAGAAACATCAAACAAAAAAGAAAGTATAACAAACTTCTAAATAATGGTTCAAAGGAAAGACAAGAGTGCATACATTTCATCATAATATACACAAACAATTTACCTCAGGTTTTCCTGCTTTTGGAACTTGAGTATTTTTAAGGCTTATTGGACTCTTCACAGATGACATATCCTGTTCTTTCAATGTTTTATCTTCTAATTTCTGTAATTTTTCCTTTATTTCTTGCTCAAAACTACTAAAGGAGCAACAGAGCACAAACAAAATTACATCAGGTCCAAAAGTTATCATTTAAGTTTCATATATACACACATGGACAAATTATTAACAAAATCATTCCTTAAACCCTTAATTATAGCATTAAGGGGCAAAGCATACTAGTTTGTTGAGGGAAAAATCATTATATTTATATAATGCGTTGTGTGCACAGTCAAAAATGCAGTCCTGTATTCAAGAATGTTCATTTAAGTAAATATATGGGTTTCATAACACATATATCAACTGTAATAAAAACCATGACATTTTAGGAATATTTTACTTGGAGCGTCGTTTAGTGTTGTAATTATTTTTCTCAGCGCTTGTAAGTTTGCAATGCAATTCATCAATCCAACTTCCAGATCGAGGTCATGTTCCAAATCTGCCCCATCTGTGAAATATGAGTGGGGGCACCTGGGGTGGCTAGCAGGTATCGAAATTGTTCACAGTACGAGAGACTGTGTAAGCACAAAAATGGGCAAGGCAACATACATGTCTCTACAAAAACATGCCAGAGTTGAAGTGAACATCATCAACTCCTGTCCTACGCAGTCTCCTGCCAATAATCTATCCCTTTCACCTACCAACTTTTTCTCCCTTTTCTCCCCGCTCTCCCCACTCTGCACCCTTTTCTCCACGCCCTTCGCTAAAAATGATATTACTTTGCATGTACAGGCCTCTAACAAACAGAGTTGCAGATTAAATTTTGTTATTTGAGACACTGGAGATAACACTAAACGAAGCACGCAATCGCTCTATTGAATCTATTGTTGTAATCAGAGATTGCAGAAATTTTAACATTGATTTTCAAGTTGAATCATGCGAGAAAGTGCAGTTTCTCAATTTCATTAATTCCTTCAGCTTAAATATTACAATAATTGTACCTATACAGATCACACTAAATTTAAAGAAGGCAATCAATCAAATATAATTCTTCAAACTATTACTTTATATGAAATTGAAACAAAAGATTTAGGATACAGTGACCACAATGCACAAATTTTTACCATTAAAGAAATGCAATCCCTGACTTAATAAATAATATACGTCTGAGTAGATTGTTTACTAAAAATAATATAACATAATTTCTTGATAACATTGATTTTTTATTATTTGATTGAAATTTTTTTTTAATGCTTTTATTTCATTTAAACACTTGCCTTACTCTTCAAAGAAGAAAATTAAATATTTCATGGAATAGTAATTCTTGGATAGCACAAGGGATTAAGACATCATGTTAAAACAAAAAAGTTCATTCTTTCATTTCTAATCATCATTATGTATCTCAATATTTCCTCCTCTACTTTAAAAAATTACAAATAATTGTTAAGAAAAGCCATAAGCTAGGCTAAAATCATGACACATGATTAGTATACTTCGAACTCATTTCACAAAACAAAAGGAATGTGGAATGTAATAAAAAATACTACCAAATTAACTACACACCTTGTAGAGAATGTTGTTTTAAAATATAATGATAGAGATGTGAATGATCCAGCAACAGTGGCTATACTCTTTAACCAATACTTTTCGAGAATAGCTGCCTATCTCACTAAGGGTCTTCAGCCAAAAAATTCAACACATGATTCCTCAAAAATTTTAGATACAATGTTCATTTCTGAAACTTCTTTCTATGAAATTCTCAAAATAATTGGTAAACTAAAAAATAATTATTTGGTAGTTTTGATGAATTTCCAGATTGTTTGTTAAAGACATGTCGGCCTGCCATTATACACCCATTAACTCACATATTTAATGCATCCTTATTTATCGGAACTTTTCCAGATATTTTCAAAACAGCTAAGATCCAGCCGCTCTTCAAAAATTGCAACAAAAACGACATTTAAAATTATCAACCAATTTCTCTTTTGTCAGTTGTTTTAAAAATATTCCAGAGACATCTTTATGTATGAATAGAAACTTTTCTTTGTAAACATGACACATTTTCAGATTGCCAACATGGATTTTGAAAATCAAAAACTATTGAAACAGCCATATTTTCCTTCTTAAAGATGTCGCCTCATCAGTGTATTAAACAAAGCAACTGTTTGATTATTTTTAGATATTTGAAAAGGTTTTGATGTCATTGATCATAACACTTCTTTCAAAATGACCATACGGAATCTGTGGTAATGCTCTAGATCGGTTATTTATTTACCTCGGTTACAAGTCATAAATGTTGATTTCAGAAAGTACGTACTGGAATGATGGAACATTATGTACACACCTTTCGAGCTCAGACTAATGTTACACAAATCGTAAAATCCATATTTTATATGAAACCACCCGCTCTGAAATTTTAAAAATCTTTGGACTAATGGGGAATAAATTCTCATAAGGCCTGTACAATATTCCAGATTTTCTTATAAAAACAGTGCAACCGCTCAGACATATTTGCAATTACTCTCTAAAATCAGCATATTCCCAGATGTATTCAAAATGGCAAAAATAAACCATTGTTTAAAAAGGGCATTAGTTATGATCCAATGAACTACAGACCTATCTCCCTCCTGTCAGGATTTTCAAAAATTCTGGAAAGGCTTTTCAATGATAGATTCAAACATTATCTCAATCCAAGTTATGTCCTTACAAATGCCTAACATGACTTCAGGGGTAATAGACAGCACAGCCATGTTCTCCTTTTTAAATGACATACTTGTTGCACTAAATCAGAAGGAAATTCCCTTTGACCTTTTCTTAAATTTGTCCAAAGCCTTTGACATCACTCATCATCACATGCTTTTAACAAAACTAGAAATGCTAGGGATCCAAGGCATTGCAGGCCAATGGATCAAATCATACTTATCAAACTGTAGCCAAGTAGTTACCTTCCATCACATTAAAGAAAAAAAAATCTCCTCATTCTACTTCTGCCCTCAGATGATAAATTGTGGAGTCCATTATAGGGCCAATACTATTCCATAGATACATAAATAACATCTCGATCAGGTTTTTGTCCAGTTTCCCTGATCCATTGAGCAAATGCTGAGATGGCCCCTTGATTTGCTTCTGGACATAAATGTAGCTTCCCTATGCGCACGTTTTGTTGAGCTTTCCTTTTCCTTGTAGTGGCAGCAGAGCTTAGGGTGAGTTTCTATTTTGTTAACAATCCAGAAAAATCAAATCTGTTTGTTCTTTTACCGTTAAAAATAAGTTTTCTATAATTTGTCAACGAAAATATCTAGTTTTGGAAATGCTAATCTCTAACTTTTTTAAATTTTTTATTATTACTATTAATTTTCATCTTTTGACTATTAAGAGTAACACTGTTGGGAAGGTTTTCTGAAACTCAAGAGCGTGCGCAAATGAATTTCTCTCCTCCGTGTCACCTACAAATTTTGACTGTTTTTGACTAAATGAATAAATAAATAAAATAAAAAGAACATGCCTTCAGCTTTAAGAAATAACAAACTAATTTTGTTTTCAGATGCCTCAAACATAATCATCAAAAGAAAACATACAACAATTATTAAAAATAGAAGCTCAAAAAATCTTGCATGCACTAGTAAAATGGTTTCAAGACAATAAACACCAGCAAGACAGTCTCTAAATTTCAAGTATCCCTGATCCAAAAAAAAAACTCTCACATTTGCTCATAAATAATAACTCTGTAACGATATGCCATGAAGCTACCTTTCTCAGTCTAACAATCCAAGCAAGCCTAAAATGGAATGCTCACATTTCAAACAATAAGAAGCTCACCAAATCTTGCTGTGCCCTACACACCCCTGAAGGTCAAGGTCCAACATTGAGACACTTCAGACAATGTATTTTGCAAATGTGCACTCACACTTGAAATATGGAATAATATTTTGGGGGAATGCCCCTGAAAGCTCTCGCATATTTTTATCCAAAAAAGAATAAGTTAAGTTGGGGTAACTGGGCCCACGGGCTAAATGGGCCATAGGTTTTTTCGGAAACTTGTAACAGGAATTTCACTTTAAGCAATGAGCAGCATTGAAAGACAATGATGTCTTCCTTAAACAATGTGCCTCCTATGCTTGAGTGTTGTGGCTTTCGTGTACAATTTTTTTTTAATTTTGTAGTGGAAGGTGTTCATAAAAACATGGTGTCATCTTGCGTTTATGAAATATCTACAGATTTGCTGCAAACGTTATCAATATTATAGTTAACTCAGCATGTATTAGAAGCATAATAGAGCCCTGAAATGTCACTACCAGAACCTGTTCTTTTTTAAGTTATAAGCTTGAGTGGATGGCCCAGTTCCCCCCAAAATATTTTTAAAATGGTGTAAGTAGTCCAGGTGCTTGGGGTAACTGGGCCCGCTTTCGAGTCAGTTACCCTAAGCACATTGATAACCATAATTATTGTTAAACATTTTAAAGAAAAGAAGAAACGGTAAAACGCGTGAAAGGCGTGTGACAAACAGTGAGATTATTACATTCAAAAAATATATTATATATTAATGAACGAAAATAAAAACAGGAGAAAGCTAACAGGAAGAATGTCAAACAGAAAAGTCGACATGTGTACAGGTGTCTGTTTGATTGGGTTTACTTTCGTTTGAAGGCTATTCCACGTGCTCTGCCATGCTCTGTGGATGCACTTTAAAGCAGCATTTCTTACATTTTGCGGGCGTACTTCCATTTCGATTTCTGATTGCTTGTTTGCGGTATTTCTTGCTGCAGAATCCGCTTCTTCATTGCCTGAGATTCCTGTGTACTAAGAGCTCCAGATGAACGTAACTGATGCTTCTCGCTGTTTTAACTCGTGACATGATAGGTGAATCATTTGTAGTAGTGGGTCTACAGGTAGGCGTCTGTCTATGGCGGTGAGAAAGCCGAGCGCGTCTGTGCAGATGACAAATTTTCTTGCACCGAGAGTTTCACAGTATTGCAAAGCTTGTAATATTGCGAACAATTCAGCTGTGTACACACTCACTTCTGGTGGAAGTGTCCATGTTTCTGATGTATCTTCAGTCACATATGCACTTTCAACTCCATGTTTGTTTTTTGATCCATTGGTGTAGATAACTGTGTGATATGCCATGTACTCTTCGAGTAGTGATCTAAATCTGTTGTTTTCTACAGAAGTGGACGCATTTGGTATTAGCTGCTGCAAATGAGAAGCCGATATTTTTAGCGTTCTGTACTAATGTATTTATAGCATTTTGCATTTTTAATCTAATCATTGTTGGCGATTTTGCTGAATAAAATAGAGTATTATTATTATTATTATTATTATTATTATTATTATTATTATTATTATTATTATTATTATTATTTCTGCATTTGAGAGAAAATTCCTTACAATGATTGTGCGCTGCTGGTGGCACATCTCTGCGCAGATACCGGTATGTCCGCATGCAACTTTAACCATTCTTCGTGAAAACGCGTCCTGTCTACCTCCATGTCCGCGTCAAGCCTGGTAGCCAGAAAGTACGCATGCATAATGGAGATATTTAACTCCTTAGTCTATATCATGCGCTGGCGTCTGTTCTGAGGTCGGGCGGGGTGTGCTGTTGTCTCACCCAAGCTGTGACACCCAGTTTTTGTTTGTATTGTGGTTGCCATAAGTGGTGCAGCGCCACACCTTCTCGGATGGTATGAGGAGGCTCCACTGCTCTCCACCAGCACGGATAGCATATTTCTCACTGTGAGCCCGGTGCCAGAACTTGCAGCGCTACCTTGCAAGTGCGGGTCGCATGCGTCACAAATCCTTTTACTCCTCATTACTACTTCTCCACCGGCGGACCGGGTAAGAGTCGAGAGTGGAAGCACCTCTCACCTCTGAGCCAGAGCCCGATCTGCGTATCACCTAATCCCCAAAGACTTAGCTCAGGTACTTACAGCCCGCAAAAGCACAGGGATGGCTATTTCGGGTGCAGCGCTATCTTCCAGTTGTCAGTTGGTTTGCCGATCCCTTTCCCGGAAGTCAGGGGCACAGGTCACATCCCAGCTTGCAGAGAAAAAAAATAGGCAACCGATTTGGCGGGTTGCCATTGCCCTTATAGCCGACACTCAAAAGTGCCTTTGCCCGTCCTCCACGTGCCTTAGCTGTTCTCTCAGTCCACGGACAGCTACTCCTGTTAATCGCCTTTTACGACAGGGGGAGGTCCCGTGGCGATATTCTACAAAAATAACCGGACACGATACAGACATTATTATTATTACTATTATTATATTATTATTATTATTATTATTATTATTATTATTATTATTATTATTATTATTATTATTATTATTATTATTATTATTATTATTATGGGTTTGTAGAACTGGTCAGTGCTGTGTACTTGTGTTTGCGTGTGCTCCTGCAATTTTCGAAATTCCCTGATGGTACAACCTCGAAAATTAATGCAAGGTACGTGGCACTCGATCACATTTAGCGCATAGACTCAACAGATATAAGCGCGGACCCCGGCGACACACCGCAGATGTAACATCGCGGGAATACGCAACAACCTTGAGGCAGACCTTAAAGCGGTCCTTCAGGCCGCCGTCATGTATTTATCTTCTCCGTGACGATGCCGGCGACACCTAGCGGTGAACCCCCAAGGACGAAGCGCGCGCAGCGCTTTCCAGCGAACAGGCTGTGAACGAGCGCGAGAGCGCACGTCGCGGCGGGGAATACAATTTGAAGCGAAGGGGAGCAAAACCCTAAAGACTCGTCGCTCCCCAGGCCACGCTTGAGCAGCGAAGTAAAGAAGAGGAGGCTCTCTTAAACATGCAGAAGCTAGTAAAAATGATACAGGGTGCCGTAAATACCGTGATGCGGATTAAGAATTGCCTCCTTCAACTGGAGGAAATGCTGGAGAGCACACTGGAACTGAGAAGTCAGAGGAAAAAAGTGAACATGATTCCCCCGCCTACACAGAAGACGGAGTAGTGCTGAAGCCGCCGTCGGTTCCCAGGTGACCGCTAAAAAAGTCGCAGACAATGTTCTTCAGGAAACCGAGGGACAAGAGATGGGAGACTGGATTCTGATCGTGAAAAAAAAGAAGACGAAAGGGCCCTCCCAAAGTAACGACGGAAAATGGAGCGCGAAAATAAAACAAAATACCGCGACCAAACCAGGAGAAAGGGAGGCGAGAAACACGCTGAAGTGATAATTGTCGAGCCGGTTAAAGGAGTGCAATACGCCGCGGTTGTCTCCCACCTGAAAGAGAAAGTAAACTGAGAGGACACGAAAACACAGATTCGAGCAATCCAACAGACCCGATCGGGTGATGTGGTCATCGAATTGGGTAAAGATGCTCAAAACGGAAATAATTTTAGAAAAGCGCTGACGACCGCATTCGGGGAAACCGGATGGGTGAGGAGCGGCGTGCCGTGAATCACTCTAGAAAACCGGGTCCTTGACGTCCTCATAACAAAAGAAGTAGAGAACGCAGTACGATAAGCGATCCTGCAGCTGAAAAGGGAAGCCCTCGTCTCCTTTTCGAAGGATAACACCCAACAGCAGAAGTACGCTGTTGTGTAACTAGATGAGAGCGATGCCAAAACCGTCCTAAAGACTGGGAAGATTATTGTGGGATGAATCATCTGCAGCAGGCCACAACAACTGGCGGTTACTCGCTGCTACCGATGCCCGGTATGCCCATCTCGCCCGAGAATGCACACGGACCAATGGAGAAGGTATATGCTATAGATATGGCGAAAAAGGCCACAAAGCAGCAGACTGCAACGCCGTAGCGAAGTGCATACTATGTGCAAGCCAGGCAAACGCAAGTTATTCACATCGCACAGGTTCCGGAGCCCGGGCAGCATTCAGGGACGCCTTAAGGGAGACAAATTGGGATTCGAAGAATAAATGGTTCGGGTTTTACAGGCTAATTTACACCGAAGCAAGGCGACAAATGACTTCCTCCGGCAAATTGCATTCGAGAAAAAGGTCGACATTGTGCTGATCAGTGAAGTAGCAATACAAAACGGACGAGCGACAATGGACTACCGACACCCTCAGCACCACAGCAACTTGCAAAACTGAACCCTGCAGCACGACCGTGGAAGGGCACGGAACCGGAGCAGACTACGTTTGAATAAGATGCACCGGGAGCGGTACCTCAGTGCATCAACTGATGTCACTGCAGTGCCTCTGACCGGGGGGTTCTAGTTTCGAGTCCTGACGACGACAGGATTTTCGACAGTAGCTTTTCAGCTAGGTCGAATTCAGTCGCTGTCTGGAGGAGAATTCTATCGGCCGGCTGCTCTGATCGGTAGTTTTCTGTGGTTATTTCGATCAACACCGGACGAATGTTGGAGGAAAACCCAATGAACGGGCTACGTACCGCGCGCGATCTATCCTTCCTCTTCCTTGTCCTATCCTCTCCCCTTACACACACACTTATACTAACATGCAATACACTACCATATATTCCGGGAGACTGGTTGGAAGCTTAGAGCTTGTCCCGGCTGGGGCGGTGCCCAGCTGCTGGGAGAGTCCTGGTTAGGGGGAAACCTCAGTAGCCGACGGTAGGTGGGCGCCGGATCTCATTATCCTGCGGGGAAAGATCACTGCCATCTCCCGAGGAAAAAAAACATGCAGCACACTAACGGGACTAATGACCAAAGCAGTTGACGCGCCCGGAAACAAAAAAAAATCAATTAATCAGTCAATCAAAAAAATGCATGACGGGTATGATACGAAGGTATGACGTTCGTCAGCTGCTACTTCACCCCAAACCAACGGATCAAGGACTTCGAAAAAAAAAATTCACCACTTTGAAGATACCTTACTGGACATGGTAGACGAAGTCCTAGACCTAGATTTCAACGTCAAGGCTCTGGAGTGGGAAGCACCCTACACATATACTGAGAATGAGTGAGACTCATCCTCGAAATGGCAGCGCAAATAAGAGACAAAGCGACTTTCACGAGGCCGGACTGCACAGAGACCATCCCAGACCTCACACTGGAGACAGGAAAACTGTCCGTTAAAATTTATTTATTTATTTATTTATTTTACGTCAAAAAAACAGTTAAAACTGCGTATGACGTGCTATGGGGAAAAGTGAATTGTGTGCACATTTTCAAAATTCTGTGATCCCTACACTAAGTCAGATACTACTTAAATTTTGAATTTTGAAAGAAAAAAACAAAAAAACTCCCATGTAATAAAATCTATTTTCAAGGATAAATAAGCAATAAATTTTGAATTTTTAAAGGGAGAAAAAAAAAAATTTCCCATGTAATAAAATCTATTTTCAAGGATAAATAAGCAATAAATTTTGGCTATTATTAATTCCTGCCGCGACAACATGAAAAAGATAATTTGAATAATTGTATTTTCCACTGAATTCTAGAAGACGTGCACAGAAAATGAAGTTACATTTATGTCCAGAAGCAAAACAAGGGGCCATCTCAGCATTTGCTCAATGGATCAGGGAAACTGGACGAAAAACCTGATCGAGATGGGGGTCATTTACCCGGAAGCTGTGTTACAATAGTTGTTACAGGTTGTTTATACTCATTTATACAGTTCAAATGGTAATTAATGCATTATGTATCATTGTTAAAATTAATGTTACTTTTCTTGTGATGCTCAGTATAGTCTCTAATTGTATAGAAACAGCTATGCAGCAGAAACGATTTCACTTGGGATTTAAACTTTTCTATTGAATTTAATCGTTTATTGTCATCTGGCAAAGTGTTGTAAAATAATGTACATGTATTGTATGTGAATTTTTTGTAATGAGCTGTTGATACTGTCACCTGATGAATATGATTTCTACGTCGAGTGTTATAGTAATAGACTTCGGCATTTTCTGAAAAAATATTCCCGCCCTTAAGCAAGTCATTTTTTACAAAAACCACTGATTCATAAATAAAAATACACGGTAATGGTAAAATTCCTAGATTAATGAAGAGAGGCTTACATGAATCACGTGGGTGGGATTTGGTTATTATTCGTACAATTCGTTTTTGTAATCTAAAAGTCTGGGAGCTATAATATGTATTTCCCCAGAATATTATGTCATATCTCAGGCGGGAATGAACATTCGCGAAGCATACAGAACGAGCAGTATGAAGGCTGACTGCATTTGCAAGAATTCTGAACGCGTAGCATAATGAACTTAATTTTGTGTTCAATTCATTTAAATGGACGTTCCATTTAAGGTTTGACTGAATTGAGAGACCTAAAAATGTTGTTGCCTTAACATCAGTCAATGGTACACTGTTCATTTTCAATGGAGCACAGAATTGTTTATTTGAAATGGAAAACTGCATTAAAACCGTTTTCTTTTCGTTTACTATTAATTTGTTATTTCGGAAAATCAAAGACTGGAGACTCATCGACCACTACACCGAAAGTGACCATCAACACATAATGTTATCGCTTACGACAAGTAGCCCCCGCATATACCCCACGACACGCAAAACCTGGAACACCGACAAAATGGACGAGACAACTTTTAAAACGGAAATCGACAAGACAAAAGACGTACTAGAAGAAATGAATAACCAGACCGATGACAGCAACGCGGACAAGCTACTGGACAGAACGATTGAGGTGATCATACAAGAGTATAAGGCCTTGATGCCCCACAAAGCAAATCTCCCTACCGCAAGGCCCGTGTATTGGTGGAATAAGGAGACAGCGGACCTGAGGAGGGAATGCCTTCGACTCAAACACCGACAAGACCGTGGCCACAAGCTGACGGAGAAAAACCTGAGAAAGGCGATTGCTGAAAGCAAAGCCGCAAAATGGGGGCAGGCTACTTCAGGACGTGGATGAAGACCCTTGGGGACATTCAAACTAGTAACCAAGAAACTAGGAGCGTGCCCTTCGCCGGAGACCATGGACACAATTACCACGGATAATATAGTGAACGCACTGTTTCCAATGCTCCTCGCAGAAACAGAGAGTTCTGCTTAACAAGAACGACAAACCCCTCTTTTTGAAGAAAGAGCTCCAAACAGCGGCAAGTTCCCTACAAAACGGATGGGCCCCAAGCCAGACGGAATACCAGCAGAGGCGCTGAAGACACTGCAAAACTCCCAACCACACCTTCTGCTAAATATGTACAATGAGTGCCTCAGAAAGAGCAAGTTCTGCTCAAGATGGAAAAATTCAAGGCTTGTAACGGCAATGGACAGGAACATTCCCCCACATCCTACAGACCACTGTGATGCTCTACACTCTCTCGGGCAAACTCCTCGAGAAGCTCATGGAACCCCGCATCCAGTCAGCAATTGAGAATACAGGAGGCCTATCAGTGGCTTCTCAAAACATACATCAACTTTGGATGCCAGAAAGAAAATAACAGACGCAGAAGCCAAAACGGACGAGGGCAACCACTGGTCCAGAACGCTGTACATGGTCGTTACCCTGGATGTGCGCAATGCCTTCAGTTCTGTGCGCTGGGAATGCGCTCATGCAGGGCCTGGAAAACTTTGATGTACCGACGTACGTCCTGCTGCGACTCCATCCTGAACAGTTACCTGACGGACATACTGACGGCAGGAGCGGCGCAAGGATTCGTCCTAGGATCAGACCTCTGGAATGCAAACTATAACGCCATTCTCAAGATCACAATACCCGACGGCATCTTTCTTGTAGGAGACGCTGACGACCTTGCAGCAATCATCACTGCCTGCACGCTAGTGAGCCGACAAAGAAAATTGAACTAGACGATGAGACGAATATAGACATGGATGACAGACCACAAACTAGAACTGGCGGAGATCACCCTTTTGAGAAAACGCAACCGGACCCCGTGGAGATAATGGAAATACAAGGGCACCATATTCATGCGGCAAAAACTGTGAAATACCTCGGGCTGACACTAGACCGCTGACATACTGGGAAAACATAAAAATGCATTTCAAAAGGCCGCAAAGGTTGTAACAGCTCTGGAGAGAATTATGCCCAAAACAAAGGGTCCAAAACTCAATAAACGACGAACCCTGCTGTCAATTGCACAATCAATCATGCTATACAGCGCAGAGATCTGGGCAAACTCGCTGAGCTGCGAAAGGTACTCCAGACAACTGATATCCGTTTAGTGAAGAGCACTGAGCATAACAAGTGCGTATAGAACAGTTTCGGATGCCGCTTGCTTTGTGGTCGCGGAAGTAATCCCCATCGACCTACTGGCACAAAACGAAATAATCTATACGACAAGAAACCTCTGACAAACCCGACAGACCCCCGAAGAAAAGCAAGAAAACGCACGCTTCGACAGTGACAAAGAAGTTGGGATAACGGAGACAAAGGCAGGTGGACAGCTAGACTCATCCGAAATGTTAAACCCTGGACAACAACAAAACACTGCGGGACTGATTTTTATCTCACTCAATTCCTGATGGGATATGGACACTTCCGAGGCTACCTACACCGGATGGCTAAAGTGGACAGGCCACATTGCACTGCGGCCACCCAAAGGACGACACCCAGCACGCTTTCTTCGAATGCGAGAGATGGCATGTACTAAAGCACGATAAACAAACAAAGCTAGGAGACATTAATCCAGACAACAAAGTGGACAAGATGCTAAACAGCTGTGAAATTTGGATTACGTTCGCAGACAACGTGCAATCAATCTTGAGATAGAAGAAAAACGACGAGCAAACAATACACAACTAACAACCTAACCCTAGGAGAAAGTAGACCCACCAAAGAATACCGACGACACAAGACAGAATACGCTTGACAAATTACACAGGACAGAAGAGAGGCCTGTAGGTCAAGAACACGGTCCAACTCCGATGAAATGATGAAGAAGCGATACCAGAGAGGACAAGGCCAAGAAGAAACGGGGTTTGCGTTTTTTAGGGGCTGCGAGCATCACACTACATAGGGATATGGCCACACGGCTCCCTACGTGTCTGGTAGAGATTTTTCACACCAACCCAAGTCCACAAAAAATTATTATTATTATTATTATTATTATTATTATTATTATTATTATTATTATTATTATTATTATTATTATTATTATTATTATTATTATTATTATTATGCCAATTGCACTAGGAGTTCTCTAGGGATCAATTTTAGGCCCTATTCTCTTCCTACTTTTCGTACTCGATATACCTTCAATGATTCGAAACAAAAGAACAGTTCTCTCTGCGGATGATAGGAACATTCTTTGCAATAAAGAAGCCGTAAATAGTACAATATCAAATGTTTCAAATTGGTTCTGTAATAATAAATTAATGGTAAATAAAAGAAAACGGTTTTGATGTAGTCTCAATTTCAAATAAACAATTCTGTACGGTATGCAATTGAAAATGAATAGTGTGCGATTGATTGGTATTAAGGTAACAACATTTTTCAGTCTCACAATTCAGTCAAACCTCAAATGGAATGTCGAATGTTCATTCCTGCACAAGATATGGTATAATATTCTGAGGAAATATATCTTATAGCTTCGACTTTTAAATTATAAAAAAGAATTGTATGAATCACAAGCAAATCTCACTCACGTGATTCTTGTAAGTCTCTCTTTATTAATAAACAAATTTTACCATTACCTTGTCTCTTCATTTACGAATCTGTGGTTTTTGTCAAAAATAACTTACATAAAGCCAGGAATATAATTTCAGGAAACGCCGATATTTATAACTATTACATTGGGCATAGTAATCATATTCATCAGTATCAACAGCTCGCTACAAAAAATTCACATACAATACTTGTACATTATTTTACAACACTTTGCCAGATGACATTAAACAATTAAATTTCTTTGGATTTAAAAATTGAATTACAGTTAAAGGCTATACTGGGCCTCAAAAAGAAAGAAACATAAATTTTAAGTGATATTTAATGTATTATTTACCAGTTGGACCGTTTAATTCTAAACAACTTGTAACAAGTATTGTACCACTGCTTCTGGTTCAATGATCCCCATCTCGATCAGATTTTTCGTCCAGTTTCCCTGATCCTTTGAGCAAATGCAGAGATGGCCCCTTGTTTTGCTTATCGGCATAAATGTAACTTCATTATCTGTGCACGTCTTCTAGAAATCACTGGGAAATATAATTATTCAAATTGTCGTTCTCCATGTTGTTTGTGGCGGGAAGTATTATTCCTTCATGAAGGACATGATGAGGGATAATTTATTGATGACTTACCCTTCAAAATAGATTTTATTACATCAGAGCAAATTTTTTGTTAACAATCCCTTCAAAAAACTTCTCTAATTTTCTTTCTGTTTTTGAAATTCAAATCTTATATGGCTTAGGATAGGGATCATGGAATGATAAAGACATGCTCAGAATTTTATTCTCCCTGTAGCATGTCAAACACAGTTTTTAACTGTTTCTGATGTAAAAAATAAATAAAAATAAAATAAATAATGTCATCTACTGAAGAAAACATGCTAGAACTTGTCAAAAGGCACTTTTCGATTATATACAGCTGAAGCATATGTTCACATCTAGGAAGGTATTCAAAACAACATACTTTTTCATATAGAATAATGAGTTTACAAACAACCATTAGGTCATTTTAACATCTACGTGACTAGCTAAGGGTCAACAACAAAAGATTTTTAAATTTTTTAAAATATGCCCCACTATGCATTGTGTTAATTTATATACTTGTAACATAACACATTATGAAAACATTCAGTATCAAAAAGATAAGAATGGAATTGGGCATGCTATACCAATGAACTGAATTTTAAAAAATCATGTACAATTTCTCAAATCACAAATGTCCACATTCTGCAAAATAGGCCTACTTACATTTGCAGGTTTCTATGTTGCTCAAAATATTTCATCAAAGTATTTCGACAATCTTGTATTCCTAATATTTCTCTGGAAACAGATTCTTTTGCTGGCATGGCTGGCATCTCAGGAGGTCCTGGCAATCCATGAAATTAATACTACTAGTACTATTAATACAAATATTATTTTAAAATTTGAGAAAGAAACCAAAAACAAACACACATGAAAAATACACTTCATCTCAAGGTTCTCACCTGTCTGACTCTGTTTCTTGTTTGACTTCATTATATCAAGTTCGCTCTGAAGCTGGGCAATTTTTAAATTCTGTTCCGAAAACAAATATAAACAGTCTGTAAACCACTTTTAAAGAAACAAATATTTTCAAATAAATTCAGTTGAATCTTCCTCACTAATATTAAAAATATAATGAAATGGATTTTATTCCAACATAGCAACTTTGTCAGTCACTCCTTGTTTTGGACCATTTTGCGAACAAAGTGAGACTAATTATTTTATAAGGCACAAACTGTGAATAAAAGACACTATTTTCTCATAACATGCCGGTCCCTACAGCATAGTGGTTATGGCTGTAGCTGTGAGTTGCAAAGTCTGTGGGTCTAAATCCCACTCAGACATGGATGTTTACTTTAGTGTTTGGCATAGTGGAGTCTGACCCACACCTTTGTACCTTCAATATCTCATTCCCTGCCAGACCACTCCCTGCCTGAATGTCATGAATGTGACTGACTGCATGCCAGAGGGAGAGAAGCTCCACAATGCGCTGAATGGTCACAACATAGGAGCAATGTAGCTGGCACTTTACCTCTCTACCTGTAAATGGTTTTCTGTGCCACCATAGGCTTATGTACCACCGGTTGCAGGATTAAGTGCTGAGGTTAGGAAGTGGAGGCTAGAGTCAAATGACTCTAGGGTGTCAGAAAAGTGGGGGTATTAACTTTGGCAGGGAGCACCTGCTGTAAGATTAGTTGACGTAAAATGCTTGATGATGACCTCCACAAAATAACTAGTTTAATTTGAATAAAAGGCTTGTTAGATATTGATTGACTTTTTTTCTAATAAATTTCTATAAACACAACTTTTTGAACATTTCCTCTTTATTTAAAAATATTATCTAAAATTTGTATACAATTATCAGAAATGCAAAATTTACCTCTGATCTTTCCTCAGTACCTCTTTGAGTTTCAAGTTGAGCTTCAAGATTCTTTATTTCACTGACATATCGTTGAGATTGGCCTTCCAAATCTTGAATCACTGATTTAAAATGCACAATCTTTGATTCATAGTCCTAAAAATAAGTTTCAAAATACTTACAAGAAAATATTATGTATCTCCCTAAACTTCACACAGACAAAACATGGCAAAAATGAAACCATCAGAAACAAAGCAAGAACTGACAAGGAGTTTCTAGAAAAATAAATAATAGCGACTTTTCAACACCTCAACCAAATTAATATACACAAAAAATCTATTTACTACTTATATACCTGAATGAGTCATTATTCCCTTGTTTCTTTATTAATTCTTAACTCCCGCCATTTTTATTTTACACAGGAGTGCCTGCAATAGAAAGACTCATACCTGTCCTGAAGCTCTATTTACAGAAATAGTATTTTATTTACTTTGTTCATGACTCCCAAATCAATCCTGCAAATGGCACTGCAATAATTCAGGAACACAAAGTTGATGGACACGGATCACACAAATCTCTTTCAGGCACTCCTGGGTTAAAACAACTTATTATTTTACGTTCTTAAACATATGCAGGAAATTAATTGTAAAACTCACCAGAATTAAGAGTTTGTATTCCTTCAGCTTGTCTGTGCAGCTCTTAGCTTGACATTCCAAATGTTCAATATCAGTTTTTCTAATTTCTGTCTCTTTTCCCAGTTTCAATTTTAAATCCTGGTTTTCGAGACTTAATAATTTTATATCATTCTCCAATTTTAAAATTTGCTGAGAGTCTTCATGGCTCTTCTGAGGACTTAGCTTGGTCTTTTCAATGGGTTTTCCTGTGGGAGATGGACTTCCACTGGCTTGAAGCTCTGTTATTCGGGACTCACAAGCCTAGTACATCCACAATGTATTATGACAAACATAAGTAATTACACTAAAAATAGCCCTACAACAAGAGCAACAACTCATCAACTTTCATTTATCAAGTATACATTCATCAAAGTTCCTTCATTGAATATAATTATTTTAATGATTCCGTCACTCAAATATGCATAAATTAAAGGTACTTCATATGGATTAATACACACATACAATTCAGTATACAGGTTCCACTTAGAGTAAGCAAATAAATCACCTTTAGTTTTTCATCATACTGTTTTATCTGGTCTGTATAACTAGTAACTTGTGCCTTTAGAGATAGATCCTCATATGTTTTTATATTGTCGTGTTGTTTAATCTGTAATAATAACTTTTTATTTTCTTCTCTCAGTATAGACATATCTTTCTCCATCTTCATGATCTTAAATTTGTTCTCATCCCTTGTCTAGAAAAAAAAAGTAAGTTCAAGATTAAAACAATATCAGCAGCAGACAAATTTTTAATTATTTGACAAATTCACAAGAGAAATAATTAATTTGCTTAGGTGCAATTCAGAAGATAACAGAGAAAGTGAAAAGAAGACAAAGTCATCCACTACAAAACACTGCACTTACTTCACAAGCAATCTGATGTTTTTCTGTTTGACGAGACAATTCATTCTTACAAAGTGTAAGTTCTTCTTTTAAATTGTTAATCTTCAAGCTCTATAATTTAATAAACCAAGAAAATTACAATAAGCTTCTTCTAAAAACAGAAAGTTTTGCATTTCCATCACTAATTACGTACATTCACATCATAGAATATCATAAGTTTGAGCATAAATATTATAATCACAAATAGCAATCTACATACAAATAAGGATAAAAGGATACAAAACTACATACAAAAAAGGATACATTAAGGATAAAATGCCTTGAAGAATAGAATGTTCAGTAAAAATTTGCACTTTGCTGCACGAGATGCACATCATGTTCAAAATTCTTGTTACTAACAAAAGAATTATCAAGAGAAAGTATTTTCATTGCACATTCTAAGGCACTTTATTGTACATTTTTGTTCCTCCCAATAAACATTTATAATAAATAGAAAAATGATAACCCTATTACCATTACATTTTTAAAATTGCAGACAATAAAATGTAAATAAAGAGACACTTTTATTCTCTTTTCTATTTTAATGCAAACATCTTGAAAATATAAAATATAGAACAAAACGAGATGAATAATAATAAAAAAACACAACATTTACATTGTTTCAAAATTTTAGTGATTTAATTCCATCAATATTTTATGAGAATCGACAATAAAAAGAGGTAAAATTGTTTCTATAGGATTTAATTATTCTTACATCAGCTTGAAGAAGTTTTTCTAGTTCTTCTATGCGGATTTTGTAGGGCACTACTGATTCGGGAGTAACTGTGTCCTGAAACATAATATCAATGCCCTTGAAGCTCAGATATAATACGATGCAGATTTATAACAGAATGGCCTCCCTACCAAAGCCATCCTCTTCCTGAATAGTTCTCCTTGATAACTACGCTTTATATACCTTTAATATATTACAGGAGAAAAAAGAATACTATTGTTAATGTAAAAAATTAAAATTAACAAATGCATAAAATAGAGATTATAATAATAATTCATATGAAATGAAGTAAACAATTAGAAACCACTGTGAATTTTCTTGAATGTAAAATAAATAAATAAAATGTAATAAAAATAGACTTCCATATAATTTAAAATATTCAATGTGCCCAATCTCGGTAAGTCGTATTTACAATGAAGTATGTCAACTGTGTAAAAAATATTCAGTCCTAAAGAAATCATTTGGTCAAAATTGCAGAAACAACACTTTAAAATTGTAAAGTGATTACAATTCAGAATGTTTAACAAAACAGTGTTGCCAGACGTACCAGATCCTGGTAGTTTTACTAAGATATTAATGAAGATACCATGTACCAGGATTGTAAGTCTATGGATCTATTTTAAGGCTAAGTCAATGTACAATCTAAGTTTTTTTTTTTATTCAATAATTTAAAACTAATACCAATATTACAGATATCTTTATTGGTGAAAACACTGTTGTAAAAACAGTAAGGATGACATAGGGGGTATTTTCTTAGTGCATGATATAGTAGGAAAGGAAAGATTGTCTAAGTTTCCATTTAGTTTATTAATTTAAAATGAATTGATATAGAGTTAAAAAAAATAGAATTATAATATGAACAATTTCAGAATTTAAATTAATTGTCATTGGTACCAAGAATTTTACCAGGATTTTTGAAGGTTGGTACTGAAATATTTTTATAATCATCTGGCAATGCTGCCATCAATTATGGGCCATCCTGTATCTTATTAATGGTTCATAATATCTATATGCAGTTTTTGCTCAACAATGTGGGAATGATAAGGCAAATAATGTCTCATAGAAATATTCTTTGAAATATTTTTTGTTTTCAAGAAATTTAATGATTTTTTATTTTTTAAATGGAAATTATATTTTTCTCACTAGCAATGGATAGATCATAAAAGGAGGAGTGCAGTAATATACCATATATTAATGTTTTACAGTAATTTGAGTATAAAATTATACTTTCTGTCATGTGATTTAAAATTAAATGAACAATATTGACTGTAACAGCCTTTGGAACTGTCGTTATTGGGACTAGGCGGTCTTGACTTTTCCCGGAAGAGGGTGAGTGAAGGCTGAGACGAGTGGCAGAAATAGATAACTATTATCCGCTTTTAATGTCCTGTCTCCTTGAGGTCACGAGCAAAACGACAAGGGGACACCGTCATCCAATCAGGAGCTTCGTTACGACTTACCGTTTTATATTGAACATCCTGATTGGGTGATATTTTGTCCCGTTTAAAGAGTCGGTGTGTATCACCATCAAACCTACACACCTGTTTCACGTCTATTGTCTCACCAGTATGACCTAGTAGTGTGTTGGGTACCGGGTTATATGGAAATCGCAGGCAATGTGCTAGACGGTCAAGTCGCGAAAGCAATTATGTATGTTCATTCCTCATGTACCCTCAACAGACTTAAATACATATCTGAAACACACTATATTCAGTGCATGGAAAACAGAGTAACAGATCTCGGAAGCTCACGAGAATCAAGGTTTCGTCTCCTTCATCTTGTGGCCCTAGTTGCGAAGAGATTCTGACACATAAAACAAACATTTGTCAACAAAAAGTTTCAAATCATTGTGGTAAGTAAGACCCTTCAATACTATTTAAAATAAACTTTTTAAACATTGGTGAAACAAGTTTCTCCATTCACATTTAGGCGCGAATTTCAAATGTTTAAACTGAAAAAATGGTTCTAATTATTTTTCACTACCGTCTACATTGTTTAAAAATTTGAAGGAAAAAAATGTTATAGAACGTTAGGGGAAAAATTGAGGCAGTACTTCAACGTTCTCATGCCGAAAATGAATTTCAAAAATTTACATAATGCTTTTCTTTATGCATTTGTTGTCAAAATTCGTGACAAAAATATCTTCAAATTGAACTATGTTTCCCCGTCTCTGCAATTTTTTCAGCCTGATGCACGCAATAGATGCCAAGATATAAATAAAACATGGAAAACACATTTCTCGTCGTATCTCTGCAATAAATATCCCTAGGAGGCTGATTTTTTGTGAAATTACGTCATTTTATATTCTCTTTGAGCATCGCGAGCATCGCGATTATCGATGTGGTTTGTGGGCATTTTCACCGCCTTATTTAGCTATACCCTTCCTTCTCTTCCGATTATTTATTTATTAATTTATTTTACGTCAAAAAAAACAGTTAAAGTTGCGTAGGACGTATGTTCCTGCAGTAAACTTGAAGGAGACAAATGAAAACGTTACTGCTCCTCGCTCTTATCAAATATGAGAAATTTAAATGGAATGTATGAAATTTTAATGGAATGAATTTCAAGGTAATTGTAATTCTGCTCTACTCTCTCAGGTACACAAAGTACAGCTGCTGTCTTTAGGAGTTGGACAGCGGAGAGAGAGAATAGAAACTTTTGTGGGAAAAAATTGCCTGCTCAAATTGAACAACTGCCTGGACAGAGAAATTTGGTTAACATTGCTCTTTTTAATCTCAAACTTTTACATCTGTCTCCACTGCGCATTCAATTGAGCATCGTCTAAAACTTTCTGAAAATTATGAACAAAACTTCACGTGGATTCATGTACTTTAGAAAGAAGTTCCCAAGGATCATTGAAGCAAAAATAAGAAAGAAATATAGATATATTCCTAGATAGGACTGCAAATTAGAAAATTAATGGCTGATATTGTTGAGTAATGTTGCATAGTTTAAGCCAGAAAAATAAAATTAGGCAACAATTCTATTAAACAAAAAAAAACACTATTCGTATTTACCTTTTCTGACAAATCACCTCCTTCCGCCATGACAAATGGGAAATTCTGACCGTCACTTGCCACAAAATGGCCAGCTCTTGCCACAAAATATAAATGAATTATCTTCCGTGCTCGGATAACTTCTGAAAACAAGCATACATGCTACTGACGTGACACACTGTCACTAAAATGCTAGCGCTTGCCGCGGGGGAGTAAGAAAACTTCTCAGATCGTTCACACGCGCAATTTTGAGAACTGCTCAGCAAGATGGTAAAATTATGGATTGCTTTTGTTATTGACAATTATTTTTTTTCTATCAAATTCTTTGTAACTTCTCTTAGCGACGTTTCGGAGCGAAGATTTCCATTATCAAGCAAGTTGCCAGAATAATAATTAATATATTATCATAAATATTGCATTACTCATGAGAGAAAATGGTAATCCATAAGCATATCATACATTTCGAAAAATCAACATAAATCACTCGTTATTGTTGGGTCATAAAACGTTAACGTTTACAGTCAATGATAGTAACATGACTTCGACTGCGAACCTTAACGTTATACAACTCAATAAAAATGTAAACCTTCTTTCGTATTTTGAAATGTTTGACACCAATATATATGACCATATTCCATAATGAGAAATCCAATATCTATGCAAATATATTAAACATTATACTGGTAACTTGCCTGATGATGTGGCTAACCTCCCTCTGAGACGTCGCTAAGTGATGAAATAAAGATTTTGATAGAAAAGAGATTATAATTTGATGTTCATTAACAAGAGAAACCTATAATTTTATAAACATATACGTAACTAACCATTACTTTCAATAGTTAATGCTAAGCAAATTCCTGAGCAATTTCTTACCTTGGTAAAGCAAGCATTCATTCGTTAGAAATCACGACATGTTATATTCAAAAAATTAACAAATCGATAAATTATTAAATTGACCTCTACAACTGTTGTTAATGTTTTCAAAGTAATAACAGCCTTCTTAACTTCAAGGCACCAGAGAATTGGATAGCATATTGAACAAGCATTTGCATTACACATTCTATTTAAACAACTTTAAACTTTTAGCCGTATAATTAACTTTCCATCCATATAATCTACTATCCATAATAATAACCTAACACTTACAATAATTACTCTTTTAGCATTCCTACTACTAACCTGCACACGAAACTTCCACGACGTAATTAATCACTACACTTCGATGCTACGCGAAGATACACAGTTCTAGACCGCCAAAGAACTTTCTCGAACCGTTGGCGCTAGTGAAGCCCAAATCTTGGGCTCGTCGCCATCTTATGTCATTCGCTGTCAGTGTTATGTAAGGTTATTTATGAGCTTCTCTCGTCTTTTTAAGCAATTTCTGTTATGCTTTGGCAATTGCTGAATTATTTGCGACGTGATGGTGGATAGTTGTATTGGGCTTCGATGTAATTTTTCGAATTTGCGCCACAATGGGAATGAAATTGGTTAGTTATTACCTCTTCATGCTTTGCACTCATAACATTGGTTAATTTAGTTATTAAATTCCACTGTCAGTTTATGATTATTATTTTTAAGTTTGTTTGATTAAATCACTGTTTAAAGTGGTATGTTCGTGCCCGTCGCTGCTCAAACACTTAACCATCTATTACATCTATGGATATCTTCATCTATTGTTAATAGCTGCTTTTAAATGTAAACGAAGCATTAAGTAATTATTTGTAAATAGTTTAAAGAGAAGTAATGAATAGTTACTCAAGGAAAACAACGTTTACTAATACATTTAGTCTCTGGCATGATTTTTCGTTTTCATAGTTTGGCTATTTTTAATACAGGTTGGGTTGATTTCGGAGCCGCATTTTTCTTTCTTTTTGCAATGAATATTAGTCCACATTGTTTTTATCGAAAGTGAATTATCCTCAAATAATCTGTGGCATCAAATTCTAAGTTAGAGCTGTTTTCTCTCCTACCCAAAGGAAAACAGTGCTGACAACTGACAATATAACTCTCAGGCCGAGAGCCAGTACTTCCCATTGCGATGAGTTTTGCGGAAGTTTTTCATCAATTACTTTTTAGAATGCCGGGTGAGGTATGTTACATTTAATATCATTTGATTCCTAAAACAATATACTACGTATTATAAAAGAAAAAGGTACTTTCACCGTATAATTTCTTCAATAACTTAAAAAAAGTGTGCCCGCAAATGTTTTTCCATAAGAGCATGTACTAATTTGAACTTGTTTTATTAAAAATTTAGGCCGATAAGAGAAAATTGTTTCCGTACCGTCTTGAAGAACAGAGACTTTTCTTTCATGAAAGAATTTTTTTGAGGGACCTCACCGTGGTCGATCAGTTGTCAAGATTGTGTGTATCAATGTCCCTGTTGTATGTTTTGTAATTCAACATTATATCTAATGCATTCTCTTTTGGTTCTGACTTTTTATTGAATTTGCAATCCGTTATTTCATAAAGACAGGTATTAACGCCATTATAAGAGAAAACTAGCCACTCATATATTTCCTGACACTTTTGACCAGAAGATATGGATTTAAGAGGCCAGAAAATAATGACATAGAGGAGCTCTCCCCAACATTTTTTCAGCCCATCTAACACTTTTGCAGAAACATTGGAAGATGTCACGAAAACCATCAACACCAAAAAGTTCTATTTTAGAAAACGTAACAGATGTTGATCTGCAATTTACTGAGACCGATAATGATAATCTGGTTTTTGTAGTAGTGCCCCTTGTTACTTGCAAGTGTGGCATTATGAAGTTTAATTCAATTAAACACTCTATTTTAAATATAAGTTTAACTTAAACTTTTATTACAGAAAAGAAAGAAGGCAAACCAACTAAGTGGTGGTTTTTTGCTTTTTCAATGCTTTCTACAGCTTTCAAATTTAAGCTTTCTCTAAAAAACATAGTAATAACTTTATGGTCAATTGACATCCATTTCAATCAAGTGCTCTCCGTTTCCTTTGACCCACAGTGCAAATGCCTAGATCACCTCTTGCTTGTGCTTTTGATTTTAAATGTAATTTTATCGTCGCAATTAGTATCAGAAACATACTGAGACCAATATTGTTTTTGACCATAAATAAAAAACAACAAAAGCGTTAAAAACACCTTGACAACAATTGTTTCATAACCTTAATACAGTTTTCTATCCAATATTCCACTTTTTCTTAACAGAAATGTGTTGAAAACATACATTTACAGTGAAATAAATAAATGGTGTTGCCCGGTATCAGATTTGTATGAAATCTGAAGCTCTTTTCGACTGCGTAGCGATCTTCATCGGAGCTGCCTGAAAAAAATACAGGAATACATGGAATATAAAATGAAGTATAAATGATACACATGATTTACAAAATGTTTTATATTTAAATTTATTATCCATGTATTCCTGTATTTTATTTCACATAGCTCTGGTGATAATCACTATGCATTCGAAAAGATCTCAAGATTATATATATCTGTGTGTGGGTGTGCGTGCGTGCGTGCATGTGTGTGTGTACACACACGCACGCGCACACACATACAGGATGAGTCACGTAACTTTAGCACCTCCAGTAACTTTTGAACAGTTGAAGATATTGAAATGCTGTTTTCACAGAA
This sequence comes from Teleogryllus occipitalis, assembly GCA_011170035.1. NCBI lineage: Eukaryota > Metazoa > Arthropoda > Insecta > Orthoptera > Gryllidae > Teleogryllus > Teleogryllus occipitalis. The sequence goes on along the minus strand of BLKR01002588.1, from coordinate 44,519 downwards.
GTGCGTGAGAAAATAGGGCTAACTGATACGTGCAGGGCCGCTTCTTGAACCTCTGAGACCCCCGGCGGATTCGATAATGAGGCCCCCAAACACATGTACATGCGCGCGCACAATACACCTCCAGAAGTTATAGCTGCATTACTATAATAAAATATAGTTATGTAATAATAAAACTCACCTATGTGATGTCTTGACAGTTAACACTGCACTCTTCCTTTATTAATTATTATCAGTGTTCTTTAGAGAATAACCTTTCTGCACTTCGAGGTGGCAAAATCGTGAATTGTGTCTTCAAAATCAATTTCTGCCAAAATGTCATGTTCAATACTCATCAAACTTAAAATATTTAATCGTGGTTGTGCCATGCTATTTCGTAACTCGTCTTTTATTATTTTCAGCTTAGAAAATGAACGTTCTCCAGATGCATTGGTTACAAATAAAGTGAGGAAAAGTCTCTTAGCAATTTCCATATTGGGGAATGTTGATAATATATTCTCATTATTCATGTAACTGTACAGGGTTTGATTATTGCTATTTTTCATTATCTCCAGCATATGCTTGAAAATATTTTATATTTGTTTTAAGATATGCAGCAAAATAGTGACATTCAGATATTAGCTCTGAAGTTATCAATTCTTCACTATACAAATTTGAGAGGTTTTCGCAATATTTTGAAATTTCTGAATTCTCTAACTCATGCAGACATTCCAAAAAATCAAACCTATCAACAATGTCTACATATGCTTTACTTCGGAGTTCTAGACGAGAAACCAGAGTGTCCATTATTGGTAGGGATGTCTCTACTCTGAACTCCCAGAAGTTTCTCATTACTACATCCACTATCTGCAAATGCAGGAATGGAGCTACGATTTATTTGACGCCTTTGTGTGTCATGATATTCTTTCACAACTCATTTCGCTTTTGATTTGGACTCATAATAGTCAAAATCATCTTTCTCCCTAGTAAATACTGTTAATGACTTCAGCATCTTAACTGCTGCCGACAAATTAATTTTTTCACTTTGCTGTAGTTTACTCGCTGCGTTAAATCTACTGAGGATTTCATTCCACAATATTGTTAAAAAAACTGATTCAAGTTTATCAAGTTTTTCTCTAATCCTTGAGCCTTAAGACGTGTCGCTGACGACTGATTTGTCATAGCATTTCTTATAGACTGAAGACATAATCTAATTTCATTATATTCTTCACACAAAGCATTTACTGCATCTGCCTGCACAGACCATCTAGTGTCTGAAAGTTGTTTCACCACTTTACGACGAGGACCTAAATATGAACAAAGTATCTCCCAGCGGTGTGTTGACGATGAAAAGAAGGTGTAAAGATTTTGTACCAAATCAAAATAAATTGTCACAGTTAAACTTGACAGCATGTACACACTTGACAGCATGTATCACTACTAAATTAAGTGAGTGTCCAGCGCATGGCACATACACAGCATACTTATTTAGTTCTTTTATCTTCGCTTGTGAGCCTGAACATCGCCCTGACATGTTTGCTGCATTGTCATAAGACTGGCCCCTACAATTCAGGATATCTATGTTATTGGTTTTTAAGAAGTGTGTCACAACTTCTGTAAGATGTTCTGCATTATGACCATGAATGGGAATAAACTGCAAAAATCGCTCTTTTGGAACAGCATCTATCACATATTTTACTATGAAAGTAAGCTGATCAATATGAGTCACATCCGGAGTGGAATCTACAGAAATAGCATAGTATTTTGCTTTTCGAATTTCCGAAATGATTACTGAAAGAACTTTAGTACCCATTATTTCCAAGAACTCTTCACAAATGGTGGTTGACAAGTATGATGCATCCCTATCCCTGCATTGCCATGTTTCTTTATGTTCGTTCGTGTAAGAATGGATCAAACTGACTTATAAGTTCCAAAATACCCAAATAATTTCCATTTTTTACTGAACCAAGTCTGGTCAGAACCTCTTAAAGGGAGTCCTCTCGATGCTAAGAATTTAATTACTGCAGTAACTCTTTTCAACACCTCTTTCCAATATTGTCGCTCATTATTATATTGGACTATCAATTGTGTATCTACTCGCCCGAGTGTTTTTGATCGACTACAATAAGCTACCATGCAATTTCCATGTTCTTGACTATTTTCATGTTCTGATGCAGCTTTCAGAGCATGTTTCCAGTCATTAAAACCATCTACGCTGAATGGTAATTTGGAGTGAGAAAGTAATTTGCACTCAAAACAATAAACTTTTCCCTATGCAAGTGAGCCATTCCCTTTGTACAATTTATTTGTTCGACAATTGTCGCGAGAACATTGCCTGAACATTGTCATATTATCACCAGTTTTATATACGCGGGCCGATTTATCAAAATTATTTTCTTTATTTTGACAAGCAGAAGATCCTTTTCTACCCAATAATCACGTAAGATGTCATCAGTATGTGGCCAAAGACCGGGGTCTGATGTTGTATAGTGACTATTTCCTGAATTAATGGTACTTACATAGTTTCCTGAAGCACAATCCTGGTCTTCTGTCTTGATTATCTTCACCTGTTCCTGATTATCTTCTTCATTGTACGTCATAAAATCTTTACTTTCTAGCACACTATTTGTTACTTCTGCTTGGTTCTGTAAATTGTTTTTCTGTGATGGGCCAGGAATGTGATTTATGGGTACCTTAACAGTATTATCATTTTTGTTGACAGTATATTTGAAATAATTAATTAGTTTTGGGATTCTCTTAATATTTTCTTCTCGTTCCTTAACTTTCTTACGTTTAGCACAACCACTTTCAAAACGCTTCATTATAAATTATTGAAATTGATACGCTAACTTGGAAGAGTGTTAAATTAGAAAACTCAGGCAAATAGACTCTCACTGACACGAACACTTTGAAAGACAAATGAATACTGTAGGATATTGAGTGGCTGCAGGCCTGCCCAACTCCATCAGTTGCTCCCCAAGCCCGGAAATTTGCCGGCCAGCTGCGTTGTGACGACGAGGAGATGATCGTCACTCACCGGCAGGAGAAACATCACAGCTATCGGATCCGAAGCGCGTGACACGAAGGGCAATGCGAATTATCTTTCGCTTTCCGACCTTCGTATGGAACAGTGTGTGTAAACACGCAAGACAGCGAATAGAACTCGAAAGCAATTGAATAATTTTAATAATTGTAAGACGATGAATAAGGATATTGAACTTCTTGAAAATCCTTTTGCTGTTGTCATCGTAAAAATGATATCACAAAGGAGTGTGAAATTGCATATTTGTATAATGTCACGCATCTAAAAGGTTTTTATAGTAATAACTACTGTGTTACACTAGATTGGTACTTCAAGAAATTTAGAAAATATATTTTTTAGGGAAAATATTGTTAATTGAATTAGTAATAAAATTTGAATTAAATAATATTAAAATGGATTTTTAGTATAACTCTTAGTTAGGCGCACATGTTTCTAGAAGACCCATTGCATTTTAAGAACTCAATATCTCGCTGTGCCGTAGGTGTAAGATGAGATCTGATGACATTCTGTGTTGAACGATTCTGCATCCGGTGGCGAGGTTACCGCAAGATATACCGGAGGGCGATAGGTCACGTAGTTCGTCTTTCCGACCGCGCGCGACGCGTGGGACTGCCAGAACCCACACGTCGAAGGGCGTCACATGCGCTTCGATGAATTTCTTCGTGCCTTTGATATCTTTACCAATAAATAAATATAATATATAATTCTTGAATGGAGTGTTGGGAGTTTTGTGTGTTGGATATTTTGAGGCCCCCTAAGAGACCGAGGCCCCCGGCGGCCGTTGGGTTCGCCCATGCGTTAAAGCGGCACTGGATACGTGTATTTATTTCTATTTTATCACTAGTATTTTACGAGATATTTGAGGTAACTTTGTTTTTTTAAATGGAACTATACATATTTATTCAGTCTATCATAAAAAGACGAATCCAATGATATACATAATGTTATATGTTAAATCAGGATTTTTTTTGGGTGAAATTTTGCTTCTTTTGGGACCAGTTCTTAACGGATATTTTGAATGTAACAGACCACCACAGAAGGTCACGCAGCGCTCCACCAGCGAGAGAGCGCGCGGAGATGGGAAGGGATCTTAGTATTTCAAGAGACAAACATATCCCAAATATTCACAAAACTGTTGTAGTTTTTTCCCTGAACTCTGCTTTCCATCCTTCCCGATTTCCAGATTGTTTTTAAGAAATGGAAGGATTAAAAATAAGGATTTATCGTAAGTATATATTGTAATAAAATTGTTGATTACTTCAACTCCAGTTAAATAGGGTTTTATATCACAGGATATTAATGGGATCTTGAAACAAAACATAATGAGAATATATAAAGATCCCTTCCCTTCCCTTCCCTGAGCGCGCGCTTGCTGGAGAAGCGCTGCGTGACCTTCTGTGGCGGTCTGTTACATTCGAAATATCCGTTTAGAACTGGTCGCAAAAGAATCAAAATTTCTCAAAAAAATCCTTTTCTAACATATGAGAGTATGTATATCATTGTATTCGTCTTTTTACGCTCTTCATAATAGTCTGAAAAATATGTATAGTTCCATTTGAAAAAACAAAGTTACCTGAAATATCTCGTAAAATACAAGTGATATAACATCGTCACTCTACAAGATACAGAAAGGTATAAGAAAATTATAAATAAATACACAATAAGATAGAAAATTAAAATACAATTAATGGATACATAGCAATTCAAATTAAACATTAAAAAATCAATAAAGAAAGACATTATATGATTGCAAAAAGATAAGGAACAAATAGAATATAAAATTGCAAAATTGAATTGCGACGGGGGGGGGGGAATTAATACAGATAATAGCAATTTAAATTTCAGATTATAAATATATGTGAAGAAATATACATTCTCATATTCAAAAGAAAGAAAAACGAAATTAATATATATATATATATATATATATATATATATATATATATATATATATATATATATATATATATAAATGGGGGATAGTAATAATTAATATCAAATGTCATTACAAAGATGGGGAATAATAATTAATAATAATAATAATAATATAATATAATATAATTGAATAATAAGTTGAGCCGCTTTGCTTAGCTCGCTGCTTTCGGCAAAAGTCGGTCGACTGTGCCCAGAGGAAACATGACACGGGGTTTTTATTGCTTTCTGGAGATCCGGCGAGGGGTCGGAGAAGGTCTGTTTAGTGTTCTCTTGGAAATGTCTTAGGAGGCGGGGAAGTCAGTTAGTGAGGTCGGGGTGTGTAAAATTATTAGTAGAGGGGACAGAGGGAAATTAGTTTGTTCGTTGAGAAGAGCCTCGGATTTCTGCTTGGCTTGAAATATGCGAAAGATTTCTAAAGCGCTTCTGTCCCAGAATTTATTTTCTATTTCAAGAATTTTAATGTCTGAGTCTGGGTGGAAAGTGTGGCCTGCGTTTAGAAGGTGTGTATCCAACGCCCTCACTGCTCCGCCGTTTAAATGTTGCAGTGACGTCACGGTACAACCCTACCGCGCTGCCCATATTCCGAAAGTGCACCGCCGCCGCGTTTCAGGCCGCAACTAACAGGTAGCGCCTTTTTCGATCAGTGACCGACGTTCGGCCATATCTTCGCTCTCCACGTCTCCGCCGATGCTGCGTGGGCGTTGTGGGCATGTTTTGGGCAATGTCCCAAACGTCGCAATATATATATATATATATATATATATATATATATATATATATATATATATATATATATATATATATTTATTCTCACCACCTTTTATATATTTGATTACTAAAGGAACCCAACATACGTTGTTCTGTCCTTCTTCTTTCTCTTTCTCCTTCCTTCTCCCTTTCTCTCTCACCGTCCCTCTCTCTCCATCTCGCCTTGTTCCAATCTCAGTATGTGTGACTCTGTCTCTGGCGGAACTCGACAGACTTGTGTCCTTCATCTCCCTCATTCTCCTTTCTTCTCACTTTCTCTCTCTCTCACTCTCACACACATATACACACACAAACCGTCTTTCTCTCCCTCTCTCTGCCTTCCTCTTTCCCTCTCACCAACATTTCGTTGCAGATTCTGGACATCTCTGAGAAAGAGGTAATAACGAGAAGCGCAGGACCAGCAAAAACGTAAAAGAATATTCGAGAAGATCTCATTCTGTAGATTACAGCGAGAGAAAGGCCTAAAAATGTTAGTTTTAATGCCATAGAAAATTCCTTTAGGAGTTATTTAACGTTATAGATTAAAAATGCTGTCGAGAGTTGGGTCTTACATTTGACATGATACTTAGTTTTGCTCTACAAGGCCATAATTTTTTCCGTGAATTTTTCTAACATTTTAATATTTACTCTGCTCATCGTGGCGGAGATGAATCCCACAAATCAGAGAAAATTAAAAATGGTCCAGCCGTTCTTGATTGATTGATTTTTTTCGTGTTTCCGGGCGCGTCAACTGCTTCGGTCATTAGTCCCGTTAGTGTAGTGCATGTTTTTTCTCGGGAGAAGGCGGTGATCTTCCCCCGCCGGATGGCGAGATTCGGCGCTGACCTACTGTCGGCTAGTGGGGTTTCCCCCTAACCAGGACTCTTCCACCAGCGGGGCACCGCCCCAGCCGGGACAGGCTCGAAGCTCCCGACCGGTCTCCCAGAATATGTGGTAGTGTAGTGCATGTTAGTGTAAGTGAGTGTGTAGGGGGAGAGGTTAGAGGGGAGAGGATAGGACAAAGAAGGGGAAGGAAAGATCGCGCGCGGTCCGTGGCCCGTTTTTAGGGCACTGCTCCGGCATTCGCCTGGTGTTGATGGGAGAAACCACGGAAAACTACCGATCAGAGCAGCCGCCTGCTAGAATTCTCCTCTAGACAGCGACTGAATTCAACCTAGCTGTAAAGCTAGTGTCGAAAATCTTGTCACTGTTGGGACTCGACCTCCCGGACCCCTAGGACCTCCCGGTCAGAGGCGCTGCAGTGACATCAGCTGATGCACTGAGCTACCGCTCCCGGTCCAGCCGTTCTTGAGTTATAAATGGTGTAAATAACCCGATTTTGTTTCATTTATTGCCCGCAGCCTCCTTATCAATGATTCCCATATCGATCAGGTTTTTCGTCCAGTTACCCTGATCCTTCAAGCAAATGCTGAGTTGGCCCTTTGTTTTCCTTTTGGACATAGATGTAACTTCATTATCTGAGCACGTCTTCTAGAATTCAGTGGGAAATATAGTTATCCAAATTATTGTTCTCCATGTTGTTGTGACAGGAAGTATTATTCCTTGACGAAGGAGGTAATGAGGGATAAGAGCCCAAATTTACTGCTGATTTACCCTTGAAATTGATTTTATTACATAGTAGCTAATACTTTTTTTTAACAATCCTTGCAAAAAACCTTCATTTCCTTCTGTATTCATAATACAAGTAGTATATGGTTTGGGGATTACAGAATTTTGAGAACTTGCACAGAATTCACTTCTCCTCACAGCACGTCACACATAGTTTTTAACTGTTTTGACGTAAAAAAATAAAAATTTAGTTTGGAAAGTATCTAAATTGCTAGCGGTGTTATTAATAGATTATATATTTTCTTGATGTACACACACACACACACACACACACACACACACACACACACACACACACACATATATATATATATATATATATATATATATATATATATATATATACATACACACACACACATTATCTATCTCCTTGCTATGGTTTTATTCCTTTTCGTTGCGAACTGATTTCATGTTGCGTGATCGGTGAGCGAAAGCGAAGATCGCGTGACGAGAGCGAGAGCATTATGTTCACTTAGTAACACGAATGAGATTGGCGGTAATGGGAATATGAATCTCTTTCGATTGAATGTTATTTGTTTTAATGAGCAATCGGGATTTCAATTCTTCCAAGATCACATCTTACAGACACTGAGAAAATGTGTTAAAAATCATGATATGATTGTTGTTTAGAGTATAAGAGGAGGAGGGGAAAAAAGGATTTTGGAATAAAATGCGTTGGACAGGCTCAAGGATGCTTTATGTTAATAACGCAGAACACTCCTCACCTATGGGAACAAGCGCAGCGAAGCCTTCAGCTGTTCATTGGATAGCAGAGACATATGTCTATGTTGGGTAGATGAGGATTTCGGGTGTAAAATGATTCCAAGAATACTTTTTTTAGGTTACAAACATTCATCAAAACGTTTTACTTCAGTTCGCTTTGAGACACTTTTTAATAAGTTACTTAGAAAAATCAGAAGAACGCTGGAAAAATATTCGGATTCGGAAAACACAGGAAACGCAGAAAAAATAGACTGAGGTGACCAGCGGCACCTTGTGAATGTGGCCACGCCCTCTTGCTCCGAACATGTAGCCCGTCGCCAAGGGAGAGTTCAACGCGATGGTCGTGATCACGATGAAAAGACATGGGTGAGCTATTGCGCAGCGTATCCGATTTCAGCCAAGGAGCTTTAGGCACATGTTTGCGTCGCTATATTAGCGGGAATTTTAAATGCAGACAGGTACAAAAACTAGGGGATTGGACTTCTGCCTCCTGTATACTGAGGGCGTACCCGTAGTCTCACCTTTCCCGGAGACCCATTAACATCTCCGGAAAATGTTACACCGATTATTGGAATTTGGCATCCTGCCGAACTCCGCAAAATGCATTATCGGCACATTGGAAGTAAATCCTGCCGACTGGGCGTGTGACCGCCCTACGGACGTACCAATGTAAGCCCAGAACACTCTCTACCCACGTATTTCCTGCTATTTTCAAAACAGCAAAAAGTTCAAGTCATTTCTCAAATTGGGTAACAAAAATGGAATTCAGAGTTATCGGCCAATATCTCGTTGGGCAATTTTCTAAAAAAATTACATAGGCTTTTCTATATACGAATGGAAACGTATTATTCAGGAATAACGAAGCGTTTTCAGACTTTCAACATGGATGTGGAAAATCGGTATATACGGAATTTTTTTTCATTTCTGAAAGATGTTGCTTCATGAATGAATTAAAGTTAAGCTCCTCTTAAATTATTATTAGATCTTTTGAAATCTCTTTACATCATTGATCATAACATTTTCATCTCAAAATTACCTTCATATGGAATTCGTGGTTTTACCCTAGATTGGGTATCGTCATAAATTAAACATCGATTGCAAAGAGTAGAAATACCATAATGGCACCAATGAATACTACTAATTCATCTTTCCAAGTCTTTGCCAATTGAGAATGGGGTCGAAATTTGGCCCTATACTCTTCCTTTTATACGTAAACGATGTGGGAACGTCCATTAGCAACGGAAACTAGTGGTGCTACAGAATGCCACAGACTTTCTCATAGTAAAGATGTCTAATTTGCTTGGTGTGGAGTGGCTTTACGGTCTTGCGTCATCCTCTTGCGAGCTGCCATCTATCGCCGCCCAAAATACATATTTTTTACATTTTCTAGATTTTTCAGTTCCCTAATACTACAAACAAAATATTACTTTAGGAATATTAAAGAGTAAAACCTCGTTCTAAATGGGAAATTTCATGGACAAATTGGGAGCCGTCTCGAAGAAAAATGCGTTTAAACGTTACTATAAATGCAAACTTTGAAGCACTTTTCATTGAAAATGTGTTATTTTCCGAAAATTTTCATTCAAAGTAATTTGACTTACTTTAACTCGCAAATGAATTAGTGTTTACAAACCGCTGGAAATGTGCGGTGTTAATGGCGTGATAGATATTAAAGATCTTATGTGTAAGCTTTCGAAAATAGAAAATAATACAGCAAAATGAACTTTATATTATTTTTAACAGTGCAATTAGCACTACCTATTGGAAAATTTTAAGAAAAAATACTCTGTTTATACGTACGAATACGAGAAGGTGAAAAACAGCCGACTACGCATGGTAGCTGATGTAGGATACTATTTATTGTTTCCATTTACTTTCTCGCTTCCGCTTAGGCAGAAGAGAGAAAGTTATGTAATGCTGCGCAAAAAACGGCGAATTTCTGGCACAAAACTCTCATTTAAGTGCCATACTATCGAGAAATTGGATAAATCCAGGTGCTCAATTAAGAAGAAAATCCTCTAACACGTGGTGTAGCCAAAATCCGTATTTTGAGGGCACTCTATATCGAAAAATCGAATAATGAAAAAACGTCTGTCTGTATGTCCGTCCTTCTCCGACCGTCTGTGAAGAACGCTAGTAGCTAAACTGTTCAGCAGATTGTCTCCAAAATTGATATTCCTCAATCGAGCTCGCTGATGTGACGGCCCCTCGAAACCGATTTTTATTTTTATGGGACACTTTACATGAAGTCCCAGAGGCAATTTCAAAATTTTGAAAAAAAGGCTCCATCGTTTCTGATGAAATATTGTTGTTGGATATTGTGACGGATGTCTACGAGAATGGTGCAAGACTCAATATTTTGAAAACACTTATTATTCGAAAATTACAGAAGTTCCAAATTTTTTCGCAGTCTTTCTACAACCAAACTATTAAAGATAGATCCCCTTTGAAATCTGTACCTTAAAGATTGATTTTGAATTAAGATCATGTTCAATTTTTCGAAACTTCGAGTACATTTTTGAGAACTCAGAGCAAAAAAAAAAAAATCAGAGCAAAAATTTATTTTATACAATTTCATTTATATTGATTATGTTTTATATTAAATACGTACTACAACTATAATTATATTGAAGCGCTACAACAATGTATAAGTTTCAGCACTAAGAGTTGAGAATTTGGAAAGATTTATAATTGGGAAAGGAGGATTTGAATATGAGGAATTTTAGTGTATTTATACATTTTCATGCACATAATAGTATATGTAATAAATTTTCTGCAATTGAAATAATTAAATAAGTGTATTTGTGATGAAATGTATGAACAATGATTTATTTGTCTGAACCAATGAATTTAAACAAGCGCATTAATACATATTCATGAAAATAAAGAAAACAAATAATGTAATACAAGTAACTTTTCATAATTTAAGGAATTTCTATTAAATTAGGCTGCCTTAAAAAAATTAAACTTATCTAAACTAATTCAGAAATAACATTGGTACAAATTAATGCACATTAGCAGTAACAAAAAAGTATTTGTCAATTACTATTGTACATCATTACATGAAAAAAATAAAGGAGGGATTTTAGATTTTAGCAGCACCACTGAATGCAATTGTATATTTCGCAAAACTCCTCTTATTTTGGAAATAAATGTTATGACAATATAGTTTTGAAGAACAGATTTCATTTTCACACTAGAAAGTCCCAATGCAATTCTACCTACAACGGCGACCTCTTTCATTTTCTAAATTTTAGAATCAAAATAATTTTCAAGTAAGTCTCCATTTATTTTTTATTTTGGAAACGTTTGTAATAATAACTTTTGTAACATAAGACTTGACTTGAATTATTCAAGTCTTATACTACGTATAGGGTGCAGGGTATAGTAGGATTAAGGGGGTCGCAAGCGGCGACCATACAGCGTTGGTTTGCATAGGCATGAGCATTGCTTCTCCCTTCGCCCAAGCCCCGCTTTACATTTTCGTAAAGTTTACATGTTTCTTATGTTTCAGATCGTATATTTATTCCCTAATCAATGTCTCGCTTCTTTCGGCACACTCTTATTTTTAGGTCGGGGCAGGGAACATGAGCTTGTGCTCTTATCCCGCAACTGGCCTGCATTTCTTGTGGGACTTCAGCACGATTCATACAATATAGGGTTGAGATGCTTTCATAACAAATAAAATGGGTTTAATGTAAGCCTTATTGATTTTCATTATAAGCCGGACAAAAGATTTTTGCATGCATTAGTTTTATAAAGTCAATATTAAGTTTATCTGAACAGCGCTTTCTCATCCAGGTAGACAAACACAAGACGAAAACCTTGCTAATCCTTAAGCTACTCTTACTACGTCTATTTATCTATGTGTAATCGGATTAGTGTTATATTCGTGTAAATTGTCCAAATCGCGAGTTGGGAGGGCGGGATACGACAGCCGCCATTGGACTTCCCTTGTTGAAGAGGATGTAGAGTACGTCTTCTGCCACAATATATGCCTCGCGTGGTATATCACGCCACACTATTCCTTGTTTCACCAAGGAGATTGCTCCCCGGGACGAGAAACTAAGCGTTATCCTTCATCCTCAGTCCCCTCCGGCGCACAAGTACGCCGAAAGGCTGGGATCTGGAGTCCACAAGAAACCCTCTTGGTAACCTGGTAATCCACAAGCTTACCTTGGCTTGGTAACCTTCCCATTCAATGCTTGGGTCAGGCGGCCTTACCAGCTAAGAGCTTTCCACACCCGTGCCGGAGTCGAACCAAAGTGCCCCTCTCAATATGCCGGGATAAGTCCCTCCTCTATGCACAAAGTACCGGGACACTTCCATGAAGAAACCAACAGCCCAACAGGGGCCACCCGAACCAAGGTCCGAGCGGCTTAGGGATCCCTCCCCGTCTCCTACCTGTAATCACCATTATGCTATGGACGAAGGTACCACAGAAACCTAAGCAATCTTACACGGTGGGAGTATGTGTCTGTCGTGCGCCTATGTAGCACGTGTCTTTCACCAGGAGGAATTCACCCCGGGGTGGGCACTTAGGCGTCAGCCTCTATACGCACCCACACCGCCCCTGCACAAGTACGCCGACAGGCTGGTACCTTGTTCCCGCTAGAACGCAGTTCAATGCCCGGGTCGAGTCGCCCTGCCAGCTCAGAGCTAACGGTTTTCCAGGCCGGTGCGGGGGCCGAATCAATGCGTCACTCACAATACGCCGGGAACAAACCCCTACTCTACGCTCAGAGTACCGGGCCACTGCCACGACGAAGCCACGAGCCCAACAGGGGACCATTCGAACTAAAATCCGGGCGGCTCGGGCCTCCCTTCCCTCTCCTCATTGGGCGGCTCGGGCCTCCCTTTCCTCTCCTCATTGCAAACACTTTTATACAATCGACCTAATTACCACCGAAACCTACGCAACCTTGCAGGGTAGATCGTTGTCTCCGTCTGGACTTCTGTATGTTGTATCTGGAGCATTCCAAAGAACGTCCTTGGCCTAATCCCACCGGAAGGTCGATGCGCCAGGGGCCCAACTGGTGGGTTACCGGGCAAACCTGGCAACATTGCGTACTCACTGCCTCTAACTTGGAGCGAATGACGTGAGTGCCGCCGTGAAACTCAAGATCCGAGTGGTCGTCTACAACTCTCCGTCAGAAGCCATTCCACCTACGCGGCTATGGTTCCCCCTGCGGTGGTCAGAGATGTACATGATCTCCATCTGGATTTTTTTATTTGTGGGATACAAGTCATACCGAAGAAGTTCTTCGACCAATTCCGCTTAAAGGTCGACGTGCCAATGGCCCAACTGGTGTGTTACCGGGCAAACCCCGCAATATGGAGCTTCGCATCGTCTAGTCCGTGCACCCACCTTGAATCTAACGACGTGAGCGCCTCCGTGAAATTCAGGGTCCGAGTAGCCGTTTTCAAGTCTCCACCAGAAACCATGCACGCCTCCGCGGTCACAGTCCCCCCCCCCAGCGGGGGAACTACTTCTGCCCCAGGTGGTGCTCCGCCTTAACACCCGAGAGTCGCCCTTCCACGTATCTGGTGCCCTCAACAGCTGGTACGCGCCAGAAAGGAACCCATCCGAAACCCTTTTGCGGGAATGGCCTAGGGAGGCCATTCGACAGAGGGTCACTGGCTCAGCGTGCGGACAAGTCAAATACGAGATAAAGTGTCATTTCGATCCTCTTATGTGCCAGAGCTCCGTTTCCCGTAACCATCAGTGTCAGGTCCACGTTTCCGCACCGATTTTTATGTAGTTTGCTCAGGAATAAGGGTTCTTCTTTCATACGTACTTTTTCTTTCATTTTTGATCTAAAATATATCTCTTCCTCTATCCAGTTGGCCATGTTAAACATCATTTCGGTATTCTGTAATTTTCCTCTACAAGGTATGTAGCTCATTACATATTCTCTGAATTGATAGCATCAGTCCTGACAAGCTCACATGGGAAATTTGTGTATCGTATCTTGCCTGAATCTGAAAACGATGTGTTTCTCGGCGCAGTCACATATTAAGTCCAGGACCGTTTGTTCCTCACCACAGTCGTAGTTAGGAGAGTCAGTCAACCCCAGCTTAAACAACTTGGCTTTAAACGAATAATGTCCAGTTATAATCTGTACTATTCCAGTGGGGGTTTGAAACGGTCTACATCGCGATTAAGTTGAACTCTGGGAATAACACAAACGTATCCCTGCCAGATACTCTTCCTCATTTTCTGCCACATTGTTAGCCTGCAACTAGTAAAATCGCTCGTTCGATTGTCAGATCTATTTCTTGTCCGTCCAGTCAGTGGGTTCCACCTCTTAATTTGATATTTTGTGGCAGTAAACTGGGCTGTGAAGTCAAGGGGCAATTGCCACGCAACAACGTGTAATGCCCTAGTGATGGAGGTACGAGAAGCACCCAGCACGGCCAGGAGAGCAACTCAGTGCGTCTTGTTAAGCTCTCTTTGTATCAACGTCTTCTTAGATTCCAGCCCAGTACATTATCATAGGTACGAATGCACCATTGTCTATTACCCTAAGGGCGTTTATAGCAATTATACCTTCTTTACCAGCAACACAAAAGTTTAAGTTTAAGAAACAGAGATTTGCTTTATTACAGGCCATAGTAACGTGGACGTTCAATTTCAACAGCGGGTTCAAAATCACTTCTAAATAGATTTGCTTAGATACATTCGGAATTTTGTTGCCTTTGTATTTAATTACTGCATTCTTTAGATTCTAAAGGAAGTGTATGTAGATAACTGCGGAATATTCTGCTGATCAGTGGCAAAACTGCTGTAGTCATAAACAAAACATCGAAAGAGCTATGTCAAAACGGATCATATTATGGACAAAGGAATAGATATCATTATATCAAACGGAAACTCCTCTGACACATCTAACACTGAGCAAGACGAAGACAGTGATGACAGTAGCGACGGTGAGGATGAGCGATATGCTCTCTGCGCCATCCATCAATCACGTGAGTTCGCAGGGCGGCCATCTTAACCAATATACTCCGCCCTAGGCGAAGATATACAATGTAAGCACGTCCTCCGAAGGGAGTTTACTAAATTGCTGTGCTATGGCACCCAAGCCATACGCAGGATTTTTTCCAAGATGGATATTTTCCGATCGATCTGGATTGAGTCGAAACTTTGCGATTTTGAAAAACTTTGAAATTTGTTCTCCATATTTATTTTTTTCAATAAAGTCATGTACACTTTTTGAAATTTTTAGTAGTCAGCGAGCAATATTGCGTTCAATATGTGCAATTTTTAAATATAAAAAAACAAGATATTCTCAAAGACGGCTCCAAATTCTTTCTTTAAAATGAGCCCTTTTCGGAAATTGTTAAACGCCATTGTCTCAAAAACTGCTCCATTTTTTCTTCAAACTTTTCGAACTGATAGTGTTAAACTAATACCCATAAAATATCCAACTAATACTAAGAAATAAAACAAATATTAAAAAATTACATAAAACCCATTTTGGCGTATTCTTTGATTTTTTTTCAAAAAAATTGTCTAGTATATTTTTGTAAATATCTCTCACGCCTTTAATATGCACATAGAGATAGAAGTGCCATACCACAAGTTCAAGCTGGATTTAGTTATGGAGACGGAATGGTAGAAGCTCTTCTGGAATGTTGGAGTCACCACTGATCGCAGAGTCGAAGCCAACAGACCTGACTTAATAAGGGTCGACAAGTTTTCACGTAAAGGGATTATAATCGACATAGCTATTCCTCTAGACCGAAATATAGCCGCTTCCATTGCGGAGAAAAGGCGAAAATATCAGGCCATTAGGTATTAAACTGGTCGACATGTAGCGGTTAGTATCTGTTGAAGTAGTTCCTGTGGTTATCACTGCAAATGGACTGGTCTATGAAGAACGAACTTTATCGTCTGCAAGGCTTGGCCCCAACAACTGGCACATTCATACAATGCAAAAGTTGTTCTCCAGAGTACTGCAAGCATCGTGAGGAAGTTTTTATTGATATAACATCACCTGATTTCACCGTCGAATCCTGACTGCTAGGCGAGAGACATTAAAATAATAATAATAATAATAATAATAATAATAATAATAATAATAATAATAATAATTATAATAATAATAATAATAATAATAATAATAATAATAATTATGCCAGTCCGGACTGCCGAGACTGTTAAGACAGTAGCGCCGAGGCGATCTCGCCCGGAAGAATCGCGGGTTCGAGTCCCGCCACGGGCATGGGTGTGTTGGTGTATGTCTGTCTGTGCCGTCCATTCATCCTTCATTATTACCATCATCATTGCACCTTCCCCGGACTAACAACCATGGGATATAAAAATCGGATTCTGCCTAATGTTGATCCCACTGATTGACATGCAAGACTTGCAACGTGATAAATGATTCTGTGCCCGTGCAAGTGCATGTATGCCTGGCCCAAGACGGCCGATTCGCGAGCCAAAAATATTATTATTATTATTATTATTATTATTATTATTATTATTATTATTATTATTATTATTATTATTATTATTATTATTATTATTATTATATTTTTTCTGTACTTTTCTCAGTAAGCATTGAGAACCATTCATCTATTCATACGACTTAGGCTCTAGCAAATGCAACTGGTAATGACAGATCTGAGGAAAGACGGAGAAGAAATTCATCTTTGTCCGTCGTTCAATTTAAGAATTTTCGCACAATATGGCAAGTTTGTAGGATTAAAGCTTTTTGGATGGTTATGCAGATTCCTTTTGATAATCCTATTTTTGTAAGACCTGAAGCAAATCTGTCTGTCACCACTCCTGTGGCTGAGATGATTATTGGCACTATTTCAACCTTACTCAGTTGCCAAACATTTTGGATTTCTGCTGCCAAATTCTGGTATTTTGAAATTTTCTCCGATTCTGTCTTATTCAGATTTTTTGTCAGTGGACAGCCTACATATATGATTGTTGCATACTTTTGTATTTTATTGATCACTACTATGTCCGGGCGATTATAATCCACAGTTTTATCAGTGACAATTGGCCTATCCCAGTAGAGTACTATTTCACTATTTTCTATAACCGGTGAAGGTGAATATTTGTAAAATGGTGGAGGGTTCTCAATTAGTCTATAATTTGATGCCAATTGTCTATGGATTATTTTGGCTACTTGATTGTGCCTCCCAAGATATGCAGTGTTGGCAAGAACTGGGCAACCTGCAATCACATGGTCGATGGTCTCATTTGGTTGATTACACATTCTACAGACGTCTTTTATACTGCTCTTCAGTATGTATTTATCATAATTGCGTGTTTTTATTACCCCATCTTGAATTGCTATTATAAATCCTTCAGTTTCAGGAAATAAATATCCCATTTTCAACCACAGGAGAGAAGAGACTTTATCAACTGATGGGTTATTTAAGAGACTAGAATATTTTCCATGAAGGGTCTTGTTCTTCCAATCTATCTGCATGTTACATATCTGGGAAACAATTTCAGTGTTGGTTTCAGTCTTCTGGAGATTTAGAGCCGAATAGTTTGCATCTACAGCAACTACATTCTTCAGTAACACACTATCCGAGGCGTGAAAGTACATTCGCATATTCTTTTCTTGTGACCTGCACAGATTGAAGATATTAAGCAGGCCTCTACCTCCTTGGTTTCTGGGAAGATAAAGCCTTTCGACAGCGCTCTTGGGATGATGTATTCTGAATTTTGTGAGGGTGGTTCGAGTAATCGTAACCAGTTCCCGAAGGTCTGTGTCTGAATATTTCAGGATACCAAAGGAATATGTCAATACTGGGACAGCATAGGTGTTAATAGCACTTATTAGATTCCTTGAGTACAATTTTTTGTTCATCAACTTTGTGATTCTTGATTTGTACCTTTCCTTGAATATCGACTTCATATTTGTGTGGTTCACTCGTCTATTTTGTTGTATACCAAGGTATTTATAAGTGTCGTGGTACAAAAGCTGTCGAAAATCACAAGTTTCATCAGGTACTTCGACCAATTTACCATTTTTTAGGTGTATTTCGGCACATTTATCAAATCCAAAGGACATAGCAATGTCTTCACTAAATACCCGCGTCACATACTTCAGCGCTTTCAGGTGGTTTTGGCTCTCGGCAAACAGTTTAAGATCATCCATAAATAATAAATGGCTGATTCGGGAGGTAGGATCTCTCAGTCGGAGTCTGTACCCTAGACATTCCTTGTTTAGAAGCTGTGATAGGGGGTTTATAACTAAAAACCATAGAGGGCTCAATGAATCGCCTTGAAATATTCCTCGACAAATATCAATCTTAAATGTACAAATCTCCAAATTAATCTCCGTGCACCAGTTTTTCATTAAGGCAGCGAGCAGGTTTACAACCTTTGTATTAATTTTATATATTTTCAAAATGTGTATCAGCCATTCATGGGGTACCGAATCAAACGCATTTATATAGTCGATATATATATATATATATATATATATATATATATATATATATATATATATAGAGAGAGAGAGAGAGAGAGAGAGAGAGAGAGAGAGAGAGAGAGAATTTGTCGGGAAATTACACAACGACGTTTCGGGGAACTCATTTTTCCTTATCCTCAGGCTAGATTGTGTAACAGAGAAATTATGAAATGATTACTGTACAATATTATAAGAATATACTACAAAAAGAATAAGAACATTACAAAGAAAAACATATATAGCACTCGATAAAGTAAGAACATAGAGATTCACCAATTTTAAACTAACAAAAATCAAAAAGAAACCAAAGTAATATATGCAACCGGGCGTGCAATCACACGTCTGGCATGGCAGTTAAAACATGATTAGAACCCAATGTAAACTATCAGCTAACGGTTGGGAGGTATTCCAAGAAAAAAGGGAAGGTTTCAAATACGTTACAAGAAATACAATACACAAATTACAAGAATACAAATTACAAATACTAAATGGGTTAACAAATGCATAAAAAGAATCCAATGAATTAAAAAGAATGTCAATATTTTAAAAAATATCGGAAAATAAAACTAGAATTTACTGTGACGTACCACAAGTGACGGACATTTTATTTAGGCAAATAAAGGTCAAAATGTTGTTGATATTGCAAAAGAGTGGGTTTCTATGGTGCAGATACGCAGATGACACTGTAGCAACGCGAGTTCGTCCTGAGACGTGGGTTGCTATGGTGCAGATACGCAGAGGGTACACCCATGGTGGAAATAACAAGGTGTCGCGCTCCGGAGGATGCGCAGTAGCAGCCAATCACGTTTTAACCCACGGATGAAGCGAAAACGGCTGGCGCACGTGTTCATTTGCTTTCCGTTTGCGAAGGAGATAGGACGTGTTTGGCAAGGCAGTGCGAAAGCAGTGGAAGATCGTGGTTTTGTTGGCGTGGGAAAGGTATGTTGTGGATTTGTGGTGCAAGTTATTACAATTATGTATTGTATGTGACTTGGCTTTAATAATTACAAAAACATACATCACATTCCTATAATGCCTTATATTTAATCACTTGTTTATTACCAAAATTTTGTTGTGTTATACTAAGAAAATGTAAATTATTTTCATGTGGAGTTCAAGATGCCAAACTGCTGTGTTAAAAATTGTCCTAATAGGACTGGGACAATAGGTGGTGGGAAATATACATATTTCCGCTTCCCAAAAGAGCCCCAATTACGAAAGGTGTGGATGGAAGCTTGTGGGAGGAATGAAGAATCTTTTAAAGCAGATCATGGTAAATTTCAAAACGTTTTGAATAATTAAAATCCAGTGGCTTGAGTTTAGTTCAATATATAATAGCTTCATTGAATATTCTGTGGTTATAATAGCTTTATTGAATGTACATATGTGAATATAATCTGGACAGGGACTGTATATTCTTTTATATTTTGTATTTGGGATAAATTGTTATTGTTGATGAAAGAAATGAAAATGTGAAATATTTAATTGTAAATGGTCAGTTTTAGAGAATGAAGATTATTAACATGTATAAATTGTTCTAACATGTAAAAAATGTCCAAACATTTTACGTATCATACTTTGTTTCAGTTACAAAAACTGCAGGAAATTTTTGTTGGTTTAAATTATTTTACTAAATCTTAGCCATACAATAATTTGATTGTATTGTCTCTTAAAACACAAAAGAAATCCATACATCAATTTTCAAGTAATAAAGAAATGAATTTAACTTATAAAAACTTTCAAAACTGTATTTTAATGTACTGAAATTTATTATGTACATGTATAATAATTAACAAAATGTATAATATAGTATGTATGTAATTAATGAACTCAAAAAGTGTAATGTAAACTTTGCAGGTAGAGTGTGCCAACAGCACTTTGAGAGTGTATGCTTTAAAAACTACAATTCACTGCAGATGCCTGGGAACAAACGTTTAGTTGCTGGATCTGTACCAACAAAATGCTTAATGTTGGCAAGAAAATAAAGTGAAAAGTCTGGGTAAGAGAATAGTATTATTTATTATACACTTGAACTACTTGTGATTATTATTCATAATAATTTAATTTTAAATACCTTTAGTAATAGAGAAGATATGATAATAGAATACATAATTTTATTGTTATCTTGTAGTGAGAGGACACCCCTCTTTGCATATAAGGAGCTTGTGTCTTCATTACGGAGAAATTCTGAGGTATAAATAAAAATGTTTTTTGTAAATTGTTATATTCCTCTTGATCCATTAAGGTTAACTTTCATTTGCATTCATAACGTACTTTACGTAAAAGTTAAAACCAATATGTTTTCTATATTTTATCAGATTTGATGTATTACATTTTTAGCCACTTTATATTCTTTTATATTTGATGTTTCTTTGTATACATTCTGAGCAGCCATTGACATATTTAAATGTGATTTGTTTTTTGTAAATGTAACATGGTGAATTTTTAAAATAAATTTTTTTTGAATGGTTATAAATATTTGTATTTGATTCATTCCTATTAATCCTTTAAGGTCTGCTTTCCTTTTTGGTCTTACCACTTTAAATAAGAGTTAAAATGAGGTGAAATTTTGTCTACTTGAGCTTTCAAAAATATCCAATGGGTTAAATTTTTAATTTAATTATTACATTTGTATAAATTCTCTCTAGACAGTTGAAATATTTCTGAAAATTTGTGAACAAATAAATTCATGAATATCACCAATAGAATACTGTCTTTGAGTCCTTGTTAAGTGATTCCTAATTTTTATTGTAATTATTACAAATACTATATGTTCATGAATTATATATTAAATTGCATGGTGGTTATTTCACCTTGATAAAATGGTTAGAAACAGGTGTAAAGCCTTATTACAATATGTTTTTTCTGCTCTATGTTCTTTGCGGATACTTGAAACATTTCAAAAATTTTATAAAGTAATAAATAGCATCAACATAGAATTATATTTAATATTATAAATATGCATAGAGTAGTCCTATCCACTAAAATTCAATAGTTGTCATTCACATCTTTTTGCGTTCTTACCAATCATCAAAGCAAATCTGAAACTATGTAGAGGAATTATAAAAATAGAAATAAAAGTAAAATTGAGTGTTTACTATACCTGGCCACATATAGTAGCCTATAATAACTCAAAAATCACGAACAAAAAATAGCTGTCATTCATCTTCTGTACTTGGCATTTAGGAAATCGTATCACATTTCTTTAACCAAAATAAGTTAATATTTCTGCTGATTGTCTTGTAATTTTGGTATTAATTATTGTTATTATTCTAGTTATCTTCGATATGAAAGTTAGACCGAACTCAATGCCGCCTATTGATTCCTCTCATGACAAATCTTTAAAAAAAGAAAAAAGGAAGTACACCATTATATTTTCCCTGACTACATAAAAACGGCAAATTAGATTTACTGGAAGATACAACTCTTTCAAAAGTAAATGTGACACAATGTTGCACATTGCAAGAAGCAAGATTATTTTTGTACCTTCAGATTATTTCTTCAGTACTTATTCAGGGACAAATTGTCTCAAAACGCCCATAAATAGTGAGTGACAAACGTGTGGAACACATCCCCCCAAATAGTAGAAAACATAAGTTTAAATAGAAAAGTGATTATAATAACGTGGCCAAATATTGTAGGTTAGGTCAGGTCATTGTATTTGTTCACACTTTTTGTATACAAGACCTGAAATATTTAAACTGCGAGCATTTCATGAATATCACCAATGAACTAATATTGAAGGTCTTCACTAAATTAAACGAGTAATTTTAATAACAAATATCGTTATTTTAAATAATTTTCAAATGTCCGCGCCTGCGTAGATAATTTGAATTTGGCGCACAGTTGGTGGGATATAATATTATTGGTCCATAGTCGGCGGCATGCGCACCGCTACACCTTGTTATTTCCACCATGGCTTTACTCTTCTACTTTTGTTGTTTGAAAGAAATTCATGAATTATATTAATCTCTGTTCTCAGTTTAACAATACTTTCTTCCAGTCTAAATTGCCATGCAGGTTTTCTCGCTTTCTTTGTTTTGCTTGGTGGATTATTCTGAATGCGCTGTCCATTAAGATCGATTACAGCAACTGCAGCTGCATACAAGGCAGTATGAATATCTGTCAAGTTATTTAATTGGTCAGCAACCTGAGGTATTACCTGATGAACTTGCTTAATAAGAATATTAGTTTGTTTGGTAAAGATCAATTTTGGGATTTTAGGCCTACCAAGAGGATCTGTGTCTCGAAACAGATAGAAATATCCTACAAACTTTTCAGCGGTTTCCTTATTTATACTCAAAGCATTTGTCTCTATTGTCGTATCGTTATTATCACCAGTTTGATGGTCTTCTACAGCTGCCTCAAGTTCATTACCCACTTCCCTACGTATTTCATCAATTTCGATCTGGGTAAGATACTTTCGTTTCATTATTACGTTCTTACGATCGGCTAGGTTTTGTTCAGTCAAGTTGAATTCTGGGTAGGTTTTAGAAAATTCAGAGTGAAGTTTGTGTCTCCAACCCGGTAAGGGATCGTCTCTACATTCATTTATGAACAGGTAAGTGCGAATAACTTTTTTATTCATTTCTCTGCTTCATTTAATTCTATTGGATGTTTCATTTCTTCTGGAGGCATTCCTCTTGGTACGCAGTCCAGGTGAAGTTGACGCATTCTCTTCACTGCAGTTGGAGTAGACATTGCCATTTTGATCGCTTACGTTGTCATCATCGGACTGGGGTCCCGTGCCAGGTACAGCCCTACTCCCTGGCACATCCGAGGCTTCATTCTGCACGAACTGCTCCATATCAAATGGGTAATGCATTTTAGAGCTCTCTGCCAGCTACAGGGGAAACTAGGTAGGAATAAGTGCGGGTAGGAAAATAGGATTGTTAGGGAGTGATTAAACGGAGGACGACAAGCAACTCGATCCACCTGCCGAGATCCGGGGGCGAGGGGGCGGTAAAGGTGCGCCGGGAATGGATTACTAGGTAAGGACAGCGGTCAGCTGCTCCGGTTAGTCGCCTCTTACGACAGGGCGAGATCCCTTGGTGCTATTCTACTAAAACCCCCGACACCACACGATTATTATTATTATTATTATTATTATTATTATTATTATTATTATTATTATTATTATTATTATTGTAACCCCGCTAACCTGGATCCAAAGTAAGGGAAACCATGCTCTGCCTGTCACAAGCCAGAAAAAAGAGAGGAGTGATTGAGGTGTAACACCTCTTTCCAAAATACCTTGGTCCAGCTGGCCCGAGTGCTAGTAACTTGTGAGGGCCTCGTGCCAGGGTAACGGTGAAAACACCAACGGAAGCTACGCCGGAAGAGGAGACCTCTGGGACGACATAACTGGCGGAAGAGGCATCTTTCTTATTTGAGGTCAACAAATGAGGATGCATAGACGGGGGTATGGAATATTAGAGGAATAAAAAATTTTAAAATAGGAAATTTAAAATGATCTTAAATTAAAACAAATTAATATAGCAGTAATATCAGAAACAAAAGTGAAGTGCAAAGGAACAAAAGGTCTAGAACATTGTTATGATTTACAACGGGAAACTTCTAAATGAAAGAGCGAGTAGTGGAATAGCTATTTTAATTGATAAAAATGGGAAAACCAAAATACACTGTTATACCGGGCGTTCAGTATTAAACGCAACCCTGCTGTTCAAACCACTGAGA
Source organism: Teleogryllus occipitalis (assembly GCA_011170035.1). NCBI lineage: Eukaryota > Metazoa > Arthropoda > Insecta > Orthoptera > Gryllidae > Teleogryllus > Teleogryllus occipitalis. The sequence continues at coordinate 20,321 of BLKR01002588.1, read as the reverse complement.
GAAAAGTGAGTTTTGCAACACTGCTTCTGGGACAGCTCCTTCGACTGCATTTCAGCGATACATCATTCACCACCACCACATCCTTCGTTTCACTCACCTTCTTCCTGTTATGTGGTTCATACCTGCACAAAACAAAACAGGCCGCACCTTCTTTCATGGCTTCCTTCTTTCCAGGTAACTTACGATGCGCCTCAGCGTGGAACAACGCAGTTTTGTGGTGGAGTACTTCCGAACCCAATCTTTCAGAGTGTCGGGCAGCGTTCAGAGAAAAATTTTCGTCTGAGTCTATTCCGAACAAGAGTACCATATTTCGGTTAGAGAAGTGCTATCGTGAGACAGGTGGTTTGTTTGATCCATTGCATTAAAAAAAGATGGGAATATGGTGTGCCATTTATCGACGCAGATTAATTCATCTGTTGTTTTTCAAAGAAACAGTAAAGGAGGATACGTATCAGAATAAATTGAGAAGTTAAATTTATTCAATTTTAATTAGTTAATAATTTTTAAAGTAACCTTATTGAATAGTAATCATAACAAACATTTGTTCTGCGAATCTGAATTTATAATTTGTTAATATTTACTTAAAATACAAAAGTATGAAACTAAAACAAGCAAAGTTTACTGTTCAATTGACCTCAATGCATTTTAATGGCAAATTTACTACACTTTTGAACAATATACGAAGGAATCGTCGTTCTTGGCAATGCAATTTTCTTTCGACGCCAAACAAGGTTGCGCGTGCCCTTCTCTTTGAATTCGTGGACACGGCGGATGCCTGCTCTTCTCCTCAGGGTGACGTTAGCGGGAGAGGGGATAAAGCGTACTTCCCGTCAGTTTACCTGCTTGAAACCACCCGCCGCTTTCCGACCCGCTCAAACATGGTTGCCAGTGCATTTCGCTCTGCCTACTGTGGGTTGTATTTTATACTGATCACCCAATACCTACGTAAGCGACTGGATCTTGATAAGAAGATTAAAAATAGAAAAAGGATATCTAACCGTAATCAGAGTTTACGCACCAGGAGAAGGCAACACAGATGATACGGAAGTATTTTATGAAATACTATCTGAATGCTAGGGTAGGTAAGGAACTAATTCCTTATTTTGTAGGATATTATGGGGAAGAATGTATCGACAGAAATGGAGAAGAATTGCGAGAATTTGCCACCCACAACAGTCTTAAAATTACCAACACATTCTTTAGGAACAAAGACATCCACTTGGAGAGCAAGAGGTAGAAGATCAATTACTGATTATGCTATAGAGATAAAAAAATAGCGTCTCATGTATCTGAAATGAGAGTCTTCCATGGTAGTAATGTACATTCAGATCACTTTCTAGTAATATCAACAATATCCATATTAGCTAAATGGAGGAAAAAAATAATAGAATAAAACACCGTCCAAAAACGAAGAAATATTGGTTCCACTTATTAAATGAAGATAGTATAAAGAATTTATACCATGAACGATTAAAGATGTATACAAGACAGATCCCGACACAACTTGATGTAGATGAAGAATGCAATTATGTAAGAAGTATGACAAAGAGAGCAGCTAATGATGTCAGAGGTACAAAGACAAAAAATAAACGAAGAAATGACTAAAAATGTGGACACCAGACATCGCACAAGCCATTAATGATAAGAAACACGCTTACAAAAAAATGTTGCAAAATAATGCAGAAAAAACCACATGGGCATTGTAGCAGATGCAGCCCTGGGAGGTGCCGTGCTGCGAGTGCGACTACATACGGGGATCAGAACGGGTTTCAGGGGATTGTTTGCCTTTAGGGGAATGATAGATAATATGCAAGTAGAATAAATAAATTTAATTGCATATTAATTATTATTACAAGTGCTTTTGGTTTATAATAAGCCGAAGGACCATTGTTAGTTTATAAAGTTACTGACTGCTCTTCTTTCTTGAAGTACACTTGGGTTTGGCTTACTTACAGTTTGTAGCAAGGAAGGCACCAACCCAAATCACTCGGCTGGGTGTGTCGCTGTCCGGGCTGAGGTAGGCTCCGGGCAGTTCGGTGGTGCGAACTGGCATGGGCGCGGACACAGATGACCGGAGCTGGTGGTGGAGTTTGCCGTGATTTCGGCCAAGTGGCGGCTGCGGCTCGCGAGTGGCACGAATTTGAGGCAGGTTGATTTGGCCGTACTAATCGCCTTGATAGGCGAAGCAGGAACAGCCGACCTTGATGAGTTTTGCTAGTCAGTCAGTTTAACAAGTTCGAAGCAATGTAGTTAGAGAAGTTCTGTTTAGTCTGTTCTGTTGAGTCTGTTCTCTTCGTCTGTTCTCTCTAGTCTCTCGTCTGGTTTGTTCTCCTGTTGTCTTTTCTGTGTGAGCGAAGTCGCAGTATTTATTATATTGCGGGCGTGATTGAGGCCGTGGAGGGGAGAGTCACGTGGCTGTGACTTGGGCCTATTGTAAGGCGGGAAAGTTTTGAAGTGCCCGCAATCGGCTCCCTATTCGTGATGTGCCTTCGGGTCACGTGACATTGGCGTGGCACTGAGTGTCACGTGACATTGGCAGCGATCGGAAGAAAAGGCTGTGGCACGTGGGGTGCCCGCGATGGCGGCCCGTTTGTATTTGAGATTTCAACGGAATTGAGGCATCTGGCATGCAGGTGGCCGAGGAGCGGGGCGGCGCGCCGGCAGTGCACCTGAAGCTCTTTGTCGGCGAGATACATTAACGGGCTTATATTTGCGAGGGAGGCCCGAAGCGATTCCCAGAAACGTTTGTACACATTTCTTGGTCGCTTGTCAGGTAGCGAGCGATGGGGTGAGGGCCCCGCGCGCCGGGGTGGCCCAGCCCTAGGCTAATGAGGGCTTAAACCCCAGCTGGCGAGGCCGGGAAGCGGCGGTGAATGTTCTGCGCGGGCGTGGGCCCGTGTGAACGGCGGTTTGCGCGGAAGACACTGTAAATGATTTTATTGCCCTTTTGTTGGATTTTTCGAAGTGCAGAAGCGTGCCGGCATGCACAGAGAGCGACTTGTGAGAGGTTGGTGAAAGTACGCTCTGGGTGGTCGCGCGGGAAGAAAGCTTTTAAGGGCTGCGCCTTGGTGGCGAGATTGAAAATTTGATCGCGAGATTGAACAGGCATCTAGACAAATAAGTAATTATGCTAAGGTGCTTATAAGAACAGCCCATCAAGAATCGTGTGAACGATTTGTTGGTAATATTGAGAACTATGTGCACGGGCGACAAACCTTAGCTTACAAAGTAATGAGGCATCTAAATAGCGACACAAAGGATACTGCAGATTGAAAGATAAAGAGAAAGAGCGGCTGGATCACTATAAATGTTTATGGTAGGACTCGAATGTAGAAGAGGCAGAAAGAAATGACTAAGGAATCTATAAGGGAGGTCCATTGACATTAAATGAAATAGTTGACTCGCTAAGTATGTTAAAAAATCGAAAAGCGTTAGATCTTGATGGGATTAATCTGGAGTTAATTAAATATGCCGAAACGTCATTCAAAAATAGATTTCTCAATATACTAAATACCTGCTGGGAGACTTGTACTCTTCCAGAAGAATGGACAAAAACAATGGTAATATCACTATTCAAAAAGTGAAATAGAAGTAATCCAGAGAAATATAGAAGAATTACTTGCTAAATTTGGCACACTAGATACATACTAAAATTATTAACAGTAGATTTACAACTCTTCTAGACACTATATTGTTAGAAGGACAAAGTGGATTTAGACAAGGAAGATCATGTATAGATGATGTATTCTCCATTAACTTGATTTGTAAGTTTTTGTCATGAAAGGAGAAAGTGGGCAAATGTATTACAAGAGTCACTATTGCTCTACCAGTCTCAAAAAAACCTTCCACTGCGCATGCCCGAACGTGGCCTCTCCCCCCAAAGCTCCTAATATTTCCCCACGTGCCTGCGCTCTTCGTCACAACATAGCTCCCCGTCTGTCTTTCTCTCGTGAGTCGCCCGGTAATTCAACACTGCGAGGTTGGTGATAACAAACTGATGAGTGAGAAGGATCAGACGAAAGGCAGCTTTCGTGTTTCTACAGGAGGGATTGTCCAAACGCTCAACAGAAAATAAGTCGTGTCTTGGAGTTTCGGTCTCCAGTCCCTGTTTTACCGTGCCTAGTGAGCAGTGACAGTGTGCATCACACAGTAGCTGCTGTTATTTACAAAAACCCAATTATTAAAAAGAATTCAAAGTATATCCACTGAAAAACCATAGGTCGTTGATCAAATAATCATTGAACATGGCCATATTCCTCTCCGTCTTCCACCGTACCATCCAGATCTAAATCCAATAGAACTTGTTTGGGGATTTATAAAAGGGCGCGAGGCAGCAGAAACTATTGGTGCATCCTTAAAAGAAAAGGAAATGTTTTGCAGAGAAGCGTTTGCCCAATACAGTGCTGAACCATGGAAGAAATCCTGCGAGCATGTGTAGGGAATAGAGGCGACAAATAATTCAGATAATGTGATAGACCAACACATCTATGAATTCGTCATTTCTTTGGACACTCGTGGGAGTGCGAGTTCTTCTTCTGAGGACGGGGGCTGTGATGACGAGTGGCGGTCAGCGCGATCGCTGCGTCTCGCAGTCGCCTCTTCTTCTCGCCTACGCGCTTCCCTTACCGCCGAGAGGGAAAATCTCAGATGCCGCAGGGTGGGGGCACCCTCCGAGACTTTACCAAAGGTACGTTCGCCATGAGAGTTTTTTGTGAGCGGTTCAGCTATAGAAGTATTTTAACAAATTATTTCAAAAAATGTTTCCAACATAAGAATTGGAAGGACAAAAAACATTTTGGGCATTGAAGTCTCCTCACAGACATTAGTATACCTTATGTGGCCAAAGGAGTGATGCCCTCTCGACCCCTAATATTTTAGTAATTTTTGGTTAATTTAATCAAAATAATTACCATATCGTGTATTATATATTATATTTAACAATAATATGTACAATTTCATCAAATCTGAAGCAGTAGTCTCATTATAAATATACTCATAATTTTATTTATTTCATTTTACCAAAAATATTTGAAATGAAATTGCCACTCCCCTTATATACTTCCTGGATCCCTCACTACTATACCCAAATAAAGAATAGTATAAATGAGAAGAGTTGAAGCATGTGGCAGAATATCTGTGAGATGAAAATGAACATTCTCAAAATGTTCATAATTATTTTTAATGTGTTTCTTCAGTTATAATAAATCAGTGTTTCTTTGTATTTGATATTTTGAAAAAGAACAAGTTCTTTTCTTTCTCTCAGGGAAGCAAGCTAATATTAACCAAGGGGTTACTCATGCACATGAGCTGCAATATTGGCACAACACAAGAAATAATGTCATTTGTCAAACATGTTTTTAATGTTCTTGCTGATGATTATAATACAGGAATCACATGCTTAAAAATTGATGGATTAAGGAGCAAGCATTACTAAAAGACTTCATAGAAGGCTGTTAATATTAATTATGACAAAATGATACAAAAAAATAATCACAACTTAAAATTTTCATTTTTTTTATTTTCGCTTGTGCAGCAGCCCTTGACACTGGTAGTGTATAAAAGTACTTACTACAAGAAATCCACAAAAATTTAAAATGAAAAATATTGTTGACTATGATGTTTGAACATTTGAAATTAAATAATTATCAATTCTTAATGAGAATTATCTTGTTAAAATATGTGTAACCTTTTTTGGTTCCTAAATGACTTTTTAGAGTAGTCCTTTAAAAGCATTAGAAAAAGTATATGAGAATCAATGATTTTCATTGTAGACAAAGAAAAAATTTGAGACACTAATTGATAATCAAATTACAGTATATGCTGTGATATTTTTTAAGTTCTCAGGTACAAGAAGTGTTCACGTGTAAACATCAAACAGTCAATACAATAAAAATAATAAAGAAAAACATTTAATCTGAGAAAATATAATTGTAATCTGATTGTTAAAAAAACAGCAAGAGAATATAATCAAGAACCTGACATATTACAATTGTTATCGGAATGTTCACGAAAACAATCAAGAGAATATAAACAGGAACACTTAAAACAATGCAACTTCTCGCTGAAACCTGAAACAAGTGAACAATTAAAACAGTCAATAAATTTAACAAACACACCAATATTAACATCAACTACATCAACTACGACAGTAATGAAAAACAATGCTGTAGTATACATAGATTACTATACGAATGGACCACTTTCGCAGATACTGCTTTACCACTACTGGCAACATAATTGCAGGATAATTCACACGCACACATTTTGTCAGCGCGTTCATTCACAAATAGCTCATTTATAAATGGCTTTGTCTCTATTCCTTGCAATGGAATTGCCTGGCATGAGGTTCATTCGTTTCCCGATCTGTCAAACTGGTCTTTTCTTATAGTAACCTTTATGCTAGCCAGATGGCTAAATAACCTGGGCAATACAAACACTGATTTTTAGTCTTTGGATGACCGTCGCGGTCAACCCTTGGCGCTCCGAGCTAGTGAACAGGTAGTTTCTTTCGCAGGTAGCCACCGTTACAACTTTCACACTCAACGATCGGCTGACGCCGTAGAAGCCCGCAACGATAAGTATATTTTGCCGTGCACTATCGTTCAGTAAAATTATATCGCATCTTTCTTCTTGAGTTTCAGTTGTATTTTTACTGATCTTGCTCTTACTTGATCAGAGATCTGCTCTACTGTTTTTTTTCTACTCCTTGACTACTTACCTCGAAACTTCTCTCCTAGTGTCATTTTCCGATCATCTGACTTTCTGCATAAATCCTTCTCTTAAGATGACGAAGAGCAACAAGAACGCATCTAATGCCAATATTGATCTTGAGACCAAAATTACGGAGCAAGTGAATGAGGCACTGAATAAGGCAGTTACATCGCCTACCTTCTTACGCTCTTTGGCATCTGTGGTTACTGAACTTGTAACAAAGCAATTGGAAGACTCAATGAATTTCAATGTTAATCTTGTGGCTTGTTTAGAGAAAAAACTGGCTGAACGTGACAATGAGATTTTAAATCTAAAATCTTAGAAGGAAAGACAGACCAGCTGGAGATGTACTCACGCCGAAACTGCTTGCGGATATTCGGCGTGAAAGAGAATGATAATAAAGACACCGTCAAGCTGGTCATCCAAGAAGTTGCGAAAAAGATAAGTGTAAACTTAACCTCGCAAGATATTGATAGGAGTCATCGGATAGGTCGTCAAGTAACTGAAAAAAACTTGCCAATTATTGTTAAATTTATTAGTTACAGGAAACGGAGTGAAATGTTTCGCTCCAAACGGCTGCTGAAGCATATTGGAATTACGATTCGTGAGGATATCACAAAATCGCGCCTGGGTTTGCTACAAGCTGCCATCAACCGCTTTGGCCTCAAGAACGTGTGGACAGAAGATGGCACTATCGTCATCAAACATGGTAACAGCCGTGCCCGGGTGCAAACCAGGGACCAGCTGGAGGCAGTTCAAGCTTAGCGTAGGAGCGCCCCCACCCATCCATGTCCTCACTCTACACCCCTCTTTCACAACCACTTTCGGATATTTCCGAGAATTCTCCTTCCTTTCTTCTTCTGCGAATTTCTGCAAACCCTCAGTTAATGCTACCTACTCTCTTCCCCTCACATCCTGTAAATCCTTTTACTGTGGGTGACCGGAACCTTTCCCTGACGCTAGAAACCCGACCCTAGAAACCCTGACGCTAGAAATAAGCGTAATCCTCGCTCCCTCTCTTTGTGCGTTGCACACCTAAATGCCCAGTCTCTACCGTGGCATTTCGATGAAGTATCGGGAATAATATTTAAACACCGTTTTCATGCGCTTCTCTTAAGCGAAACCTGGTTGAAAAATTCTCTCAATTCCGCGCTAGTAGCAATTCCAGGTTACCGCTTGATAAGAGTTGATCGGAAGGCCAGCGTCGCCGCTTATGATGGTGTCGGTATATACATTCGCGACGATCTTAGACATAAGCTTGTACTCTCTTCAACAAATACGGATTGCCAACGTAGTGAATATCTTTTTATCGAAATCGGACTTTAAGGGAAAAAATGTCTCTTGGTTGTCATATATTTACCTCCGAAGTCATGCAGTATAGATATGCTGGACGAAACCTTTGCATCTGCGATCAATTCTTATGAACATATTATTGTAATGGGTGACTTTAATCATAACTTATTAAAAGCCTCTCCTTCTGCAAAGCAGTTTACGCGCTTTTTCCGCTGCAAGTGCCTCGAAATTTTACCTCTAGCACCCACACACCACTCAAAGAGCACGGAAACTGGGATCGATTATATAATAGTGTCTAATAAAAACAACGTTCAAAATCACGGTCAATTTCCAGTTCCCGGGATTTCAAAACACGATCTAATTTATCTTGTTTACAACCTGAAGTGTCCTAAATATTCACCGCACTTAATGAAATACCGCGATTTTTCAATATTCGATAAACAAGCATTTAATGTAAATTGATTGACACTTCCATGGCATCTTGTCCACGAAGAAGAATCGCTGGACGCAAAAGTGGCGATTTTCACTAACTTAATATTACAACTCTATGACCGGCACGGGCCTTTAAAAATATCACGCGTAACTCGTCCTTCTGCACCGTGGTTAACTGATAAAATTCGGAATTTAATGAATAATCGAGATGCAGTGCATGCTTTTTTCCAGAAAACTAAATGCGAACTATTTAAATAAGAGTACAGAATGCTCAGAAATGCCGCAACACTAAAATAAAATATTACCACACCACCTTCGGCAGAATCCACGACTCGAAAACGATTTGAAAAAATTGAAAAATTTAGGAATAAGGAAAGCTCCTCCCCAAATTGAAACGAATATCCCCCTAGAATCTCTAAATCGTAGTTTCGTAAGTAACGTTCCTTCATTTGACAGTAATTTGAAGAGGCAGTCCCTGTCGTTTCTCCAAAACTCAGAAACAAAATTCAACGACGAATTTTTCTTTTCATCCGTGGAACATGAGGATATAATAAAAATAGTTCAAAGTCTCAAATCTAATGCTTCAGGTGCTGACGGTATAAATGCCAAACTGCTTAAAAATAGCCTAGATGTGACCTATTAATTTATTACCGAAATAGTAAATTTCTCTCTAATAAGCGGACAATATCCTTTATCTTGGAAAAGTGCGCTCGTGCATTCTATTCCCAAGATAGCATCGACCAGAAACCCTATTGAATACCGCCCAATTAGCATCCTCCCGACTATTTCTAAAGTACTTGAAAAAGTCGTCCGTAAGCAAACTGAACTGTATCTACAAAAAAATCACTTTTAAACGATCAACAATCAGGTTTCCGTTCCGGCAAGAATACTGGTACTGCGCTACTGAATGTTATTGAAGAGGCGAGAACATCTATAGATCACAGTAATATAACTATCTTATCTCTTCTGGATTTCAGCAATGCGTTCGACTCAGAAGATCACGACATGTTACTCGCAAATCTAAAAATCATGGGATTTGCACAGCCCACGCGTACATGGTTTCTTTACAATTTAACTTCCAGAATCCAAAGTGTAGTGTCCGGTAGTCCCAGCTCAAGGGCCTTGAAACTTAACCGCGGAGTTGCTCAAGGCACTGTATTAGGACGACTAGCCATCTTAATCTATGTAAACGATGGGGGAAATGCACTTAAATATTGCAGTCATCAAATGTACGCGGATGACCTTCAGATATACCGAAGTGACCACCCGTCTGAACTCTTCTGACTCGCGCATAAAATTAACGAAGATTTGATAACCTTAAACAAATGGGCAGCGTTATTAGGTCTACGATTAAACCCAAATAAATCACAGTGCATGATTATTTTCATTTTTTTAAATTTGTTGCGTCTAGATATCTACGCAACGCGTCTCCAAAGGGCGTCGAGCGCTTTAGCGCTGGGGAGTAATCCTCCATTCACATGCACGGGAGTAATCCTCCATTATCTGTAAGTCATGTCACGTCACGTCGCAGTCATTTGTCAAGAGGACCGCCAGGTAGCATCTCCGCGTACGCGCCTCCTGCTACGCACTCCTGCGTCACTACACAGCGGCCAGAATTGGGAAGGAATAAGGATAGGGGTAGGGTTTAAGACACTTCACAAGGGTTGGACTAGCCCTTGTGAAGCACACAAACTCGTTTTGTTGGAACAAATTTCACATGAGATTCGAAGGGAATCGAACCCGGACCTCAGTGGTGAAGGGCTTGCGACTTCGCTATGTGCCACGAGTCTGGATTATCAGTTCGAACGATTATCAGTTCGAAAAGCACTGTGAATAAAATATCATCTTCTACTCTGCCTAAAATTTATATAAATGACACCATTCTACCTTGGTGTTCCGAAGTCAAGGACCTACGTGTGTTTATTGACAATTCCCTCAGCTGGAACTCGCAAGTAGATTCAACCTGCCGTAAAATTATTGCCGCAATGCATTCGCTGAAACGTTTCGCACGCTTTTACTAATTAGTACACGCGAGACACTCATTAAATTATTTATTATGCCACATTTTGACTATTGCGACTTTCTTCTGACAATTATGACATCTTAATTACAACGTAAACTTCAAGTAGCACAGAACGCGTGCGTACGGTTTATTTTTGATTTAAGAAAATACGACCATATATCACACTTTTTTGACTCACTTCATATGCATATTCTAGACAAAAGACGGTTACTTCACTCTCTACTTCTTCTTTATAAAATTTTACACGGTTCTCATGTAACACGTCTAACAAGTAATTTCAATCCCCTGAAATTAAATCGAGCTAGTAATTCAGCTCTGCTCTGTGTACCACGTCACAGCACGACTTCTTTCAGTAAATCTTTCATTATTACAGCTATCCGAGCCTGGAATAAACTACCAGCGACTCTAAAACATTCAAGTACTTTCCGTAAATTCAAAAACAAAATTAATACTTGGGTAAGATAAACGAAATAGAGAATGGCATTAATGTCCTCTTCATCCTCCAGACTTTTCCCACTTTCAAGCACTGTCACCGCCCCCCCCCAAAACGCCGCACATTCCTCTTTCTTTAAATTCAAAATTACACTCCATACCTCATTATTCTATTCCCATTTTCCATTCCCTCTAACACCATCTAAAAGCGTAAATGTTGAGGGCATAGGCATGCAGACAGGGCGTTCCTTAGCAATCAGGGAAGCGGAAGTAAATAAACATAGGGCGGCAAGTAACGGACAGAAGATTGTGATATAAGGGCATGTACGATTGGTGGTAAACTGGTAATGGGGTATGAAGTAGAAGGAAACTCGAGATTGTTTTGTAAAACAAGAGACAAGAATGTATGAAAGTTTTCGATGGTTGAACATTGTAATATTTTGTGTGTTGTATGTATTTTGAGAAACCGAAATCAGAGTTTTTCTGTCAAGGGTGTTTGTGCAACTCACAATGAATATCGTTGAAAATATAAAACGTAAGAAATCAATGATTTCAATGAAAAAGCCAAAGAAAAAAATTGCTGAAAAGAATCATGGAATGGAATTGTTCGGCATGCTATCAGACTTCATGATTCGTGTTTATTTGTCATTAATAATGTTAATGCATTCATGTTATGTATGTGTGTGAGTGTGTGTGTGTGTGTGTGAGAGAGAGAGAGAAAGAGAGAGAGAGAGTGGGAGAAAGAAGAAAAACGTTGCACACCCTAATGGCATGACCACGAGCCGCCACTGGTTTTAATCTATGCGTCCCAATTCTATAATGCAGAATTCTGTCCAATGTGAACATAAACTGTAGTGCTGGCAAATATAAATTTTCCAGTATTACATTGTATAATGCACGATTATGTGAAATGCAGAGAAAATACTAATCTCTTGAGATTCCACCTTAGGCAAATATTACTATACATTTGTTAAAAAGGTGACATATAGTGCCAAGCCTTTGAATATGAGCTGCAGAGAGGTAGTAGTGTAAGTCGTTTAACCTTACCTTCACAATTTTTACCTTCTTGCATTGTTCGGTTCTCTTTTTCCTCTCCGTGCAGTGCTGTTGTTAAACGACCACTAAGAAAGTATGCCTCTTTGCCAGAGGAGGTAAATCACCACTACTATCCGAGTGTAGAATAAGTCAAAATCGAGATTTGAGTGCCTTACACCACTCTTCCACTCAGCAGCTCATATTGAGGGAATTTTATCATTAAGCAAAAATACATGACTATATTTCACCTAGTTCTTACTTTCTCGCCCTACGAATACTTAGTAAGAAGAGAAGGTTAAGTAAGCGTGCGCCAGAAAACGACGAATTGCCGGGCTCTCGTAAGGAAAAAGTGGATAAATCCTGTTGTTAAATTTAGAAAAAATCCTTTAACAAGTGGTGTAGCCATAACTCATGTTTTGTTGATTCTTAATAACGAAAAATCGATTGACGGCGCAGAACTTCCTTCTGTCTGTCCATCTGTGGTCAACCCTAACGCCTAAACGGTTTGGCCGAATTTCTTAAAAACTGATATTCCCCAATTCATCTGAATGAACTCGTGGCTGTGAACGTTTCCCATGAATGTTATGATTTTTTAGGATACTTCACATGAAACATCAAAAACATTATAAAAATTCTTTCAAAAACGGCTCCAAATTTTTTGACCAAATTTTGTTCTCGGATAGTGTAAATAACGCTTAAGAGAGCTGTGGTAGTCTCATGTTAGTTGAGAGAACAGTTTTTATAAATTGAAAAAGTGATATTTTTGGGGGCGTTTTCCTACAACTGTAATATTAAAGAAAGAGATTTTTCCTGAATGAAATCCGTTCCTTAAAGACGGGTCTTCAAATAAGTCGATGTTCAAAATTTCGAAAATATGAGTGGTTTCCTTGTAATTTGGCGCGAAATATAGAAATATTTTTCTTAAATTTGCTCCACATATGTAATAAGGGTCGGCAAAAGTATGGTGCTAGTCCCATCTTCGGCAAACTTCTCGTTTTTTCGAAAATTGCAAAAAGTTACCATTTCAAAACTACAAAATTCGAGATAGCTAGAAGGATACCCCTCTGGTGGGAGGCACTTGATTGGGGCAAATCCCGCTAGTCGCCGTAGGTCGGCGTTTGATTTAGCCAGCCAGGGCGGGACAATCACAACTAACTCCCGAGCTTCTAAAGCGAGCTCCCAAACATGTACTACATGTTCCGGACTAATGACCATACGAGTAGGCGCGCCCAGAATCACCATTAATCATTCTATCAACCTAACAGCTGTCAGTCTGTCTGTGGACAAGTATAGCTCCTAAATCATTCAGCCAATTTTCTTCAAAATTGATATGTCCTGATCGAGCTGAACGGACTGGAGACTTAGGTAGTTTCTGACGAATATTATGATTGTTGTGGGTTCTTTGCATGAATTTGGCATTTTTCTTTTTATGTCTCTGCCCGAGTTCGATCCTTACGGCTCTTGTGTGGGGTAGTAGTACGAGTGCCGGGAAGTTAACTCTGAGGAACTGAGATCGGGTCTCGGATGTTTCACTTGATGTGAATGGATTACAATGCCTTTAGCAGAGTCCATGATCTGTTAAACTTTCATGCCCTTTACAAATTCAATCAGATATTGAAGTAAACCACAGTAACATTCTGTGTGTCAGGCCACATTTTTAGTTTAGTTGGGAAATGGTGTAAAGAAAGCCGCAGATGACAGATTCTCTTTTAGTGGTTTGCCTAACATTCTGTCTGATGAACAGTGTATATTCAGACCGTTTGCATTTCACATGCCTCCCTCACCCACCCACCCATGCTAAACCTGAGTGTGCGTTAGAGGAATGTTGGCCCTTTAGCCGTGTAAATAGGGATTTCTCTTCGACACTGTGTTCTGAATGCAACCCTTTCTTGACCACACAGACTATGTATTTTTTACTGGGCAAGGGGAGGCTGGGACAAATTGAAATGTCAAAGCACACGAATGTCATGGAAAAGGCAGTGCAGAGTTTTCACTTGGTGAGAACACACAGTTTGACAAAATTAGGTGAATTCACACCCTCCTCTACTCAGTCATTCTTTCTTTTGAGTTATCAAAGAGATGATTTCTCTTAGAAGGAATTGAATCCTTAGATTTATTGAAACATTCACATTATCAAATTTCGAGATATTGAGATAACATTACAATGTAATTCTATATTATTTTGCAGGGCATGAAAAATTGTTCCAAGACATTAAACATTTGCGATATTTAAGTTTGACAGCATTTGTAATAAAATATTAGTACACTATCTGCTCTCGCCTTCCAAATAATCTTGTGAAGCCCTCCATTTAATAAGAAGACCTTCAGACTTCATTCATAAAAGTAGCAGTACATAATTAAAACACACATGTCAAAAATCATGTGTATAACAAAACAGACTAATATGTATTAGTCAGTTTTCGAAAAGATCTCTTTTTGTTGGAGTTTGATACTAGAATATACAGACATTAATTAAAGTCTTTATGTAAACAAACAAAAATTTTAAATGGTAAAATTTTTCTTGTAATACATCAGATTTAAAATAATCTCACCTTACATATTTTCATATTAAATTCGGATATTAAATGAAGAATATCTCTCTCTCTCTCTCTCTCTCTCTCTCTCTCTCTCTCTCTCTCTCTCTCTCTCTCTCTCGCTCTCTCTCTCGCTCTCTTTTTCTCGCTCTCTCTCTTCTATCTCACTCTCTCTCATATCTCCATTACTAGTCTAGTACTTGTCTAGCTTTCTGTATAGTAATGTGCATGGTCATGAAACACTTTGGCTCACTGAATATGTGACATAGTCAGTGGTGTTCTCAGAAGGGTAAAGGAAGATAGCTCTTGGGGCTTCAGTCTCCCCCCCCCCCCTCCATAAATGAAATCCTTTGGAAATATTTCACATTATATACCACTATTATATTTTCCACTTTTCAAACATAGAAAATAAAATACAACAAACATTTGAAAATTACCATTGCATTCAAAGACATTTCACTAACTTCTATGTTTTAACAAACAAGATAATTACCTGGTACATATTACAACATTGTCCTCCGCAGCTGCCTTCCTCCTCTAGTTGGAATACGACTGACAGGTCTCTCCTCAGCGTCTATAAGCAGAACAATATCCTATTATTCCTGATAAGCAAGAAAATATTACTGTAAAGTTATAGTGATTCACAATACACATTTCAAAACTGGGACCTTCAGCTATTTTCCATAATAAAATTATCAGCAACAATTATCACAATCATTGATAAATTGGGCTAAGGTAACCAAAATTGTACGTTTTGCAGGGAAATGCACTGTAAATCAGGAGTTTTACACTAGCTTGTTTTCAGGTAGGCACCAGCCAAACAATTCAAGTGAAAGATCTCTGTAATTTTTTTTGTTATTGAAATCATTTGGTAGAAAGACCCACTTCTTTTACATTTAAGACCACTTATTTTAATTTTGTCTACTATGTCATATAATTATTTACCCCAAATGCCTTGCTGTAGAAGATGATGTTACAGAAGTTACATAAACGTTTAATGCAAAAGATAAATATTACAATTTAAAGAATAAAAAAAGACAAACATTGCAATACAAAAAGGGAGATAGTGCAATGGATAACAAATAAATTGTTACAATACAAATCAGTGGCGTAAGTCTTAACATCAATAATGTGATTCGCAAGTCTCGCAAGAATGAAATAGGCAGGAGGTTTATTGAAGCATTTAGCCACATACGCATGCATTCTTAAAACTCAGAATAACTTTCCTTGTCTCTATCAAGAAACCAATATACATTTGAGTTATTATAACAAGCCTAATATACGTAAATTACATTAACTCCATGCAAAAATTACTACAGGTTTCCAAATTTTTATTATTTTTTAAACTGAAGTGTTTTAATACACTTACCTAATTTTTCAAGTTTTCAGGATGAATACCACAAATTACAACACATTATCAGTTAACGTTCTTGCAATATGCAATCAGGAGCTAATTTTTAAACCAATACAGTTAATGTTTTCTCTTGCGTATAAAGGTCATTTATTTAATAAGAATTATATTACTGTACTTTATTATTTAAATTTTAAATTTCATGTAAATTGATCTTATTAGCAGATTACATTCATAACCACATTTCTAAAAGACATGCAGCTCTTGCTGACTGTTGTTCAGAATCTTTTGTGTGAATTATTTCCTTCAACTGAAGTCAGAAGTTATTTAGGTAAATTTGCACACATTCAATTATGTAAAAAAATGACTTGCGCGCAGTGTATCTGAGCATTGCCTGTGGGCAGCACACTGTACAGTATGTTTTTAATATTATCAACAATACTACACATGTAAAAGTCAAACTTCTACAGAGAGATAATAGTTATTAAAGAAATAAGGTTTGTTTTGGAGTACTTTATGATAATATATTCAATGGACATCTTTCATAACTTTGTCTACAACATCCCTGGGATTCTTTTTATTTCATGAAATTAATCAACAGCTACACACTGAATGTGTTTATTTCAACAATAATGTCTTTAATTTTTTATTGATTTCTCATAAGCATCAAGCATTGCATAAGCATAAGCGTTTTATAGTTCAAGTTTATTTTCAATGATTGAGGCATTATTTAAAATAGTTTGTATATATGTAAGTTGGTTAATATTTGTAAGTAGTAGTACTCAATTAATTAAGATGATACATGTTTGAAAATTCTCTTGATTTTTTCCTGTATTCTCAGATAAAAAGAATATAAAAACAGGTGTTTATTTAGCTCGTAATATCACTTGAGTGAGTGGGTATTTCAGTGATACGTGTACGGTTGTTGACATATTAATGATCATTTTGATAGAAGGGTGCACTATTATTTCTCATCAGAAGTATATGAAGAGTAAATGAAGCCACTCCCTTATTTATATTGTTCTAAACATATGTTTTCATAATTTGATAGATGCATACACAATTATTAGTTGCCAGAAGTACATCAATGCCTGTATAAGAAATCTTCCCTCTTGAGGTATGTGAAAACATTGCAATTGAAGCAAAATATGGGAGTACATATTCATAATGATTTAGAATGAGCTTCGATTTTTGTTTATGTATAAGATATTGGAAAAGGAAAATGTGTATGTTGATTGTGAAGGCAGAATCTCATTTGCTCATGATTTTTGTACACTTGACAAAAACATAGACACACTGATTAAAAATGTTTTTCTTTACGAGCAATTTTCACTCCAACAAATGAGTATCTATGTGGATCCTGAAAATTTAAAGATCATGCATATGTTGCTTGGTGAAAATAAAACTTATTTTTCAATAGATATTGTTGTTGAACGTGTTTAATGCATGTACTCCAATGTTGAATTTTTTAATTCTATTGAAACATTTGGGGTAACATTCAATAAGCTGTAGTGAAAGGTAGGAGACCCTGTTCCTTAACTAGGAAATCTTGATGTGCAATGGTTATGCAATCGTATGTGACTGAAAGTGAAGGAACTAAAAAAATAATTTTAATGAATGTGAAATACAAACTAGTTTTGAAAGCAGCAATCAGTATGATGACCACAATATTATATCACAATATCATACCATTATACCTACTGATATCAATTTCAAATTAACAAACAACAGTTCCCATTAAAAGTTTCCTTTGAAATCACAATAAATAAATGAATCATGTAGTGGGATAGGCAATACTTTGCACATGAACAACTACATGCAGGTCTGCTTAAGAATGTCCAGTAATAATAATTTTTTCATTTAATGTTCTGTGAGGAAAAGCTGCTAATATAGTTTCGAGCTACAAAGTTATGTTGTTTCCCACACAAGGTATAGGAACAAACGTGTTACTGCTCTCTGCAAGTGCAAACCTAGTGGTTCCATCAAAAGAGTGTAAGGGCTCCATGGATTGCATGCCTAGTTGCCAAATTGTGGGTTGTACAATATTACTGGTTTAATTCAATATTAGCCAAAGAATGCTGGCTAAATTTTGGTAGAATTGGACTATACTCATAACATTTGTTTGAAGCCATTATACAATAAACCTTTAAAACCCAGAAATTACAGCAAATTGGTAATAACTTAGCAAAAAGAAATAAAGTGAAGAATGAAAATAAGAAAAATAGTAATCAGGTGGATGAGATACTTACATTTTTTATCTTGAACATCAGAATCCCTAGAAAACAAAAGAAATATTTATTATATATTGAACCAAATTAAATTTTTATTAATCAGTCATTTAGGAAGGAGGCGATGGCAAAGCTACGAATGCCATAACACTAATCGAAGTAGAAAAAGAAGAATCAGTTATTCCAAATAACAATACATACTTTGAACCTGTAGGTAAATTAAGACTTTTGCCTTGATGCAAGCTCTTTCCTTTCATAGCATATTTCTGGAAAGAGAAAGGGGGAAATTATGAGAATACTACCACAATTAAAACAAAGGGGAAGAAAAAAGTGAGAAGAGGGGGAAGGAGGGGGAAGAGAAGGGGAGTGGGAGGGCAGAATGTTTTCTGTGGTGCTAGTATATTTATTAAACATAAAGAAACTGTATTTTTGGAAATAAAGAGATGGGGATCAATGTCATATCAAAGACAGGTAACTTTGTATATTTCATTGCATCTTGTAGTATAATAATCTTCCTACTCTATATTCTCAATATCTTTGAACTGTGCTGGTCAAGAATAGGCAATACTTTTGATTTCTTAAAGTTCCGCAGCTTTATATTGTTAGTGTAATTTAAAAAATTATGTATTAAAATATAAAACCATTTCAGAGTTAAAATGTTTCTTCAAAATCCAAAACCAAAGCGTACACAAAAATATTTTATAACAAACACCAGAATATTGTTGGAAAAATTTACATCCCTTGATTTAAAATAGACTTAAAACAACGAAAAGTACAAAATTTTCTCTCCATATGGTCAGCTGCTGGTGCCTGTTAATCAATAAAACTGTCAAATAAGTAATGAAAAAGAAACATCAAACAAAAAAGAAAGTATAACAAACTTCTAAATAATGGTTCAAAGGAAAGACAAGAGTGCATACATTTCATCATAATATACACAAACAATTTACCTCAGGTTTTCCTGCTTTTGGAACTTGAGTATTTTTAAGGCTTATTGGACTCTTCACAGATGACATATCCTGTTCTTTCAATGTTTTATCTTCTAATTTCTGTAATTTTTCCTTTATTTCTTGCTCAAAACTACTAAAGGAGCAACAGAGCACAAACAAAATTACATCAGGTCCAAAAGTTATCATTTAAGTTTCATATATACACACATGGACAAATTATTAACAAAATCATTCCTTAAACCCTTAATTATAGCATTAAGGGGCAAAGCATACTAGTTTGTTGAGGGAAAAATCATTATATTTATATAATGCGTTGTGTGCACAGTCAAAAATGCAGTCCTGTATTCAAGAATGTTCATTTAAGTAAATATATGGGTTTCATAACACATATATATGCCCTGTAATAACAACCATGACATTATAGCAATATTTTACTTGGAGCGTCGTTTAGTGTTGTAATTATTTTTCTCAGTGCTTGTAAGTTTGCAATGCAATTCATCAATCCAACTTCCAGATCGAGGTCATGTTCCAAATCTGCCCCATCTGTGAAATATGAGTGGGGGCACCTGGGGTGGCTAGCAGGTATCGAAATTGTTCACAGTACGAGAGACTGTGTAAGCACAAAAATGGGCAAGGCAACATACATGTCTCTACAAAAACATGCCAGAGTTAAAGTGAACATCATCAACTCCTGTCCTACGCAGTCTCCTGCCAATAATCTATCCCTTTCACCTACCAACTTTTTCTCCCTTTTCTCCCCGCTCTCCCCACTCTGCACCCTTTTCTCCACGCCCTTCGCTAAAAATGATATTACTTTGCATGTACAGGCCTCTAACAAACAGAGTTGCAGATTAAATTTTGTTATTTGAGACACTGGAGATAACACTAAACGAAGCACGCAATCGCTCTATTGAATCTATTGTTGTAATCAGAGATTGCAGAAATTTTAACATTGATTTTCAAGTTGAATCATGCGAGAAAGTGCAGTTTCTCAATTTCATTAATTCCTTCAGCTTAAATATTACAATAATTGTACCTATACAGATCACACTAAATTTAAAGAAGGCAATCAATCAAATATAATTCTTCAAACTATTACTTTATATGAAATTGAAACAAAAGATTTAGGATACAGTGACCACAATGCACAAATTTTTACCATTAAAGAAATGCAATCCCTGACTTAATAAATAATATACGTCTGAGTAGATTGTTTACTAAAAATAATATAACATAATTTCTTGATAACATTGATTTTTTATTATTTGATTGAAATTTTTTTTTAATGCTTTTATTTCATTTAAACACTTGCCTTACTCTTCAAAGAAGAAA
>BLKR01002587.1:109805-187813 GCA_011170035.1 Teleogryllus occipitalis | reverse complement strand
ATCACACGAAGATCCAATGCGCCCTCGTCGTATTGCGTGGCTGGAGACGGACTCTGAAAAGAACTCCATCCTGGAGAGACAAGGGGAACGATGATGCCGAGAAGCAATACTGTGTTTAGTGTTGTATCACGTCTCATCTTAAAAGAAATGTGCATCGTGAGAGATGAAGGTGAGTACTAAAAACCTCGAAAGGAGTAAACTATAATTTCACTCCTCTTGTGACGTGAAATTCAAATTGTAAAAGAAATGCATACCAGTTTTCAGATTACATTGAATAGATTTTAAAATCATGCACTAGTTTTGAAATGTATTAAAAATTTTGCGATATTTTCACGATTTTTAATTTGGTCTTGAGGTTTCACGACAAATAAAAATGTTCCAGATCAGTTGAACATGAAAACTACAGAAAGTTTGGTCGTGGCTAGACCAGTATTCTAGGATGGCTGAAGGTCAGTATCTTAGAACTCGCGAATGAAAATGACCAGTCATTAATTTCCAAATATGAGCAAGTTAGAAATATAATTGTGCCTTTTATGGAATGAATATTTACTATAATATTCTACAGGACGGAGTTTGTATTGCCTATAATATTCGGGACGACAGCATCCTCATAATAAAAATTCAAAGATCATTCACATATGAGATGTGTGAACTAAAACATACTGCTATAATTGTGTGTCCCAGAATAAGATTGAAAACATTTCCTAAAACATTTCCCTTATTTGCGCTAAAACTCGAATATAGAGATTTGAAAAGTTTCCTAGTCCCCTCTCACCCCTTTACAATTTTAATTGCCTTAGAACCTTCGATCACCCTAAAAATCTCATTCTCTCAAGTCATTTTTTTACGTTTTTTCAGCTTTTTCAGGCTGACTTTTTCAAAAACGAAAACCATTTTTTCCCTTTTTTTCCCCGGCTTTAAATCACAACTTATAAAAAGCCATTAACAAGAGTTCAACCATTTTGTGCATTTATTTTAGTGTTTATTTTAGATGTGTATCAATTGTTATAGCACCCGCTAGTGTTTGACCTTGGACGTCATCCTAGGAATTGGATGGATCCTTTGAATATCATATGCTATAAGGAAAGACGTCGTTTTTGCAGTTAATAAGAAACTATCGACACCACTGTGAATGTGTGCTACTGGTGGATAAACAATTACACCCCAGACCTACTTAACAGATTTTAGAAGAAGCTAATGGTGCAACGGAAAAAAACTTTTCTCGTAGTTTAAATTAGTCTGGGCTAGCTTTAGGATTTTGCCCCACTCTCTTGCCAGTTAAAATCCATCGCTGGCCGAAGTATTTTTTTTAAATTATTCTGAATGTTTCGATTTCCGAATGGTAGATCCGAAATATTACTTAAATAATATTAAAGAGTAAACCACCTTCTAAATGGAAATTTTCGTTGCAAAATTTGGAGCAGTTTTTAAGAATCTTTTAAGCTTTACTGTATATGCGAAAGTTGAAGCTCCTTTACACAAACCTTTTGAGTTCACGAAAAACTGAATTGAATGTGGTTAAGCACTGCCACTCACAAATGCAATAATTTACACAAGTCGTTAGAAATTTACATATTAACGGCTTGAGAAATTTTAAAGTTGCGTAATTTTTAGAAAGGAAAAAAAACTGCAAAAGGACTTGTCATCTTATTCAGTGCCTATAGCACTGGTAAGAAGAAATCGCTGATAATGAAAATATTAACGCGAGAGAAGTAAAAAAAGTTCGTAAAAAACGAAAACAAAAGAATGAGAGAACAATGGCGTTGTCTTACGAAAAGTGTTCGTACGTGTTCCTACGAAAAGTTGAATTTTTGAAATTGAAGAAATTTGAAGCCGGTTTTGAATTGTTCTATTTTTTAATATTGCACATATTTCACTTAATATTGCACGAAATGTACTAAGATTTTCAAAATATATGCATGGCATTAAGGAAAGAACTAATTGAGGAAAACAATTTCATTTAAAGGAAAAAATTTCATCTTCAATTTTGTAGTTGTGGGAAGACTCATAAAAAATCTCGCTTTTGCGATTTTGGATAATTAAGGGTTAACTGTGAAAATCAGACCTATCGCACCGTTTGAAGTTTTACCCTAGTCTTACAATAAATGTAAAGAAATTTGGAGGTATTTTTGAAAATTTTCAAAAATATCCCAGAGGCGTCATATAAAGTACTCCCAAAAATTGGTGATTTTCAAAATCACCGACAACGGAAATTTTGAAAACTTTTTCGGTACTAGGGGGCCCTAAGACGTTGACATCTCGAAATAGATTTTCCGCAGTATTGTAGAACTTTCTCTATGCTCCGTAGATTTCCAGATTAACATACAAGAGATTGCAACTCTCATAATCGCGCATAACTCGCAAGCGATGTATCCTAGACGATTTAATGTAATTTTCAGTGTCGCATAGACTGTTTAGTGGACAGGCAGACTGTCAGGTGACATGTTTGGGAGACGGGTAAGTGACAACGGGGAAATGGACAGTTCGGGTGCAGGTGAAGGAAAGATGGGAACAGTGAGGAAATGAAGGGGGCACAGGCAGGACCCGGATTAGGTTCATAATAAGAAACGGAAAGTTGATAAAAGATCTTTCTACGAAAGACCTTTTATCACCTTTTACAATTTATCAGATTTTCTATGGGTGCCTTCACTCCATAGCACTGGTGGTCAGAAAAGTGCGGAAGCCGAAATCAATATAAAAGTAACTTAGAGAGAAAACGAAATTATCTTTAGCTTTCTGTGCATTTTAATCTCACCTCTTAGCAAAATTGGATTTGTTTCCCTCGCATAGTACAATGCTGTAACACTGTTCGGGGAATAGGTGTTCGCAGTTGGACGCTTTAAATAAATTTTCAATTTTTGTACAATCCTTACTTACGAAGCGCATAGTTCTCGCAAGTGTCCGCATTTTGTATACTTATAGGTAAGTTTACAAGGATGAATTCTTGGGCAAGGGGAAAAACTTTTCTCTAGTCTAAAACAGCAGGTGCCAGAATGTAAGCTACCGAGGCCAGTCGGTAACTACTTGGCTTTCAGGGAGACACCACGTCCTAGGCACAATATTTACCAGCTGTTCAGCAGCCATCGGCGACCTTTAGAGGAAGATTGGAAGTGCTTAGAATGTTAAAATTCCGGGAAAGCAAAGTAGTGGAAAATGTCAGTTTGTTTTTAATTATAGCCCTGCAATTGAATAAATCTGAAAAAATGTTTTGAGGAAATTTTAAGATTTTTTTCGTGTCTGTATTGCACAGTAAACATTTTTTCATAAATCCCAGGCCAACCCATTCCTTCATTTCTACACATGTATTCTTCTTACCCTTCACCATTTTTCCTTAGCTTATGGTGCACTTCAACGTCGCCGAATGGCTGCCGAAAGGGATTTTAAAAAATTGGAGCTTCAAAAACAGAATTTGCAACTATAATCAAATGACAAAATATTAGTGGGTGCTAAATGTATAATACACTAAAAGTACAGTTATTTTTGTGCATTAATAAAATTTTAATAACTTTTTAATGGACTGCACACTGTTATTAAAGTGCATTGAAGACAGGGTCTTTAAAGACGAGAAAAGAGTAAAAAGGTTTTTATTTAATTACAGCCCAGCAGTCGGGAAAATCTGCAAAATTCACAATTTGAGTTTTGAGAGGTACTTTTCAGATTTTGTAGGACCTGTTCGTATTATAACATGGTATTTATTTAAAGATTTTTTTTCTTTTGAATTTGGCGGTGATAAAATATTAAGAGATTTTCTTATGAATTATTCTTTCTTAAATAACAAATTTTATTTTTTAATTAAATTTTCTGATCAAATGGTGAGATATCCACGAAAAATATTAACATAGTTTTTGTATGAAGGGTGTGGATGGTGGGACGGGGCCTAAGAAACTTCTCAAATATCTTACTGTTTAGCATCTTATCAGTATGCGATGTCGTAGACCTTCTGTATTTACTAAAGTTTAGACGGACATGTATCCTTAAATTGAACTTTGTAACATTTTGTTTATCAGATTCTTTCTGTTAAAATCTTAAACTCCTGAAAGATTTTAAAACTCGAGTAGGCATTACATTTGCCCCAATATGCTTTTCCTTTATTAGATTCTTTATAAAATGTTTCAAGCGATAGGGTGTGAAGATTGCAATTACCTGTCACATACTTCGCACCTTTGGAAGCAAACCTCGTTTACTTCTCGATACCCCGCACCTTTAGAAAAAAAGACCATAAACCTAGAGCCACCGGCGGTAGATCTTAAACCTTGCCGGGCTCCCATTGTCGTCTTATAAACAGAGCCTGGCACTATTCTGAAGCAGCCTGGGCAAGCCCTTTTAAACTAGAGGGGAAAAGTGTAGACGTAAAGTGGTGGTCCGGAGTTTTGGACGTCAAAAGAATGCTAGACTAGTAAAAGGTAAGTCTTGTGGACATGTACGCGTAAACAAACTATAGCGGTTGTAAACATTGAGATAATGGTAACGTGTAGATTGTATTCTACAAATTAAAAGATTTAGAAAATTTTGAGCAAATTAAAAAGGTCATAAGATTGGAGACAAAGAATTTCTTGGATAATTTATTTCTGGGCAGTTTTTAGGTTTGGGTTATAATGTACAGCGCATTTTAGAGGTACGAAAGAATTCGTGAGAAGTTCAGGATTGTGCGTTAAGAAAAACTTTTGAAGTAAATGATAATACTTTAAATGTTCCAGCACTGTCACCATTTATAAAAGTTTATTAAAACGTGAAAATCTTAACATGAAAACTTCGTATTAAGACTTGCTTTTTGAGTCCAGTCCTTATATAAAAACACAATTTAAGACTAAACATCGGTTCCTTTCGGATCCTACAAAGTATTTGTCAGATCTCATATTAAAGCAGATGTGATGGGTCTACATTAATAGAACGGAATCATAGATGCTTTTATTAAGGATGGTGTCTGAACGCAGGGTCCGCGACCAATTTCTCTGGAACGCAGTGTCCGCGACCACTAGGAAGCTAATTACCTTCCCCGATACCTGGTGGAAAAACTGTGGCGGGGGCATGAGCAGAGGTTCAAACGAGCAACTCCGCTGCTGAAGTCATCGCGCTGAACTTAACAAGGAGCAATCCATCTTCTGTGGCAAAGAAAGGGACGACCACCACTCTAGGAGAAATGCTTGAAAACAAACCAGTCTGCAAACTTTTTAGCTCTGGGGAAAATTAAATTTATTTTGTTGGAGAGGATTTTGCCAATTTCAACCTTTCATTTTTCGATGGTTAACTGTCTGCAAAGTTTTTAGCATTTTTTCATATTTCTTGTAAAACACTATTATAAATTTTTTATCGACCGCTTGGAGCACAAATATGTACAAAATCTACTTGTTCTTTCTCCACTCAAGTTTTGTACCCTAGTCTGTTATTAAAGCCAAATGCCGGAAAAGCTCGAAGGATATCCGGTTTTCATGTTAATACCACTTTGCGAACAAAATCCCTGGTCACCATGACGAAAACTGAGACCTACAGGTAGATGAAATAAAAGTAAAATTCTAAACGATGTAGAGAATCGAAGATAACTTTTTCGTCAATAAACATATGGTGAGAAATCTCGTTTTAAAATGTTTGACATGGCGCTTGATTGAAACGCTACTTTTGTACTTGTGCTCAATAAAAAAAATGAACACCGCTTCGATCAGCCCATTAGCGGTGAAGGCGGCGGTTTGGTAGCTAAATTTGAGCAAAAATTTCCCAATTGATCTGCCATGCTGATTGGTGCAAGAGTTCTGACGAATATGCATGTGCTAATTTAGTCGACGCTGAACAGACCAACTCGATATGTCGTTGCTCGTTGCTTTCCCCGAGATTCCTTGCGTCATTCTTATCCAAAGAGAGAGCCTGTCAAACACCAGTGCTGGATGCGTTGCCTATCATAAGGGGTATCGTGTCGAGTCTCGGGTAACTTTGTTAAACGAAGTTTCTTGCATGTTAATTTGCATTGATCATCCCCCTACATTCCCCGATGCTGAAAGATTATTCTGAACTATACTATATATTTTTAAGTTTCGTATTGTTTCGTGTTGCTGTAAAATATTTCCAATGGCCAGTCTTGTGTCTAGGCAAAGGTGGTCCGCCGAAACTCCTGTTAACGCGTTAAACGTATGTATAAACGCGGATGTCAAATTTGCATTAAAATGGCTGAAACAATAAATTACTGACGAAATGCATGACAAAAAGGGACAAGATTTGGGAAAGATT
This sequence comes from Teleogryllus occipitalis, assembly GCA_011170035.1. Lineage (NCBI taxonomy): Eukaryota > Metazoa > Arthropoda > Insecta > Orthoptera > Gryllidae > Teleogryllus > Teleogryllus occipitalis. Next base: position 181,594 of record BLKR01002587.1, on the reverse strand, counting down.
GATTTAAAGGTCGGACAACTTCAATATTAAGAGTTTTCTAATTACTTTTCCTTTGTTAAAGAAGCATTAGTGATATAACAAATATGTTGTGTTAAAAAAGGAATGTAATTAAGTCATATGAATGTAGTCTGTTAATTTTAAATTCTGAATATCTTTCAAAGTTAAAGTATTAATATAATTAGCTTTTATTGTAACATTGTTGACGCAATTGAAAATGGATTTCTTGAACTTTGTTTCAGAAAAGCACCTGCAGCAGAAGATTCAAATCAAGCCAGAAGATTCTGTGATACAGCTTAGGAAAATAATTGTAACTTATAAATTATTTTAGTATTGTGTAAAAGCATGTTGCATATTTTACATGCCAAAATAATTTAGTTGAATTTAAGAATATTTTGAGTGAATGAACTTTGGTTTTTACACTTTAAGTGATCGTCTTGTAGTTTGCGATTTGCAAAATTGAAACTGTAAGAAATTTGCTACTGCACTAATGTAATTTTGTGTACTTGGTGCATCTATCAAGTCTTTATAAATTTTATTGGATAGATATAAAAATGAAAATGTTCTTAGGAATAAATTTTATTGACTTGGTCAATTAAATGAAAATGTATTTTGTGTAATATCAGTATTGTAGAAAATGGAATAACGTTTACAATTTTTTGTAAAAAAAACAAAAAACCTCGTGCAAGGAGAACGGTCTGAGATGTCACTATTGTATTGAAAACTACTGCATTCAACTCGTGTTGAAGCTATAGTATTGAAATGTCTTCGGAAATGACATAAAATAAATTTGAATACAAATTTTAACAATACTTTCTTTTCTACCCCTTCCTCTAAAACTGAATATATTATTAAATAAAATGGAAATATATAACATTTATATAAACGTGTACATTTTGTTAGTATATATGTTGAATAATTTGTTAATGTTATTTGTCTCAAACATGTTTGTAGTCAATTAGATGTTTATTACCGAAGCGGGAAATGCTGTAATAAATGTGGAGCATTTGCCAGGATTTAATGGGTTGAGCTATTTGTCGTCTTGTAAGGTTTACAATATATTTTAATTGACAAATTACATTGGTTCATTCTCAAAACGCTAATACAATCAGATCGTAGTGATCAAGGATGCGTAATTAATATCAAACTCGAAATAATTTATCTCGAACTTAGAATAAAGTGACTTAGGCCACTTGCATTCTCACCCCTTCACATGGTATGCATCTGAGTTTTATAAAGTTTTCACTGCTTGATCAGTGACAGAAATTCGACTCGCTAACAAAAAGTAATCGCAACGCCCCCTACACACTTTTCCTGAAACATTTCTCAGCTTCGTCTGGCCCATGATGAGGCTGGGGGTTAATTTCCAAATGATACTCCACCCATCAAAGTTCATAAAATACAAAAATGTATAAAGATTATAAAAGTTGAAAAACGAAAAGACAATGAGAAATAATTCAGTACTGAATATTTATTTTTTAATAGTATACATGGGTAGAGGTATCTAACCTTAAACTGCAGGTATAATCACAAAATATTGTAGTAAAAATTGTTTTAATCCGTAAGAAAGTCAGTGTTTATCAGGTTGTATAGCTTCAGAAAGCAGAGGGGGGGGGGGAGAAGACTTGCCCGCCCGCTGAGCGCGATGGAAATTTTCTCGCTTTGTGATGGGATCAGTGAGAACTATCAATTAAGTGGAGAGAACACACAAAAAGCCACACTAGAGTACGCCGCCGTGTTGCGGAATTGCTGTCCCTCTAGCGCATTCAAAATACCACTAGGCTATTAAATACTTCAAGTAATTGCTTAAATTCATATCAATCCCCAAATTTTAGTTTCCAATTTGTAGTGGTTACATGTTGATTAATATTATATACTTTTATTCATATATTCTTGTATTATACTTTCATTGTTTTGATCATTTTTCTGTTCAACTTCTTAGCTGGAATTGTGGGAATTTTTAATAAGTGCATTATCAATACATGTTAATAAAATGAAATGATAGTTCATTGTATTTAACAAAATTACAAATTCAAAAATGTGACAGCTTACTTCAGGTTTTACTCAATGAAGGACTCTATGTTCATTTAGAGTAATACATTTTAAGAAATTAATAATTTTAATGAATAAATTTACAGTATTAAATTACAGTAATGGACTTGCTGAAGTATTTTATGTTCATTTTCAGTAATAAATGTGGTTTCATTATCTGTGTACATTTTCTTGATCAGACAATAATGCCTGGTGCGCTAGGAAAGTCTCTCCGTACTCGGCCGAGTTAGGGCCTCCTACTAAAAACTGCATTATGTTGGTACCAAACAGATTGATGGGAAAAAAATTGAAGGGGACAACACTTCAGCAGCTGTTATGATTGTGGTGTGCGCGATATTTTAGTACATTGAGTGATTAATTATGATGTAATGATGGGAATTAATACACGAATGTTAATGAATTTGAAGCGTTGTTTCATTATTCAAAATTAAATGAAATGCAAATGATGTAGATAAATAAATTCAAATTTAAATAAATTGAGATGAACAAACTGGCATACCTATTCTGAGGCGGCCGGGGGACTTGTATTTCATTTAATTTTCTTCTTTTATTAGTACTGTCTATTCAAAATTATGTTTGGTGGCCGTGCTCAGATAATGGTGCATACGGAATATATTCCTGCATTGTAAATCATAAATTTGAGCTAAAGTATTCTAACATCGCCAAATTTATATACAAAAGCTATCTACAACTTCATTTCAGAAGATTCAGGTAAAACTTACCAAAGGAGGCGTAATTAATATTAATATTTACTCTTCTTCCTTAGGGGAGTCGAGTGAAAGACTAAAATTGTTATGTTTCCAAATGAAATTCACCTTCAAACAACAAATAGTGCAAATCAGTCTCAACCAGCACAAAGTATGGACTTTCAACATCTTCAACCTCTTCAATCTCTTCAATCTATCGATCCTCAACAACAGTCTCAACCTCAACAAATGGCTACACCAAACACTACAACTTCGTCTGATCAAGATTCGTCAGTAAATGCAAATGATCAAAGCCGACCAGTCCTTACAGATATATCCAACAATATACGACGTCAACATCCTCAAGATCCTGCAGAAAAACCAACCAAACGTTCCAGACCTACTTCTACCATATATAATATTCCAACTTACTCAAGATACGAAGTTCTATCAACAATACCAGAAACAAGTACTCCATCTTCTACTGCTTCAATTAAAATTCCTCCCATCACAGTGATTGGTAAGAACTATCAATTATTAATACAAGACATTGCAAAGGTGTTTAAAAATGAATATTCAACAAAATCTAGATACAATGAAATCCAAATTTACTTCACTAACATTGATGATCGTAGAAATTTTAGACAATTTTGTGAAAATTCTAATATACAGTTCTATATATATTAAGATCCTGGGAAATCAAAATTTCAAGTAATGTTTAAAGATATTCCTGTTTCCTTAAGTGAACTTGACATTTATAATGAACTTTATCGTCTTGGTTATTCTGTTCACCAAGTGCGTCGCCTCAACGATAGATCAAGACAACCTCTACAAACTTGTGCAGTCGACCTAAATAACTCACCTCAAGCCAAAAAACATTTTAAATCTTGATAAACTTTTTCATTGCGTTATAAAAGTTCAACCAAAAACAAACAGATTTATACCTGTACAGTGTACAAACTGCCAACGGTATGGTCACTCACAGGCAAACTAAGTTAACTTCACGTTGTGTTAAATGCTCACAACTCCATCATTATTCAGATTGTCCAAAATTAGACGAGACTCCCCCCACATGTGTTAACTGTGGTCAAAATCATTCAGCGAACTACCGAGGTTGTTCCTATTATAAACGTGTTTTGAATAACAAAATCAACAAAACTAATAACAATCCATCTACGACTAACACTTCCCATCTCATTCCCCAAATCCCTCTTTCTCTTTAAATTCTAATAATTTTCCCCCTCTTCTAATTCCACGAAAATCTTTTCAAAACCCTTGGACAAAAAATAATCAAAATCCTCCTCTTTCACCACAAAATACCTCACTTTCCTCCTCTCCTTGTAATATTCAGCAAATTGTAAGTACTATAGTAACACAAATATTATCAACACTCATTCCTCAAATTCAAAATATGATCGAATCACTTTTACAACATAAATGAATAACAATATTACTAATCAATTAACACTTCTAAATTGGAATGCTAATGGTCTCAAACGTCAACTCACATTTGAACATTTTTTATACACACATAACGTACATATTGCATTCATCACTGAAACACATCTTCTTCCAAATGAAAAGTTCTTTATTACTAACTATAAAATTTATCGATTTGACAGAATCAATTCCATAGCCTCAGGAGGTGTTGCAATTCTTATTAAACCTTTCATAAAACACTGTTTAGTTCAGCATAATATCTGTCCTTCTCTTGAAATACTTACAATAATCATTAATACTAATCAAATTAACTACCATTCTTCAGTTGCCTACAAACCACCGAAATTTACTTTTCCTCTAACAAAATTTAAACAAATTTTCAACAATACAAATAAAATCATTCTACTAGGCGATCTCAACTGCAAACATCAAGTCTGGGGATGCAATACTACCAACCCAAACGGCATTAAATTACTCAAATTTATTACTACTTATAATATTCAAATACATTCTCCTTCTGAGCCTACATACTATTCTTATAATGACAATATTATTCTTGACATTCTTGATATAATTCTTACACAAAATTTTCCCTTTCCTATTACACAATTTGTACTTCCAGAATTAGATTCTGACCATCTACCGATTATTATTAACATATCTTTTTCCTTTAATATTACCCCATCTACTTTTAATCCTCTCTTTCAAAAAATTAATTGGAATCAATTTAAGTATGACATTGAAAATAATATTCAATTTCCTCATATCAAAATAACGCAAGATATTGACAATTACTTAACACACTTCACTTCTACAATACACAATACACTTCATACCAGTTCACATTACATTCCACAATTACCAACTATTTACAATCCATTACCTTTAAAAATCATTAATCTAATGATTTTTAACCGAACACTCTCTTCGTCGTTATTGGCAGTTAACTCGCCGTTCTGACATCAAATTAAAACTAAATAAAATTTCACGTATTATTCGTTCAAAAATACATATGTTTAAGTTATCTCAAAATCAAAATTTTCTGCAACAACTACATCCTCAATCTAAACAATTATGGTCGACAATTAAATGTCTCCACAAAGAAAAGGTAACTATTCCAATTCTCACAGATTCTTCTACTACTGCTCAAACAGACCTTGAAAAATTTCATTTACTTGGTACCCACTTTCAAACTTCCTTTCTTCCTAATCCTATAATTAATACACAATTATATAATCATGTGATACATTATCTCTCTCTTCCGAATTATAATGTTCCACAAATTATTAACTCCATATCGCCATCAGAAATTAACCTTATTATCAAAAAATTAAAAATACGTAAATCAGCTGGTTATGACTTAATTACTAATAAATCTTTAAAACATCTAGGAAAAAAATCCATAGCAGCCTTTACTAACATTTTAAATTCCTCTCTTCGTCTTCACTATTTTCCGAATAATTGGAAATTAGCGGCAATAACTCCCATATGTAAACCAAAAAAAGATCCTAGACATCCTTCAAATTATTGCCCTATTAATTTACTTTCTTCCCTTTTGAAAATCTTTGAAACTCTCTTACTTCATAGAATGCTTCAATTTACTATACAAAATAATATTATTCAACCAACTCAATTTGGATTTACTCACCAACACTCTACTCTTCACCAATTATTACGCATCACCGAAAAAATAGAAAACTCTTTTCATTTAAAACATCATTCTTTAGCTATATTTCTAGATATTTAAAAAGCTTTTGACAAAGTTTGGCATGAAGGTCTCATATATAAACTAAATATCATTGGTACTCCTACCTTGTAAATATTATTAGAAATTTCTTAACTAATCGATCATTTATAGTTAAATACAACAACTCCTTTTCACAAAAAGTTAATATTTCTGCTGGGGTGCCTCAAGATTCCTGTCGCTCTCATCTCCTTGTCAATATTTTTCTATATGATATACGAAAATTCATTTATTCAGATTTAGCTCTTTTTGCTGATGACACTGCCCTTATTACCTCACATCCTCACATTCTAACTGCAAAAAACAAACTACAAACAGATCTTAATCAATATTCTAACTGGGCTAATAATTGGAGAATCAAAATTAACATGTCGAAATGTCAAGCAAAAATATTCACTTTATGTAAACCGATTTTTCCCCCTCCACTTACAATTAATAACACTCATATTCCTTGGCTCCCGTCTACTTTTTCCATAAAATATTTAGGACTTTACTTAGATACAAAACTTAATTGGAAAACACACATAAAAAACATTCTTCAAAAAACAAATATAAAAATTCATAAACTCAATGCCCTTATTAACAATAATTCTTCCCTTCGTATTAAAACTGACAAATTAATTTACACATCCATTATTCGTCTTTCTCTAACTTACGCTTGTCCAATATGGTCTAATGCAGCTAAAACAAATATTCAAAAAATACAAATTATTCAAAACAAATTTTTAAGTAGAATTGTTCATGCCCCCTGGTTTATCCCTAATTCGCAAATTCATAAAGAATTACAAATCATTACAATTCATGAATATATTAAACATCATAGTCAGCTATTCTTTGAAAATTTACCTTCTTTACACCATGCCCAACTTTTTAATCTCGGTCGCACTTATAACTTTCCTCGTCGTATCCAATCAAAATTTCCAAAAGATAAATTTCGTCCTTCATAAATCTTCATTGCAATTATTTTCATCGTTTATTTACATTCCTTCTAACTTTACATTAAAAATTCTACATATCCTAAAAATATGATTAATAATTCCTTATTTTTATAAGGTTACTGTCGGTGCTCAAAACAGCCGTTCCTATATTGTCAGTGATCAAAACAGTTTTTCTATTACCATTGTATAACTTTGTCATTCGAGGACTGCAGCCCGCTGCATAATGAAACTCATTACGATACTGATTTCATTATGATACAGGTTCACACAGAGAAGTGTACAAACCGAGTATTGACACTTCATTAATCATTGAGAATCGTTCTAGTGAATGTTTTGTTCAATTGAGTACATTAAAGTTGCATTTAACATTATGTTTATCAGTTTTAATTTCTTTTATTATCAGTAACTTTTACGTGGAATATTATTTACAATAAGTTGGAGGGTAATTTCACTTTGATCATATTTGACTAGCCCAGTGGTAGTGGTGGAGGGAACATTTGACTGACGTTGAGATCAGAACGCAATTTATTAAGGGTTATTGTGTTGTTACCGTGTGTTTGTACTTAAAAACTGGCCAATTGTTTAGTTCGAAATGTCTAGTATATTAGAGGATAAGTTGGCGCCTCCAGATATAAGAGAAAAGCGAAAATGGTGACCTCGCAATTATTGTCTCAACTTTTGTACTCTCGCAGGCAGGCTGGTAAACCAAAGCCACCTGCGGCAGGTAGGGTAGCTGTCCGCTAGGTGGCCTTGGCTGAATCCTGCATGTAACCTGCAACGAAACGATTGAATTTGAAAGCTTTATAAGTTAAAGTTTCCATAAGTTGTAGAAAAGTACTGTATGAAACTAGATGTAATGGGTATTAATACACTCGCGTGAAGTTTATGATATTCGCTCGTATCGTCAGATCACATTCGTGTGGTAGGAAATGGTGCGGCGTTAACGACATTTGCATCATGTAAACAATTTGAGGCGTTGTTTCGTCGTATGTATTTATTTTGGCATAAAGCTTTTTCGGCCGCATTGCGACCATCTTCAGTGCTACAAAATAATGATTAATAAATAATACTACTAATAATAAATACTAATAATAATAAATGATAATTAATAATAAATAATAATAATAAATAATGTAATAATCAAATATAAGATATTATTATAAATGAAATTAGAATTTGAGTGAAATAGAAAATTTGGAGTATATATAAACATAATTTTTTTTAAATTTATTTCTACCTTTTCGACTACAAGTCTTTCAGGGAGTTTAAAATAACAATATCGGCTCCGCACCGCCCTGGGCGCAAGTTTTGTGCGTTCGCACGAGGGTTCCACTCAGCTCGACAAACCCCGCCCCCGCGCTCTGCGTTCGCTCTTATATAGCTCCCACCCACGTGACCTGAAACGTCACTGGCTTTTTCACACGGCCCGCGCTAGTCGCGTTGCCAGGCATTTTGGACATCCATTTCCATGGATTCTAAGAACTTTGCACGCGGCACGCGGCAAAAATGCGCTGTCCCGCATTTTGGGCATCCCTTTCCCTAGCTCTTAGAATTCTCAAAATACCTCGGCGTGTCTCCGCTTCTGCCAATTGTTCTCACATCCTGGCTGGCCCCTGGCGTCTAATCCCTTGACGCAGCGACCTTGTGACGCCCCGCCGGTCGCTCTGTGGCCGTACAATACGTTACATATTGTATAAAGAAATTAACTGCGTTACATTCTTACCTTGCAAAGGCTATTAACAAAATTTTAGAAAATCCAAACGACCTCTCGAAATGACTAACATGGGGCATCACGTACTTCATACTCAAAGTGGGAGACAGTTATTTAGCGAAGATCTGCACTTGTTCGCTAATAATGTACGGACAAAGTTATAACTGCTTCCATAGCTAACAACATTTTCTGACACCTAGAGAAGAACCATATGTTGCCAGTTGAACAGAAAGGATATTGTAAAGGTTCCTATGACTGTAAGGAAATCGTGCTCCTAAATAAAGTCATCTTGCGTGATGCAATGAAACGAAAACGTAATTTGAGTATGGCCTGGATTGACTACCAGAAGGCCCTTGATAAGAAAAGATTCCTCCCAAGATTGAAATTTGAAGACCCTGGAGATCTACCGATTTCATCCTAGACTTATTGAGTTTTACAAGGATAATGTGAAGTTTTGGAGTACTAATACAAAGCAGAAAGAAAATAGTAGGAAAAGGAAGTATTCAGATTAATATGTGAGTTTTTCAACGAGATTCGCTATCCCCTCTGCTGTTTTGTCTTATTCCACTTTCTAGACAGCTGTTGCACACAGACGTCAGTTGCAAGCTCCATGGAGATGAAAGACCAGTATCACATTTGTTTTACAAGGATGATCGTAAAGGGTTTTCTAAATACGAATCGATTATCTCCCAAATCCTGCCTATCGTAAATGGTTTTACCTCGGCAAGTTTTATCTCGGCAAGTGTTCAAAAATCAATTTAAAGAGGCAAAGTGACGTTAGAGAGCACTGGAATTGATATGCACACTGTGATTCAAGATCTTGCGTCAGACAAAACTTAAAAATATTTGTGCATTGAATAATGAAAATACATCTCGGACGATACAATAAAAGAGAGAATTTGCAGGGAGTATTACAGAAGAGTGAGACTTGTCCTGCAGTCTGCTCTGAACTCAAGGAATAAAATGTATGCAATAGGCAGTTTGGCGGTATCTGTAGCAAAGTCCAGTTCGCACAAGTGGACTGGACTGAGCAAGAAATTTGAATCATGGATTGGAAAACCAGGAAACTGCTTATAATGCATCATGTCGCCCACCCTCGACCTAATGTACTTTTGCTGTATGTGTCACGTAAGGAAGGACTAGAAGCCTCAGAGGAATTTAAGCCTCCTGGCACAATGCAATAGTCGGGATGGAAAAAATATGTAGTCAGCTATTCCGATGAGCTACTAATGAGGCAGGTCATGAAATCCGACCGAAGAATGGGAAAAACAAGCACTGTAAGTGTAACAAGAAATATTGCGAAGAAAACTATTCAAGACAAGCAGAGCTACACAGCCAGTGAACTTCTGATACTACTTAACATGAAACGTGACACAAAATTATTAAATAAATCATGCAGAGATAAACCACTCAATGAAAAATATATAAAGAACATTGACAAGGTGCAAACCAATAAATATCAATCATTTAAGTGGCTTAAAAGGGATAGAATATCACCAGAATTAGAAGCATTTGTAATAGCTGACCAAGATCAGGCGTTGAGAACACATTACGACAAAAGCGGTTATCAATATTTCCAAATATGATAAATGGCGCGTTGACCATATAGTCTTTACTCTTTTCCACCTTGTTCAAAAGGGGAAGAATGAAGCCAGAATCGGAAGCAGTTGTAATAGATGCCCAAGATCAGACACAGAGAAGACGACATTATGATAGAAATGGTTATCAAAATTTCCCAAGGTAATAATTGTCTCATCTGCCAGAAACAAGTAGAGACCATTGATCATATTATCTTAACTTGTCTAATTCTAGTAAAGATCGAATATTTGAAGAGACACGACAGGATGTGTAGTTACCTCCACTGTGCAGATCTGCAAACTCGCGCTCCAAGAAGTAAGAACACTCACAAAAGCGGTGATGTCTGTTGGTCTGGTCTGTGTACCTCGCTGTACCACCAACAAATTCAAACTGATCGCACAATTGTGGCAAACAAACCAGATATTCTTATCTAGGATTTGGAAAAAACTTGTCTACTTGTTAGTGTTGCTGTGCCGTGCGATCCAAACGTAACCAAGGAGGAAGAGACACGTCTTAAAATGCAAGAGTTTGGAAATTGAGATAAGCCTAATGTGAAGCGTAAGCGCATAGGTCGTCACGATAGTTGTCGCAACTCTGCAATTTGTTCGGGAAAATTCATCTAAAAACTTGGCTAAACTCCAAGGTCTTTCAAAAGACAGGAAAGTGCAAGTTATTGCTTAGAACAGCCCATATTTTGCCCAAAGTATTGTAGAGGCTCCGACAGTCCCTAGATCTGTTCCATAGGAAGCTGGTTGCAACCTGGAGTAGATTTTATAATCAACCGACTCATAACTTTAGCCGTGAAGTAAAGGAATAATAATAATAATAATAATAATAATAATAATAATAATAATAATAATAATAATAATGATGATGATAATAATGATAATTATTATTAAAATATTCTTCAGAATACCGTACATTGTAGTTTCCCGAATTTTATGTTTCATAAGAAGATCAAATATATAATTCTATTACTTCTAGGAGGCACAGTATACGTTTAGTTTATTTACAGATATTACCGAACCTTCTTTATTTAATTTTTATATCCATTTTTCACATCCATATCCTTTTCTTTGTATCCTGACAGTTATGAGTTATATCTCGAGATTTGACAAACACGCTGAATGCTGTGTAAAATGCTAAGCTATGATATAAATCTTTACGAAAACCTCATAGGTTTCCTGTTCTTTGAGCAGATTCAAGCAATCCCTATGTTTATCTGTCCATGAATTTGCTTTTTTAGTTCTCTCAAATCCTCTTTTCATCTTGCACAATATTTGGATTCTTTCCAGTCTCTTTTTTCAGCAATACATCACTCTACGACTTCCTTTACAATCCAGCTCTTTCCTCTCAAAATGTCATTTGCGGTGTTGTTTTATTGTTTCTCTCAACTGCAGTGGCTACTTTTCCTCCTTCGATTTTTATAAATTTTCACATCTTTACTAGGTCTCGTCCGATTATTCCCAATGCTTTTCGTTTCAAATGTTCTCAATTCTCTTTTATTTTTTAAATTTACGTTTCGACTTCATGTTTTAAAGCATAATAGGATTTAAACATTTTTTCTCTAAGTTGTGAATATGTTTGGCTGCGCAATAATTTCGCCATTTTTCATTGTAATCGTAGACCTGCAATCTTTGTATTGATTGCTATGTAATTTCACCGAATGCATTCATGGTGTGCTGCCTAAATATAGAAATATATATTTGTGCACCTTTGATAGTTATGTCTATGAGCCCCCGCAGTCATAGCCGAGGATGTTCCTCTATCATTTGTCTCCGTCCGTTCATTTTAGTTTCCTTTCGCTTGTAGCTATCAGACACAAATAGTCAGCAAATCTTTAATCCCATATTCGCCCCCTCCTGCCATTACCCCTGCTTCCTTTATTGGACGATTCTCTGTCACATCAAGGAACGTACGAATCCCAGGGCGATGATCCTCCCCGAAAACTATTTTTTTTTGGTATTTTTCTCAATTTATTAAAAAATTAGTATCGTGTAGTTTTATCACATTGAAAGAACTATTTTATCAAGAATATATTCTTACATTTTTTATTCCAAGCTCACCATTAAAAAATATTACTTCAATATATATATATATATATATATATATATATATATATATATATATATATATATATATATATATTTAAAAAAATAAGGTATTCTGCCATGGCTTCGTTTAGAGCTTCTACTGAACCGATTGTTGTATTTTTTCTTTTAAATGAAAGAATATGATCCCTAGATGTGTTATCAGATATTGTTTGTGTTGATTCACCAACATTTACTGTGTAAATTAATAAATTAAATCATTCTTTAATAGTACGCTTATCAATAGTCAGTTGTTTTATTTCAAAGGGTGGCAGTTTGAAAATCGATATACATGAGTCCACGATGCTTGATGTTTTGTTTTGATTGTTGAGATTTGTTTACAATTCAACAAGGTTTTGTTTCAGTGTAATAATTTCATTGTGGTGTTGACAGTTTGCATGTATTTGCTTCTGTGGTGTATTTTGTAGAGAACGCAGTGGGTTTTGCTCGGTTGTACTTTAGTGAAGTTGTTTACAGGTTATGTCGAATTCGGAATCGTTGTCCACTCGGCCCAAAAGACGCAAACGTACATTAACTGGACGCAGGGAAAGAGAAAGTCAACGTAGGTGTCGTGATAGTGAGATCATTTGGTTTTCTATTGGGTCATTGTCTATGAAATGTCAGTTTTGTTCTGCTTTGTACTTTCCATGTGAGAGAAATTCTGCAAACGATTTACTGTGTGTTGCTTAAATGTGAAAATAAGTATACCTTCGAGCAATATGCCAGAAGAAATCAAACAGTTGTTTATAGGAGATGATGACACATCAAAAAACTTAAGAAATAATATCCTTCAGTATAATAGTGCTATATCTTTTGTGCCGATATTGCATTGCTATCTGGTCATGGGCCATACGTGTTCAAAATTTTGGGAATTCCTCATCACAGAATATCTTCGTTATCCTCTCAAGATCCAAACAATGCAATATATTGTGAACATTAGTCTAGGTACAGTATTTTATATTTATCTCAGATCTCACCGTCAAATTTTGACGCGTTCTCACTAGTTATAATAAGAAAGCATAAGCAGGTTTATATTACCTTGGCTTATATATATATATATATATATATATATATATATATATATATATATATATATATATATATATATATATGAGATATAACTGAAATTCGCCCTACTAAAATACCATTTGTATCCACATTTGTTATCAAGGTTCATCTTAAATAATGTGGGCGATGGAGCTGACGCCCGGTCGCGTTGAGCAACGCTTCCGACTCAAACTTTTATGGCATTCCTCAAAAATTAACACTTTCAGTAAATTTGGAGGGAATTTGACCCTGCAATAAACATCTTTCTTCAAATACCAATTACTTATTTCGTCTTTCAAATGCTTCCTCTAATTTAATGGACCACGAGCAACATACTTCATCCCCTCTGAAAATCTCTCTTCTACAACAAGTTTGTTTGCAACTAAATTTTCACCACATAAAGAAATAGAAGATTTTTCTAAATCCTTCACATTGACTAAACAAAAGAGTACATTTTCATCATGATCTAAAATGTGATTTTAAAACATTCTATATGAGAGCCTTCACTTTTTCTGTTCCGGTGTGTTCATATAGAGCGAATAAATACTAATAAAATGCGAGTAATATATGGTACATAATTAGAATCTCCCGGAATTAGCAGCCTACAAAACATTGTTATAGCTATAGACAAGTTAAATATAAACCGGCATTTTATCGGCACAGAGTGTGTCCTGGATCATAATTTTAAAGCAGCCTCATTGGTGTAACTATCATTCTTGCTTTTATGCTTTAGCACTCACTATATACATCGCTTTCACAATTTGAATGAATGCATTGAAAATCAAAATAGTGGTTCAGAAAAATTGACGAAAGCATTTGTAATCCGGCCGCTAACCGTGTGGGGCAAGTCTGTCTAACTGTGTGTGCAAGTCCTCTTTAACGCTGCTAAATGACGGCAGCTGCGCCCCAGAGTAATTCATAGCGGCGGCGCCCGCCCGCATCGCAACTTGGGCGGAGATTGCCGATGCCGCCCCTCAGCGTCGCAGGAATAATCGCGAAAGATTGCGCCGCGGACGCGCTCACAGGGGGCCAATCAAGAGCCGCGATTTATGGCCCCCGGCGCCGTCTCCTCCGGGGCCCCGCGCGCGCACGCAGGGCGGGGCGGGGCGGGGCGGGGCGGGGCGGGGCGGGGCGGGGCGGGGCGGGGCGGGGCGGGGCGGGGCAGGGCGGGGCAGGGCGGGGCGGGGCGGGGCGGGGCGGGGCGGGGCGGGGTGAGGTGGGCGGGGTGAGGTGGGGCGGGGCGGGCGGCGCGGGCGGGCGGGGCGGGGCGGGGGGCGGTAAGGCGGCGGGGGTGGGGCGAGCGCGGGGGCGGAGCGGAGCGGAGCGGAGCGGGGCGGGGCGGGGCGGGGCGGGCGGGGCGGGGCGGGGAGGGGCGGGGTGGGACGGGGAGATAAGGGCAAAGGTGGTGGCTGGGCGGAAGGGGGTTGGGGGACTTTGACAGACGCTGCTCAGACGCTGTCCGGAAATTTACACGGGCGTTATCACATAATGGATGCTACTCCCAGAGATTTATTTTTGGAAAACTTTGCGAACACAAAATTCTGATATAGATGGTGCATAAGTTTGCCTGTCGCGATGTTTGTTATTCGCGACAACCTTCCTAGGGTTCATTCCCGTCATAATTATGGTTTCTTCATTTTTATCAATATAACATAACATTATCGTGACACAAAACTAGAGCAAAATCACGTTCTCAGTTCTTTTCACATTTGTTCTACAATATAATTACAATGCATATTAATTTGGATATTTTCTTTTGAAAAATTAACCATCTTTTGAACGTACATTTAGATATGTTCGACAAAATCAATATATTGCCTGTTACATATTATAAAACAATTAATTTAATCATGTCTCTTAGATACCAGGTGTCACTTACACGACAATTGATAACAGATAAAATAAGAATACGTTATGAAACTAGTGGTGCTAGTGGTACTAGAAAGCACGTACTTTCTCGCCCGTAATTTCACGCAAAATTACGCAAAAATACTCATTTCAAAAAATTTTACATGGCTTTACTTCAAAATCTGTCTTTAAGGAACAGACTACATTTAGAGAAATTATCACTATCTTTACAATTCTAGTTGTTGGAAGACGCAAAATTTTTTAAAAAATTATAGCAATTTTCGAAGACTATTAAGAAGAGTTTTTAACGCGCATGAGGTCTTACACCATTCTCTTAAACGTCTTTAGCCCTGTCCAACAAATAAATTTAATAAAAACGATGAAGCCCTTTTTAAAAAATTTGAATATATCCCAGGGGTTTCATGTAAAGTACCCCAAAAATTAAAATATTGGGGTTAAATTGAGGGAGCCACGACATCAGCCAGATTGATTGGGGAATATCAATTTTGGAGAAACCCGGCTTTTAAAGAACACCATGTGTAGCCAGTTTAGTTTTCTTTCTACATTTAGCCACTAGATTTATCTTCTTGTTCGTACCAGGGCCCTGTAATAAATAGTTTTTCTGCCAACAATTCGCCGTTTTTTAGCGCTGCATTACATATTTTTCTACTGCGTAAGCGGTAGGAAGGAATTAAAAATGAACACGCCAAAACTTGGGTCGAATGTTGTGCAATGAGTGTTGTAGATTTACATCACGTGATGTTTTGTTTGTTAATCTTCCTTCTCTTCGTAAAAATTAAGAACTGAATATCCGTTAGATTGTTCGTAAATTGTTATTTTACGTAGCTGTTAGAGAAAGTGAGTCTCTTTGAGGCACGAATGAAATTTTGACAAACGAGGCGAAAAAAGAAGCCCAAAGAAATGATTCAACGCTGACCAGTGTTTTGTTTTAGCCTGTGGGTTTGTGTGGATGTGACTTCTTATCGGAACGCGAACCACAAGGCAACCCTCTCCTTCAACAAACGGCGATGGTCAACTCCACTGTCCTCGCACGAGTGCCGAAAAATAACTATTCTCTTTTGTTTTTTTATTAAGTATTTTTTACAGAGCATACATAGTTCAGTACATAATACACTTTACATATGTATTGAATGGCTTATATTGTAATTTACCTAAAATTAAACAACAAACTAATCTGGGTGAGAAAATCTTCTCCAGACACCTCTAAAAACAATCTTTTTCGGGAAATTTGACTAGAAATGCCTGGTATGGATATCTATTTTTTATTCTGGTTCTATGAGGAGTTTTCCGGAGTCTGAATTTATGTAGGTGTAGAATTTGAGATATGGAGTGATAGAACTGGGTCGAGAGATATGTTATATGGTGTTGTATGGAGTCAATTTGGAATACTTTGTGGAGCTGCGAATTTGTGACAAACCAAGGAGCATTTGTGATAGTTCTAAGAAAATGATTTTGGACTATTTGGAGCTTGTTTAGGTTTGTTTTTGAAGCGGAGGTTCAAACTGGACTGGCGTAAAGGAGGAGTGGTCTTATGATAGTTTTGTAGATGGTTATGACGGTTGGGAGTGGGGGATGTGAAGATCGATTAACGATGGGTTTTAGTTGGTGTATCTTATTTTTTGCTTGCTGCATTTTACTATTAATGTGTTGGTTCCAGTTCAGTGTAGTATCCATGTTTAGACCAAGATATTTCACGGTACTATTTGGAGGAATGAAAATTCCGTGACCACGTTATTACCGCCTCGGCGCTTCCGGCTTTCTTCCGGACGTCTTTCCCTTGCTGTTGAGCGCGTCTCGCGGCCCGATTTCCGCCCTGTAAAACAGCCCTTTTACTAAGTGGAGCCGCCGCGCCGCATCTGCCACCGGGAGATCTCACTCGGCAGATTTGCATTTCAAATGGCGGAGGCCCGGCCCGGCCCGGCTCGGTACGGCGCGGCAAGGCGCGGCGACGCAGCTGCGTGTAATTGTTGTTGGTGGCCGCTTGGCGCGCGTCGGTCTGCGCATGCGCAATGGGTGCGGTGCGCGCGTTTGGCGCCGAAGCCTCCGTTCTCGAGGACGCCTTCGCGTATCGCGCGACCTTTGTTTCCGTCCGGGATTTGCTGAGACGTCGCCCGGTCGTTTGCTGGAACGACGCCGTCCCTTCCGAGCGCTGCGCAAGAAAGGCTTCGGCTTCTCTCGTCGTTTGCGCGGAGGGCACGTCATTTGTCACTCGTCGATAAGAAAATGCATTTGAAACAATGTTAATGCCAGTATTTGAATACATTAACACCCAAAGTGGCAAGTCACGAAAGATTCGTAAACAAATTGATACATTTTTTGTTTATCGAGTAAAGCACACCAGATTCCTAACCTCTTTTCTACGTTTTTGTTTATTCTATGACGAGTGTAGTCCATTAGCGGGTGAGAGTGCACGGTGTCTTTGTTGTGCAATCTTTGGAAGGAGTCGGTCGATTAAGTCAGGGGTACCCCAAGGAAGTGTCCTGGGGCCAATACTGCACCTGATTTCTCCAAACCAGAAAATAGTGCCATAGGAACCTTTGCCGATTACACCGCAAATGCACCACTGCGATGCACCACTATTGAGTTCATGTAGCACTGTTTTTATGGCGCCAGAAATCATTGCATCATTTGACGACTTTGACATGAAAACTCATTTTCAGTCACGTAGACAGTTAGTTTTTCCTCTATATTTTAGTACTCTCAGGTAACTCGGATATTTGAATTAGAGAAAATAACAAAAATTCTAGGAAGGGAATAAAAATAATATTTAAATATCTGAAACGCGAGTGAGGGAATGCCTGATTCGTTTCTCTTGTGTCTGGTGGCGGACGCGACGACGAAAGTTGCTCGAGGGACCCTACATATGTTAATGTAACGTCCTCTTCCTGCATGAAACCACTCTAAAACGTCCGCCTTACTTAATAATTAATGACATTTTAAGCAGCACAAAAGCAAATTAATGAGTATGCATGAAATTTTGAATACAACTGAGCATCCTCGCATTTTGTCCCGTATTCCAGCACCGAAGCCAAACTTTGCCAATTTGTTTGCGTCAACAGGAGATTGTCTCCTTCAAAGTCGCATTATCGGCGTTTATATTGAGCTGGGAGTCAAACGCAGGGTGGAACGCCTGCCCCCTGCCGGCGCCTCTGCAAATTGCTTTCTGGCGAGGGCGGCGGGGGCGGCGGGGGAGACGGGGGCGGCGGGGGCGACGGGGGCGGCGGGGGCGGCGGGGGTGGCGGGGCAGCCTTTGTGCAGCGCGGGGGCGGGGCGCGCTTCCGGGCTAATCGCGAGAACCTGCCTTCACCTGTCACTTGCGACGCCGCCGGCGCGCTTCAATGCGGGACGACGCACCAGGATTGGCGTTTCGCGATTGTTCTCCTGGTTTTGGCCCCGCGGGTGGCTCAGGAGCGCATGCTGACTTCCACTCGGATGTCGGGGCTGAACTTCCACAGTGTACCACCTACGTGGATTGATAAATCTGGTAAATTTCCATGAAAACGTAGGAAATTTTATTTTCTGGAGTTATTGTTGCTATGAGTGATTGTTGAAACGGCTGTGTTAAAATTCACAAACAAATGCAATGCACAGCTCTTTGTTGGAGGCCATCTTAATTGACTGTGGTAACAAAGAGTGCAAAAATGGAGAAAGACAAGTTTCGTGCGGTGTAAAACTTTCTATTTCAAGAAGTGGTCTGCGATCCCGATACAATCTGAACTGAAAAAGTTCATAGGGTCTCTGCACCAGTACTTAAGGCTATTTATTACCGGATTAATGAATATAAACGTGGCCGTACGAGCACTGAAGATGCAGAACGTTCAGGGCGCCCGGTCGAGGCTAGTTTTCGTGAAATGGTGCATAAAATCCACGATATTGTAATGGGAGACTGTCGGATGCCAGTGCGCGTGTTTTTTAATATTGTAAACATTTCATATACACGGGTATGGAATATCCTGTATAAAGTTCTGAACAAGAAGAAGCTACTGCCCGATGGGTGCCATAATTGCCTGGGGCATTTCAAGATCGTGTCAAGATGTTTGGCATCGTTTTGTGTCTGTAGACGAAATGTGGATCCATCTGGGCTTGTAGACGCCAGATCCAATGTGGCGTGTAGACGTCAGAGACAAAAGGGAAGTCAAAACAGTGGGTTTGCGAGAGTGAAAGGGTTTCGAAGAAAGCAAAAACAGTTTGCCAGCTGGAAAAGTGAAGGCATCAGTTTTACGAGACTCACAGGGAATCATCATAATTGGCTATTTACGGAAGGAAATGACTTACGTTCACTTATTTTGCAACATTACTGGACGGATGAATAATGCTAAATGCACTAAATTACACAACATGTACGTCATTTTAATGTATTATTTATATTAAAAACAATGTATTTTTTTACTTTTTGTGCTTCAAATGATTTCTAAGGAAATTTCTCAAATACTCAAAACTTTGTAGTGTAAATGAGCTAAAAATGCGGAGTTTTAAAAAAACGCAAGGTTTTCTGAGGAATGGATCCATACTTATCAATGCAAAATTACGTACAGGACTACAATGTTTTGGTCTTGTATAATACTTTTAAAGACATATCTCAATTCTACTATTAGTGCTCGGAACAAGTGTGAAAACGTGAAACTAGTACTGCTACGACATATACTTCCTTGCATTATTGGAAAAAGCTACGTAATTTTGAAATTTGCAATTTCTGCGCTACAAGCACCTCAGCTATTTCTTGAATCGTCCAATTCAACGAAATCAAACAAAGTGCCTGTGATGCATATTGACTTTCATTTCGATAGTCAGGAGCAGCAATCATTTCTTACTTTGACAACTTAAACAAACGGGAATAAATTTGACTGTTATAGTATTCGATGCAAATTATATAGAAACGAGCAATTCACTGTAGCCCGCGAAGCGTTGTCAAAACTATGTGAAATTTGTTTGGTATTGATCTTCTTCTTCTTGCAAGTATTTTAGAGCACTTGCGGGCGTCTCTCGCATCCTAATCTCCATACCCCTCTATCATTGCAGTCATTCTCTTCTCTCTTCTATACCTCTTCTTCGCTTATCTTTAAAAACATGATTTTGCCATTTCTCTCTGGGTCTACCTCTTTTTATTCTGTCTAAAGGAAACTACTCACAAACCTTGCTGGGCCATCTCCCACTATCAAGTGTTTTCACGTGACCGAACCATTTCGTGTTTCCAATAATTGATTTCTGTGTCCCACCTATGTTCTTTTCCACTTCTAAGCATTTTTTATTCCACATTCATCTTTTGATTTCTTTACAAGTTTTTTTACCTCTCTATTCAAACTCACATGTTCTTTCCTGTTGTCCAGATTTTGTGTCACAAGCAATTTATCATATCTTTTCTCCTTTGTCTTAGTTTCTACTTTATTTTTCTACCAATATTACTTAGGTTTGTCATTATTCTCTTCCACCAAACCTTCAAAAGCAGCTTCATGTATTGCTGCTTTTATTTTTTCGTGCATATAATCAGTTGTCCCATAAGGTTGTACTCTTAATTTATTTACCAATCTTAAGTGATACAGATATTTAATGGAGTTGACGTTCAATAATGTTTACTGATATTTGGGGCAAGTTATACTTTCCGCTTCTTTTTTGTTACTATTGCTGTTTTCTGGCACTTGCTTTCTGAAGGAAAAACTCATTATACCTTTCAATAAGTAGTGATCAGAGCCATCTTCTGCAGCTCTAAGAACTCTTACATCCAGTGCTTTAATCCATGATGTCTGTCGCATAATGACGACTCGACACACCTTTCGCATGTAATATCTCCGGGGCCGTGTTTCTGGAAATAAACAGCGCCATGACACCAAGCATGGTATACTATACTTTGTTTATTGGTTGACTAACAACGTATATTCTTTGATTCGCGAGCCTACATACAATCCCATTCAAATTAAACGCGGGATTTCTGGCTTATTACCGTATGATGTTATTTCAACTTACTACATGTACCCATCATTCTGAAAGCTGTTAAAACCACCGAAACAATGTTAATACTGATAAATAATTCGATTCCTTTTAGGTCAACAATACGATTTATTTCCGAATTAAATTGCATTCGCGATTGTTAATAGTAAAGTTCAGGGACAAACATTAAATAGAGCGGACATAGATTGATTATTACCAATATTTTCACCTGATTTATATGTGTGAGTTTCAAGAGAGGGAAATTGATTTTTACCTTCTCGTCCTAACGAAGGTACTTCCTGAAAAGAGAATGTTTTGTTAATTCCCAGGAAAACAGTGATTTTTCAACAACTGACAAAATCGAAGAAAATTAGTTTTAAGCGTGATAAGGTAGTATCTGAAGTCTAATACAAACATAACATACTCGTGCTGCAATCTTCGCACAAATATCTACTGAAAACAATCACAAATGTAACTGGAAAGAAGTCTGATAAGATTGATAGATGAAACTTTACATGAATTTAATCGAAACGACTGAACTGTTAGTTGGAACCTTGTCACTCCAAAGGGTTATTTGCCCCTGAAGATATCTCTGTATACACTTATTTTCGGCAGCCAAATAAATTCTCGTTAACTATTCCAGCACGTGAATTGACGTCCAGCATAAGGAGTTGGCTAAAAATCTGGTGAAAATACCACATGCGTAACTGTTTTGTATGAATTTTTCCACTTCATCTTCATCAGCAAAAAGTTCTCGTTGCCGACCCCTCTACATGATCTAAAAGTTTCTAACATTCATTCTGAGACACTGCTAAATTTCATACGTAAAATATCTAAAGAACTGGATTAGAAACTTAAAAGTATTTAATACTGAATAAAGTGTATTTTGAGTTTGCTTGAAATGGTGAAATTACGGCAGAGAAATAAATCGAAAATCCAGAACATTAACGACGAGGATTGTTTAAAGTTTTTGCCAAGGTTAAATCCAGATTGGCTAGGAAAATCAAATGTAAAGGAGTATAAGCAGGGAAATGATGTTTCTATAAAGGAATCCAAAACACTACGTCGGGTTCTTCACATACTTCGGCAATGAACATTATTATTAAATAAATAAATAAATTTATTTGGGTGTAACCCGGTGGCAGTTAATTACATAAATATGATAATAAATTTCTTACAAATAATATATAATGGTAATAATAATGCAAAAATAATAATATCAATAATAATAATAATAATAATAATAATAATAATAATAATAATTATTATTTTTATTATAATATAAAAACCTCTGAGTCTTGAAACATTAAATTACATGAAAAAGGAAAGAAACGTCTATCATCTAAAGCCGCACTGAATGTTTATACAATTAAAACCGCGCTGCACTATTCTGAGTCATCCTGCACAGCGTTTGAGTCGATCTGCAGTAGGGATGTGCCCTTAACAGCTAAACTGTTATTTCTTAACCGTTAACGTTTCGTAACTGTTACGGAAAATAACAGTTATTTCGTATATCCTGTAATTGGCTGTTATCGGTTGAAATGCATAGAACTGCAATCTACTTTGCCTAATCCGAACTACTACAAGCTTTTGTGGCAACCATTTTGTACGATAAGAGCTTCACTGCAGCTAATCAATCATGATTTGCCAGTGTTCAAATTATAGGTTCATTAATACATAATTCGTCATTATTACACACCAAGTGCCACAATATTTTTATATTTTATTGTATACACTACAACAAGATATTTGTCCTTTAAATTAAGTCCGTCCAATATGTTAACTTATTTCTGTCCCATTGCTGCTTATGTGAGATCAACTAATATTTCCCTAGGTCCAATAAAATAAAATGAGTTACGGTAAAATAACTCACATTATAAGACTTGATATTCGACAGTAATTAACACTTTAGTTATAGGTAAGCAAAAACATGGTTTCTCATTATTTTTGGCACTCGTCACATCACTATGCACAAGTCGCATATTTGAAAGAATATTTGCAATCTGAACCCGAATTACTTTCAGTTTAGTAATAATCTATATTCTATACACATTCGCTAAGCATTATATGAATTACTATTCATCCTTAGCAGTTCATCCAGTCTCGTTCAAACCAGCTGCTTCCCTGTACAAACATGTTAGGGAAAGCAGTGCAACGAAGCGCCGTAAGGTAGCTGCACATGCTTTAAGGTGCTACCAACGTTATTCGTTTTGCGTGGTTTAACTCTGAGCAGTCGCTACAACTGCTTTAACTCTTAGCAGTCGGTCATGTTAGGTTGCTGGTCATGGACCTGTTATTATCCAACTGTTATTAATAACAGCTATTACGAGTCAATTGTTTTTGTGATAACAGTTATTGAAGAAAAGCTGTTAAGCCCATCTCTAATCTGCAGCAGCCCCTGTGAAGTGGGCGGCTGCTCTCGGCGCAATTTGCGCACGACGCCGGCGTTCTTATCTGCGCGGCGACGCCATCTTTCTCCGGAGAGCGGGAGGCGATCGCCCACGCGCTGATAACGACGGGAGTAAGTCAGCTGCCGCTCGGAGCCCGAGGCGTCTTAAGGCGGCTGCACAATAGCCCGCGAAGGGAAAGGGAACACGAGATACGCGCGCCCCACGATAAACGCCGACGAGGACAGGAATAGCTGTATGAACCTGTAGCGGCAAAAAAGAAAACTTCGAGAAACGCTTGCCGTAGCCAATGCACTTCTATCTTCGATACTCTATTTAAAGAGGTAGCGGGAGCTCAGTGCATCAACTGATGTCTCTGCAGCGCCTCTGACCGGCAGGTCCTAGGTTACACTCCCCACGGCGGCAGGATTTCCGACACTAGCTTTGCGGCTAGGTCGAATTCAGTCGCTGTCTGGAGGAGAATTCTAATGCTCCGGTATTCGCCTGGTATTGATTAAGAAACCTGAGGAAACTTTCGATCAGAACAACTGTCCGATAGGATTTTTCTCCAGACAGTAACTAAATTCGACCCAGCTACCAGTCGAAAATTGCCGGTGAAGATTGCCGTTTTTCCCATGAAAATTGACCGGGAGCGGTAGCTCAGTGCATCAACTGATGTCACTGCAGCGCCCCTGGCCGGGAGGTCCTAGGTTCCGCTCCTGACGGCGGCTGGATTTTCGACACTAGCTTTTCAGCTAGATCGAATTCGTGGAGGAGAATTCTAGCGACCTGCTGCTCTGATCGGTAGTTTTCCATGGTTTCTCCGATCAACACTAGGCGAATGTCGGAGCAGTACCCTACCAAACGGGCCACGGACTGCGCGCGATCTTTCCTTCCTCTTCCTTGCCCTATCCTCTCCCCTTACACACACACTTACACTAACATGCAGTACACTATCACATATTCCGGGAGGCCGGTCGGGAGCTTAGAGCTTGTTCCGACTGGGGCGGTGCCCCGCTGGTGGGAGACACCTGGTTGGGGAAAACTTCGTTAGCCGAAGGTAGGTCGGTGCCGGATCTCGCCAAATAGCATGGGGAGACCACCGTCACCTGCGGAGCAGAAACTCGCACTACACGCACGGGACAAATGACCGTAGTAGTTGACGCGCCCGGAATTACTAATATCAATGAATCACCATAGCATATAATAACAGAATAGCATATGTAGAATAATGTTCTGTGAGATCATGAGGAGCGTCTGCGTGCTGTAGTGCGCCTAGTGCGTGCTCTGAGAGGAGGGCTGGCGCGCTCAGTGAGTGCCAGGGAGGATACCCTCCTCCCCCACTCGAGGGCATAAGCGGCTGCTCGTCTAAACACTTCCCGCAGAAGCCCCTGGCGCGCGCCGCGCAATTTGAGAATGGGAGGCGCCTCGCTCGGCCTCTCTCCGCGCCGCGCCACCGGCCACGAGGGCTCCGCCTCACCTGCGCGCCTCCACCCAGGACGTAACATCTCTTTCGACGTCTCTTGCTCTTTACGAATCGCTGCACCACATTTGTTCTGCAGCACAGAGGACAATTTTTTCTCGCTGAAAGAACGCGCAAAGTTGAAGGGAAAAAAAATACGTTTGGTAGTTGTATTTCACTTTCTTAAATTCTTAATGCAGCAAAAAAAACACGATTTTTCGACAGAACTCGTTTTTGAGGTCCCTGATAACAAAAAAAGGGGATAATTCATGTTCCTTAATGTAGTAAAAATTCCCTCTAAAAACTTGTGTAGTAATAATCATCAAGTCAGTCATATTTTGTGGGTTCTTGTTATCGAAAAACTGGATTAGGCTAAACTATGAGAACACCAGAGGCAAAAACGTAGACAAGATTTTCATCAAAATTGAAATTCCGCGATCGGTCTGGCTGATGTCGCGATCTCTTGAATTTGAAAGTGATATTTTGATTTTTGAGATCACTTTACACAAAGTTTTAATAACATTTTCAAACGTTTTCTAAAAAACGACTAACATTTTCATTTTTTCTTCAAATAATTGTTATTATTTTCCTAAAGTCTCTAAATTTTCGTAAAATGTTAATAATTACTTTTCGAAGCGTCAGGAAGGTTGATAAGCCCACGCAAGTATTGTAGTATCTCTTTATGCCTCTTCTATTTCCTGTATCCTCCGCCCCTCCCTTCCTCGCGGATACCTTCACGTCTACCCCATGCTCCCTGGCTGCCCGTCCCGTGGCCCTGCCCCTCCCCCACCCCCTTCGCATGCGCGGGTTAAAACGTGCCGGGAGGCCAACATCCATTTCTACATAGTTCCCGATATGTTTTTAAAAAGTGAAATATGTCAAAATTATCAATAAATACTATGCTACAACAGAACACACATTCATTTTTCCAGGCTGCGCAATATTACTACATGAACATGCAAAATGGTTTGCAACCAGCAAAAATGTTTTCTCGGTATGAACACTCCAACTCGGCTCATTCAGTTAACTCCCCACGCGCTAATCCACAGAGTCGCAACAGTCGCATTTTTGCCGATGCTTGAAAATGCGATGGCCTCTCCCGTTATTTCCAACACATAATTTTGGAAAATTCAGAGAGCTTGCGCCGTGATTTTAAGATTACTTTGCTCTATTCGTCCCGTTTAGAAGAAAATGTATTTTTTATAAATTTCATTTACTTCAAGCAGAAATTACGAGAAATCTACTTGTTTAAAAAATACATAGTCATTATAAATATCTAATTATTTAGAACAGAATTCATTTAAGACGATTCCTGTCTTCAGTATCGTACTTTTCCAATGTAATTGTTTGCAATGTCATAAAATGCAGAAAGTTAAACAAAATGGTACCGTTACCAATTCCTTTGATACATACGTGGAGAAAATTTAACAAAAAATTCTGGATCCTTCTTTGAAATCTTTTTTATAAACTCCATTAAAATCAAGCAGAATTTTCGCAAAAACTA
Organism: Teleogryllus occipitalis; assembly: GCA_011170035.1. NCBI lineage: Eukaryota > Metazoa > Arthropoda > Insecta > Orthoptera > Gryllidae > Teleogryllus > Teleogryllus occipitalis. The sequence continues at coordinate 155,164 of BLKR01002587.1, read as the reverse complement.
CGTTTTTTTCAAAAAACTGCGCAAGACCTTTCCTAAAGATCTATTTTTTAGAACAATTTTATTTTAGACAAATTTTTATCTTCAACTTTGAAGTTTTGCAACGTTAACGTATTGTATTTTTCAAAACAGAGAGGGTGGCCCAAAAACTGATCAGTACTGCTTGTTTTTATCATTCTTTGATGTTTTCATGAAATTACCCATATTTTACCCAAAATTACTCAAACATTTCTAATATTTTTAAACAACAGTACATGTTCTTATTTGAAGTACAATTGATCAACATATTTCATTAAGAAATCATCTTTAATGTTCTGGTTGTAGGAAGACGTCAAAAAATGAACTTTTGAATTTTTTGAAAAATTAGAAATTTAAATCAAAACGAGGCTTGCGACACTTTTTTAAGTTCTTACGCTTTCCGAAGCCATTTTTTATTAAACAATAGGATCCATTTTTGAGAAAAATACTAACTTTTGAGAAAATGTTGCAAAAGAACCTCATAAATGAAAATATCCGTTTCAAACTTACAGGGCCTCGTGTTCGTTTAGATCCGTTGGGGAATGTTAGTTTTAAAGATAATCGGGTCAACGACTTGGGCGCTGGCGTTGATCACAACCGGACGTTGACGTTTGGCCGTCAATCGAATTTCGATATCGAGGCCCCACCAAACGTAGTTTCTGACTGCGCAACATGTTATAGGAAGTAATTTACTACATATTAGCTGAATGTGGCATCGCCGACACTTTAAACTCTCTTCGGTTGTTTGATATTTCTTTTTTTCTTTCTTCGGTTCAGAAACCTCTTTTCTCAGTTTACAAGTTTTGTTAGCGATGCAAAATAACCAATTAAAATTTGCAATAATATTGTGATACTGATCACAAATTTAGCTTTCCTGAACTTACGTAATGTAATGTTTTCATAAATTTGACTTCGTTAAGAGTTATTTTGAAATGCTTTTTTCAATTTATCGTGGTAGATATTTTAAAAATCAACACGACGTTGTCGGTAAACCCGCATTTATCTATTTCACCTCCGGGTCTCTTGGCTTATCCAGATTTCACCTATAAAAATTATCGTCTTCTCGCTATTCTTTGAAGACATAACGCTGATCCCCCGAACCCAGTCCCAGCGACCGGCTCGATTACATCGCTAAGCTCTTCTCGGAGACGCGCACCCACGGCCGTCTGATCCAATAGGCCACCTCAATAGGCCCTCCACTTATTTAGTTGATTTTCCGTGAAACGAAATTCTTCGTTTCCGTGAAAGGAAATTCTGGTATTCTACGACTTCTCTCTCTACATCTCTACGCCTTCCTCTACGTCTACGTATTTTTCTATGTCTTTTTCTACGTAGGTACTGTTGTACCGTCAACGTCACCTACATAGATCTATTGAGGTGGCATTGGGTGAATTCCCGGCATACTCACAGTTCGGCAGATCCCAGCGCCAAAACACGAAAAAACACGTTTTTGGAAATTTCTTAGAATCTTATGGTTGGATCCGAAAACAAATTATCAATTTTCCATCAGGAGACCGATACGCGTCGAATGACACCGCGTACGTCTAGATTGTTGCACGGGAAGGGTCTAACCGTGAGTGACGGACCCCACATCCGCACATCTGCACATACGCACTCTCGATGAATTATTCAAATACTGTATAGGGATAGGATCAAGATGTAACCACTTTCTCGTTACCAGAGACCGGCAATAAGAGACTTTCTGTACAAAATTCGCGGGTTTTCCTCCCAGCTCTAAAATACGTTCTCTACACATCGTAAGCAGTAGGCTAGAAAATAAGAAAAATATACTATGTTTTCTCGACACAATATATACATTGCGGGGTGAAAGGAACAGAAATATAGCCAATTATCTTCTTTCCGAAGCTCTAGTCATACTTTGGCCACTGCTACGACTGTCACGGGGAAATTGCCGAATAATTCAGAGAAAAGTAATATTAGTAGAAAAAATGTTGAACATATAAAAAGAAACCGAGAAATTTGAAAGTAAATTTTCTAAAAAAAAATACTTTGGTGCGCTCATGCGCCACAGCGTTAATAGAATTAATGGGTTAATAGACCCGAACATCCGCACGTCTGCACATCCGCACATTCGAGGAAATTACTCGAGAATTAGGCTCGCTCGTGGCACATAGGAAAGTCGCCAGCGTTTCACCACTGATGTCCGGGTTCGATTCCCGTCGCATCTCATGTGAAATGTTCATTATTACTATTATTTTTACTATTATTATTGTTATTATTATTACTATTATTGATTGGTTGATTGATTTTTTCGTGTTTCCGGGCGCATAATCTGCTTTCGTCATTAGTCCCGTAAGTGTCGTGCATGTTTCCTCCCGGAAGATGGCGCTGATCTTCCACCGCTAGATGGCGAGATCCGGCGCCGACCTACCGTTGGCTAGTGGGGTTTCCCCCTAACCAGGACTCTCCCACCAGCGGGGCACCGCCCCAGCCGGGAAGCTCTAAGCTCCCGACCCATCTTCCGGAATATGTGGTAGTCTAGTGCAAGGTAGTGTAAGTGTGTGTGTGTAAGGGAAGATGATAGAACAAGGCAGAGGAAGGAAAGATCGCGCGCGGTCCATGGCCTGTTTGTTAGGGTACTGCTCCGGCATTCGCCTGGTGTTGATCGGAAAAACCACGGAAAACTCCCGATCAGAACACCCGGCCGCTAGAATTCTCCTCCAGACAGCGACTGGAGGCGACCTAGATGAAAAGCTAGTGTCCAAAATCCTGCCGCCGCACGGTGGTGCATTTTCCCGAAATCCTGGCCAAAACCTCAAAAATGAAATCGCGTTTACGGAACTTTTACAAATACTACGACACACTGTATACTTGGGGGCATCTGTTTCTGCCCACTTCGTGTCTCTGGGTCAATTCCCCTGGCACCAGTATTCACCCGAACTTACCCTTCGCGGCGTTCGGTAGACCTGCAGTGCGAGAGTAACACAGAGAGACCGTCTTTATTTGCAAGTGGTGGCCATACAAAGTTGTGCAGAGAAAACTGGCAGTACGGATTCTCTTCCTGAAGGTTTGTAGAGTATTTTCATGTTTGTTTTATAATGCATTAATGCATAATACCGACGTGGGCTGAAATATTAAAATGCATGAAATTAATACAATAATTTTAATTACTCATAAGTTCACGTAGGATGAAAGTTACCAATTTTGCGGAATTCCGTGATGTTTCTAATTTCACTTACTAGCTGAATCTATCCTCTTTCGAATCCAGTTATAAAATCATGCCTCAACTTGCCCCATTAGTAAATACAAAGAATTAACTTTTCGTCAAGCACGCGTGATCGCCGAATATGACTCGTCGAGATCCGTCCTGAGAACGGGAACTGCTTTTACAATGCTGCTTCTAGCGGAAAATTTTGATCCCTTTTACTGAAGTAACAAATTTACTCAATATTATAAACAAAAAAATTAATATTTTTAATTTTTGTAACAGATTATGACAATTCACTAATATTACATGAACATAATATTTATATACATTACATCTTCTGGACTGGATTACGCACATTTTATTTCATTAAAATTGTACATAAAGTAATATTTACATAATATGTGTCATCAAAACTCGTCTTAAGGAAGGGTGTGCGGTCGATGAAAGGTCAAATACGTACGTGATATCAAAGAAACTCATCATACCACTTTTAAAAAATAAATCAAAATACAATTAATCGTAAAGTAATATTTGTTTACTTAACTTCTAAGTTACATACCAACAATTATTCATATTAGACTGTTATTGTTATAAAATTAGTATTATATTATTTTTTAAGAAATAATACTGCAACTACAATTTGAATATGGTCAAGAAACTTATTCAAATGCAATTCAAAGAAATCTGGTCTGAATGTAGAGCTTTCCAAACAACTTATTTTAGTACGCACTGGATACTGCCAAGAAATGTGTTTCCAAATATTCATGGTAATAATGCATAGAATCTATTCACAAAGATAGAAGACGGTATGGAGAAGGATTCTCGCGAACATGTTCAAGACTGTACCCAATCCAGGAGATGTTTACTCGCTTGTTGAGATCTTTTGTTCCTTTCATTTCCAGCTTGAGGGATGTTTCCAAAAGAAAGTTAAAATTCTTGAACAAATATGCTCTGTCTCATTTGCCTGAGCCAAATATCACCATAGGGAGAAATGTACCCTAGTGAAAACTGTGATCTTCCTTTCCGGTTCTTCGGACACTGTATATGAATTATCTCTGGCAGAGGGCATGAAATGGCATTAATACCATCCTTCTTTATGCCAAATGTTATCAGTTAATATGTAAGTAATCCCTACTGATTTCTAAAATCAATTTTGTGAATTGATAAAATTTAACCAAGTTTATATAGAAAAATATATATTTATACTTCACAGATTAAGCAGTGCATTATTATGGTATTATGTTACCAGCTCCCTTACATTATAAAGATAATCCAAAATAAATTTGGTCGTCGTAGAAAACATACTATAGCTCTCAGAGGTTTTGGCCAGGAAATCGCCAAAATGCACCACTGTGCGCCGTGAGGAGTGGGAACCTAGGACCTCCCGATCAGAGCCGCTGCAGCGACATCAGTTAATGCACTGACCTCCCGCTCCCGGTATTATTACTATAATAATAATAATAATAATAATAATAATAATAATAATAATAATAATAATAATTATTATTATTATTATTATTATTATTATTATTATTATTATTATTATTATTATTATTATTATATTATTATTATTATTATTATTATTATTATTATTGTTATTTAACTACCACCGGGTCATGCCCAATTGCAGTTGAAATAAATGTATGTATGTCTGAATATTAAAGTAGGCCAAAACTTCCGCCGTCTGCCACCCCCGCGCCCCCTGTCGCCGCCTGGCGGCTGGATGGCTGGTGTTCCGCAGGGCAGTGAGTCGGAGCCGGCGCAGCTGCGCTTCCAAGCGGCGAAGTGCGTCTCCCGAGGCGCTGCGGAGCGGCTGCTGCGCCGCCCGGCTTCTGCGCACCTGCGGCCCCCCCCCGCCCCGCCCCCGCGCCGACAACTTCATCGCTCCGCGCGCCAGGCAAACGCGCTGAAGGGAATACAGCCACCCACGCCGCCCAAGTTCTGCTGCCTGCGATTCAACTCACGCCAATCACACGCGAGGGCTATTGCCCCGAGACGCGAAGAAGAGGGAGACGTCTGCGGTTGTTGGCCATGCTCCTCCGTTCTTATTAGGTTCGTTTTCAATCGATACGCAACGATCATTTTTGGATATTATAGTTCTTCTTTATTTATATTATCTTCCATCTGGAAGCAGTTTTTGCGTTCTTGGGAAGCTCCTGTTACTTTCACCCTTGACGGCTGGTACTTCATTTTAGCGTACCTATGCTATTCCTAAAACTGGAGAACACCAATTGTTGAAGAGGGTGACAACGGCTGTCAGAAAAGAAATCGCAATTTTCTTTGAAGGAAACTATTATATATATAAGAACAAATCTGCTTATATTTAACAATTAATGAGAATACGTTTCATTCAGTGTTTGAGGTACGGCAAGATCAACAATATTTTAAACATTTTCTGAGCTTGCGATCCTTTCCGCTGGGACACAAATACACGCGTCTGTGTTTTGAAGAACAAGTTCAACATTCACTGTACTCTCTTGCTTTGAATGTATAATTCATTTCTATATTGAGATGAACTAAAATAAAATTGCAACATTTGTAAGTGATGGTCTGACAGTAAGAAAATTCTGGAGTTCACTCGAAGCAATTTCGCATCGAGTAAACTCGCAAATAGCTCTGAATTGTTTTGTAAACATTCGATAAGCGATGAAAGAAGAAACTCACTGGAGTTAAGAAATGTTCTAATAATAAAATCCCTACGTAATAAAAAGTAACTCCTTACACTTCACAAAGACAACAACAAAAACAAACAAAAAGCACGCGGTGGAGCTGCCACGGTGAGCCTGGCTGCAGAGGGGCGAGTTCATGGCTAGCTCAGTTCGGAACCGACAATGGCTCTGATATACGTCACAAGAATTAGATAGTCACAACGGCTGTCAAAACAATTTCTGAGCGAACAAATAGAATACGCTGCTGAGTAATTCTGTGAAGAACATTTGCATCTCATAAATATTATTTGAAGCAACTACCATTGAAATCGATAAAATCAGCACAAAATGCATTAAAAATGACGGAAGAAGGTAAAAAAATGACTTAGTCGAAATTGACAAAAAATGCAAAATAATGACCTATAAATATGCCATACCATATAAAAATGGGTCCTTTCCTTTTGTCATAAGATAAAATGAATTTCTATACTAAACGGAATTGTTGCAAAGTCAAAGAAAAAAATGGCATTTCATTAAAATCCGACCTCTAATTATTAACATAGATGTTATAATTTTTTTAACTAGGATATTTGGTAACATCGATGTTTTGTTATCGATGTCACATCTTTGACACTGTGGGGACGCTACTGCCTCTCCCGGAGGTCAGCCAGTCTCAACCTGCGCGAGGTGGGGATGGAACCACCTCTGGTTCGTCGATTGGCTCGAAGAGTCAAAGAGTAAAGCGCGCTGCCGTCCTTCGCTGGTGTGCTCCAGTGCCAGTAGAGATGGGCTTAACAGCTTTTCTTCAATAACTGTTACCACAATAACAGTTGACTCGTTATAGCTGTTATTAATAACAGTTGAAAAATAGCAGGTTCATGACAAGCAACCTAACATGACCGACTGCTAAGAGTTAAATCAGTTGTGGCGTCTGCTAAGAGTTACACCAAGCAAAACGAATAATGTTGGTAGCACCGTAAAGCTTGTGCAGCTACCTCACGACGCTTGCTTGCAGTACTTTCCCAAACATGTTTGGAGAGGGAAGCAGCTAATATGAACGAGACTGGGTGAACTGTCAAGGAAGAATAGTAATTCATATAACAATGTGTAGCAAATGTGTATAGAATATTACTAAAGTAAAAGTGATTCATGATTCGGTTCCAGATTGCAAATATTCTTTCAAATATGACACTTGTGCATAGTGAAGTGACGAGAAACTGTGATTTTGCTTACCTTTAGCTAAAGTGGTAATAACTTGAAAATCAAATATTGTAATGCGAGTTATTTGACCGTAACTCGTTTTATTTTATCGGACCTAGGGAAATATTAGTTGATCTCACATAAGCAGCAATGGGACAGAAATAAGATAACAATCATATTCGACGGATTTAATTTAAAGGACAAACTTCTTATTGAAGTGTATACAGTACAACAAAAATATTGTGGGACATGGCGTGTAATAATGACGAATTATGTAATAATGAATCTGTAATTTGAACAACCGCGATTAATTAGCTGCAGTGAAGCTGTTATCTCACAAAGTGGTTGCTACAAAAGCTTGTTCAGACTTGGACCAGTATATTGCAGCTCTATGAATTTCACCCGATAACTTTCAATAACAGGATAAACGAAATAACTGTTATTTTGCTTAACAGTTACGAAACGTTAACTGTTAAGAAATAACAGTTGAGCTGTTAAGGGCACATCCCTAGTGCCAGTGCAGCACCCTCTGTTCCTCCGGCAGAGGGGGCGGGCGGCGCTCCTGGCGGCGAACTCGCGCGTCGTGCAGGCGCCAACGTGCGGCGAATATTCGGCGAATGACTTATTGCGCTGTCGCCGCCTCCGCGGCCGCGAAGGCTTCCTTTGGGACCCTCCCCCACCCCCACCCTCTTCCCGCGGCGACCGCCAAACTTCCGGCGACGCGACGCCGCAGTCGAAGGCGCCTCGCGCAGATAATGCACTTAAGCAATTACGGAGAGTTGCCTACCTGTGTGTTCCTTTGCGCCGAGGCAGGGTAGTAATTGCGGATCTTGGGGCTTGACAGAACTCGCTGCGCGGCACGTGAAAGTATGAGTTCTCGCCCAGACGTGACGGTCGCTCCGGGCTCCAAAGTTCTCTTCCGAAAACTAACAGCGGTTGTGCGCCGATTCGTAAACTGGTTTTCCATCTTCTCTCTGCGATGTGAACATAGCCAGAACAATGAGCGTACAGGCAGACTCAAAACACTTATCAACTGATGTCAGGTGCGTCTCTGTGTTCATATTTGGGCAAGGGGCATCGGAGCCACATGATCCGTCACCTGAACGCCCAGCTCGTAGGCTGAGAAGCGCCGCATGCAGTCACACTGGAAGGGGCAGGCACTAGCAAGAAGAATAAGAAGCAATCACACGTTACTCAATATTAGTTTATACTGGAAAAATATGGTATACGATAAAAACCGGGAGCGGTAGCTCAGTGCATCAACTGATATCTCTGCAGCGCCTCTGACCGCGAGGTTCTAGGCTTCCACTCCTGACGGCGCCAGGATTTTCGTCACCAGCTTTTCCGCTAGGTCGAATTCAGCCGCTGTCTGGAGGAGAATTCTAGCGGCCGGCTGCTCTGATCGGTAGTTTTCCGTGGTTTCTCCGATCAACACCAGGCGAATGCCGGAGCAGTACCCTACCAAATCTTTCCTTCCTCTTCCTTGTCCTGTCCTCTCCCCTTACATACATACACTAACATGCACTACATTACCACATATTCTGGGAGACCGGTCTGGAACTTAGTGCTTATCCCGGCTGGGGCGGTGCCCCGCTGGTGGGAGAGTCCTGGTTAGGGGGGGAACCCCGTTAGGCGACGGTAGGTCGGCACCGGATCTCACCATCTATTGAGGGAAGATCACCACCGTCTCCCGAGAAAAAATGTACTACACTTACGGGGCTAATGGCCTAAGCCGTTGACGCGCCCGGTATCACTAACCAACCAACCAACTATACGATAAAAATTGTTATTGTGGTGAATATGAAGATTCAAGCGAGCATATATTTTGGAACTGTAAATTATATGATTCTGAGTGAAATATTTTGTTAGAAAAATTAATAAAATAGTTGTCTGTGAACCTCGTTCCATTGTACCTCTATTGTCTTTTAAGTATAAAAATAATGTACGTACCTTTCAAAGTGTTGTGGATTTTATTTTAAGTATCAACCGAGAAATTTAATTATACTAGTGACGAAAAAGTTTTCTATGTGTGTGGCAATGGAAACGAAATATTTAACCCAATGAAATGTACATCCATTCATACAAGGGGCAGACACGCCCTCTCGGCTCCGCTTGCATTCTGGGCTTCCTGTCCAGGCACACAGCGGTTGGCCGTCATCGCCACAGCCCGTCAAATCACACATCTTTTAGTCTTTCTTGTAACATGCACAGTTAAAAACTGGCCGATGACATTTCCGGTGAAATATTTATCCAATCAAAAGGAATATATTTTGTTTTTCTTTTCACTCACTTCATAATCTCAAGCCTTATTTGAGGATAATTCTTCGCAATTGTCGTTTTCAAATGTAAAGATACAAATATCATGGTTGCTCAGATTTTTCCATCGCAAAACCAAGCCTTCAATCTTTAAACATTATTCACATGAGTCAGGGATGGACAAATGAGTAGACAAAACGTGCTACGGCCTCCGCTGGATTGAATACCTCAATTTTTAAACAAAAGACTGTATCGGTAGTTGACTAATGCACGAAATGTCAGAACAATATCTGCCAAACAGTAATGCATGAAAAGCTTCCCATGCAGTACTAATAGAGGATACAACGTAAGCTGTAATGAAATGTATTAAATTAGTGGAATATCAGCACTTAAATATATCGCAAAATGTATTCCGTTTGAGCATCCTCAGTGACATCTGCTTTCACCTCAAGTCACTACCTGCAGCAAGGGATTCCACCGCTTTGGGGGAAGAAGTCAATTTTCAAAACAATTTCTGCCCCATTTACTCTCTGAATGACAGCATTTGCAGTCGATTTCCGCAGATGATCGATATTTGGCGACGTCCCCGCGACCTCCTGCAGACTGCGCTCTGAGAGGGCAACGAGACCTTGGCGAGGGAGCGTCCACGGAGGCTCAGCCTGCAAAGAGGAAAAGCCAAATACAAATTTTAACAACGAACATTCTTCAGCTTCGTCATCATTTTTTAATTAATAATTTGTATGAAGATTTTCTAGTATGCGAAGAGCCTGCTGAGGGTTTTTTTTGGGGGGGGGGTTAAGGTACACGTATCCCAAACAAATGTTTATTGACATGGTACTGAAAATCTGTTTGAGTCGGTTTCAGCAATACAAGTATTTCTCTCCAAATAATAAGCAAATGGTGTTGGAACTTATTCCAATTTGACACAACAGCTGAAATCATCGTCTTAAGACGTTTGATACAATCAGGAGAACTTAAACGTTTTCCACATTGATCAATTATTGTATTTTAATAATAACTCAAACATATTGGATCTAAGCAGTTTATTTATACATTATTGTAACATTTTATTTTTTATTTTCTCATATACGTACGTATATGCAGAGTAATATACGTAGTATAGAGAAAATTATGTAATGGTACACAAAAAAACCATGATTTTCGGCAGACAAAATTCATTGTCAGGCCCAAATAACAACAAATTGGATAAATCCAGTTGATAAATTAAGGAACAAAATCCTCCATCCTGTGGTGTAGCCAGAATCCCTGTCTTGTGGATCATTGATACTGAAAACTCAATTGACGCCGAAACGTCCGTCCGTCCGTCCGTCCGTCATTCTACGAACACCACTAGAGCCTAAACCATGCGTAGGATTTTTTTCCATATTGAAGAAAACCCTATCCATCTGGCTCTAGTTGATGCTTTGAGATTTTGAAAAAACATTCTTCAAAATTTGGGTGTACTTTACGTGAAGAACCTGGCACATTTTAAAAATTGTCTCAAAAACGGCTCCAAATTTTTTCTTTAAATTTATTGTAAGAATAGAGTAAAATACGCTTATAAAAGTGGCATAGACCAGATCTCACTGTTAACTCTGACTTTTCGTAAAAAAATTGCGGAAGTTTGAATTTTTTTGACGTCTTCTTACGACTACGAAATTAAAGATAGAGATTTTTCCTTGAAATAAAATATGTTTTTCATAAGTAGTTATTTCATTAAGGTCATGTTCATTTTCTTGAAACTTTTCATAGTTTTCGTGCAACATTGCGTGCAATTTGTGAAATTTAAAACAATAACAAAAACAAAATTTACTCAAAATGGATCCAATTTTTTTCTTTAAACTTTTAGTAGAGATAGTGCTAAATGAACTTTATTAGATTTATTAAATGAATTTTATTCTTTTTTTGTTCTTCAAAAATTACAAAAATGTAAATTTTGGACTAGTCTCTCACGTCGTTAATATTTACATTACAGGCGATTTCTTTACATTATTACATTGATGAGTACTTGTGTTTTAAATTATGTCATAAAATTTCTGGAAAACTCACGTTTTCTGTGAAAACAATCTCACAATTTCACATTTTTAGAAACTCTCAAACGTGATTTTCTCAAAAACGGCTCCAATTTTTTTCTTCCAAATTTTCCTACGGACAGTAATAATTGCACTGTTTAAGATGACCTAAAATTAATTTTGTATTATCATTTGTTTTTCAAATATTACACAAATATATACAGGATAAAGTGGGGGACTAAGTGGAGATACCATTTGTATCTCATCAACCGTGCAAGATACGAAGGACGTTTGGACAATCCATTGCCTAAAGTGGGGCTACTTCAGTACAGCATGCTTCGGCTTTCTACTATTTTTTACTACGAAGATATAAGGTCAACGTTGTTCTTTTTAAATGGAATCCTATGCTAAATTTTAGCTTGTCGTACCTTACCTGTTCTCGGCTGAGAAAATAAAGAAAAATGTCTCGTGAACAGATTTGAGTCTGCAGCATTTGAGTCTTCCTTAGATGGAGTCATCTTTCGGAAAAATTAGTATCAAAGAAAGTAATTTTACTATGCTCAAGTAAATAACCGCATTTGTGTGAAGAACGGACTAGCGAAGTTCCCCATTTAGTCAGTAGGAAAGGACGAATGGAAAATCGCCGCTTCAATGAAACAATACGTTACAAAAACACGTCAATTTTTAAAAAACGATTCGCTTAATTGCGGAGATATACACATATTTGAAATTCATCTTTTTAAGCCCATTACGATAATCTAACATTTAGCATAGGGTTCTATGTAAAAAAAATTGACCTAAGATCTTCGTAGTAAAGAATAGTGCAAAGACGAAGTATGCTGTAAATAAGTGGCCCCTGTTTATACAATCGACTTTCCAAACGACATCTTCGTGTTTGGCACGGTTGAGGAGATACGAGGAGTGTTATCACATTCTTGTTCCACTCTGTATAAATTATTATTATTATTATTATTATTATTATTATTATTATTATTATTATTATTATTATTATTATGTCATCAGTCTACGTCTGGTACTCGTGGTGGATGGACGTGCCTGCGCGACGCTCCGGCGACTTCCGGTGCACGTGGGAATAATTTGCCGATTGTGATTGTGTTTATTTGCAAGTCGTCAAATTCTTTGTTGCTTGATTGGTTAGTGATTCCGGGCGCGTCAACAGCGTAGATCATTAGTCCCGTAAGTGTAGTGCATGTTTTCTCGGGAGATTGCGGTGATCTTCCCCCGCTGGATGGCGAGATCCGGCGCCGACTTACTGTCGGATAGTGGGATTTCCCCCTAACCAGGACTCTCCCACCAGCGGGGCACTGCCCCAGCCGGGACAAGCTCTAAGCTCTCGACCGATCTCCCGGAATATGTGGTAGTGTAGTGCATTTTAGCGCGCTGTCCGTGGCCCGTTTGTTAGGGTACTGCTCCGGCATTCGCCTGGTGTTGATCGGAGGAACCACGGAAAACTACCGTTCAGAGCGGCCGCTGGAATTCTCCCCCAGACAGCGACTGAATTCGACCTAGCTGAAAAGCTAGTGTCGAAAATTCTGGCACCGTCAGGACTCGAACCTAGAACCTCTCGGTCAGAGGGCGACATCAGTTGATGCACTGAGCTTCCGCTCTCGGTCAAATTCTTACTATTTTGCTTTTTCGTGTGAATAGAATTTCTATCAGTATGAAACGCAACCAGTGCGGAGAAATGGGAGATGAAATACAGTGCTATTGATGTATGGGTAATTACCTCTACAAATGCTCTATATAGGAAACGACCCACAAGGCCAAATCTAAAGCAGGTAAACTTTCTTGGAGGTGTATAAACTGCTGAGAAAGAATAAAAAATCGAACAAAAAATGTAAGTCTTTAGAATGTGTCACACAAATAAATTACCTGGACAGTAATATAACTGAAGTGGAGGAGGCGTTTACATCATCTGTAAAAGCACTACTCAAATAACTCATCAAATCGGTGCAATTTATGTCAGATGTTTGATGAACAGTTGACAAAACTTGAAGAAAACATTAGAGAAAATAGAAATTTAAAAGAAGTGAGAAGCACGAGACTACTCCTGGAAAAGAAGGATGAAGAAATAAATTCACTAAATGACTGAATAAATAAATTGCAAAAGAAGAAAATTTGTAGAAATTCATGGAGTAGACAATGAAGACATAAACCCCCATGAAGTTTACTCATGTGGCAGAGAAAATAGGATCGCGTTCAATTGTAGTTAAAATGTGCAACGTATCAACCTAAAGAAATCCACTTTCCTGTCAAGTGCAAGGATGAAGCCCAACGCAGTGAATTGATTGCGAAAGGGAAAAAGTGGTGGAACTCCAGAACCCTTGATGAGAAAAGGGAACGCAGGAGACTCTTGTCCAATGAATCGCTCATCCCAGAGCATAGGAACTTGTTGACGGGGGTGCGAATCAAAGGAAAACTGTTTAACTTAAAGAATATGTGGGTAAAAAATGGCCGTATTCTAGAACGAAAAGAAGAAAGTTGTAAAACATATATCTCTTCAATGAAAGACATGGAAAATATAGTATAATTTTTCCTTCTTGTTAAAATTGTGTTCTGTGCTTGTGTGTTAACTACAAAATCCCAAAATTATGAACTGGATAAACTACCAACTAACAAACCAACAACAATAATAATAATAATAATAATAATAATAATAATAATAATAATAATAATATAATAATAATAATAATAATAATAATAATAATAATTCCAAAAGCATAGTTGGTACCCTTTCTTCTATGTTGAACATAGAAATTTGGATCTTGCAGTTACAACAATTTTCATTGTTCTGTATGTAATAGCATATTTACAAAATGTATTATTTACTCTTTCGTTTCAACCTCATACGCATTTCCAAGGTAATTATTGTATATGGTCATTTATTTCAATTTATCACTACTATTTTGAAACTTATTTCCTCCTGTTTATTTTGTCTCTAAAAGCAAACCTGTCTTTCACTTCGCCATTAAATTCGGACAAAAGTGTATGTTTTCTCATTTTCCATTTGAAAAGCCGGAACGTTGAAGGAAGAAATATTTTCTGCAAACTGGATAGCTCTTCCTTCCCTTAGCTCACATTTGTCGCTCTTGGCAGCCACGACGAGGCCTTTTTGTGGAATCAGAGGCTTAGCTTGCACCCCCACCCTTGATGGCACCAGTTCGCGCTAGGAATTACTGCGCTGGTGCTTTTTGATAGTTATAATTAATTTTCTCTTTGTTTTGCGTTGTTTTGTGCAACTTACATTACAGTTCATTACGTGAGCGTTTAATTTACTTCTTGTTCGTCCTCTCCGTTTATTGTAATAAAGTAGTCAAACAAACTACACTTTATTAATTATAAGCGCTGATGAAATGCCTTTCAAGGGAAAGGTGATGGGGGAGGTGATGCAGTCGACCCCATCATTACTTAAACGAGTTTCGATTTGAACGATCGGTCTTAGTGCTGCTCCCAATGAGCTGGCATTTGATATGATGTTCAAATTGCTACATTTGTTAGATTCATTAACATCCACAATTAATATGCCTTTTATTTTATACAGCCTAATAAACTTTGCAATTAAAGATGAAGAATAAATATTAAAACTTTGGAAATGCAAATCACTGGTAAACGTTTCCCATGCAAGGCTGTGGTACAGTTTTGATTATACGTTACTCGATACTTAATATGATTTTTTAAAATTTTATTTTGTATAGGATTGACTTACAAAGTTTAGTTTACATAAACCTCTTTATTTGTGTTGTTGACTTATATCTAATTCTTATACTCTTACTTTAAACTACAACTGACGAGGGGACTCACCGAGTACCTCTAAATATTACTAAGATTTGTAAAAATGTTCAGAATAGGATGGATAGGAGATCTGTTTTTATTCTAGTTGGGTTTTCATTATATTTTCCTATATTTATATGTCTACCTTGATTAATGAGGGTTAGATTGGAATAAAAGTTATTGACAAGATATGCTATATGATGTGCGATGAGTTTTAGGTTAAGTTCGTGGTGTAATTGCTTATTGGAAATGAACCAGGGGGCGTGGGTGATAGTTCTTAGGTATTTGTTCTGAATAATATGAATTTTGTTGAAATTATATTTAGCAGCATTTGTCCAAATTGGACAAGCGTACAGAAGAAGAGGTCTAATGATGGTTTTGTATAATACTTTATACGATAAAGCAAATATAAACAACATTCTCTTAGTGGATTGATTTTGTTATTTCAGTGGTTTAATAAAATACCCACTCTGCACGAATCCAAAATTATCCACTCTCAAAATATCTTGTACAATCGTAACATTTTTCAGGGTCTAATAAATCGGAGATCTGTGTTCCTTTTTGCATCTTATCCGTCATCATATTTGTTTCTTCTGATTCAAAGTACCTTTCACCGCACTCACAATGCTCTAACTGGATCTGGTTTCTCTAGTTTTCTCTTGTAGTTCGCGTGCAGAAAATCTCCAGGCTGGAAATAACTGGGATTTATGACCTGAAGCAATTCCTTCAATGACACAATTCTCTCTAGACTTTAACGTACCATAAACATTATTAAACATAAATCACGAGACACTCTACCTGAAAACCGTTACACCTATATGAATTCGCGGTACTGATACAGAAGGTGTTTCCTAGATGCAACTTGCATTTACTTCGTTTACTCTGACCGAAGTTGAGAGTTCACTATATCGAAATTTGGTAGTGTGTACATTTATGTGCATAAAGACCAGTGATTTGAGTTTCCAATAACCTAATGTTCACAGAATCGAGAGTCGACTACACGTATTACGTTAAGAAGATGTTTATAAGAAATGCAACCAACAAATCTTTTAAAATATTCAAGTAGTAACTTTTTGATTAGTAAATTAAAATATTAAAAATTCAATGTGATTCAATGTTTTGTCTGCGTGTTTCTGCTCAAAATGCGTTTGCTACTTTCTTCGAATTTAACTGAATTCGGCCTGGCAGCTGCAAATACTGAAGTAAATACGACTGAATGGAAAGCTACCATGCGTTTGGGAGATGTGATGTACCCTATATCCACGCAGTTGACTATATAATTGAAGGGAAAAGTGCAATCATATTTGAAACTTATTTCACTTAGAAACGTAATTAATTATTATTTAATATGTCACGTATTTATTTGAAGGAGATCATTCCATTTCAAATTGTAATGGGATTCTTCATTGGGCTTACTTGAAAAGGTCTTATTAATTTGAAATAAAAATTTTTTCATCTCTCCTGACGTATCAGTAAGTCTGCGCAACTCCAAAATGCACTATCAGTTCCTACATGTAAGGTACAATGATTAAGAATAATTTGTCAAATAATATACATGAAATGATTTGTCAAATAAAATTCTACACAATTGTTTGATTAGAATTATTTGAGAATTTTCGATATTCGTCTAATTTCTCGTTCTCGACTATTAATGAGTTATTCTCTCAAGATATTTTTCATAATAAATTTGTCAATACATTTTAAGGTTATCAAATTAACTTTATGTAAATTCAATACTTTATGCTCTTTTATAATTTTTCCTTAGGATATAGTTTTGTTTCAGCATATTTTATTTTCAATATTCTCTTCTGTATTCAAGGGTTTTAAAGTGCTACTATAGGGTTCTCCAGAGCTACAATTCCGTACGTTGCAATTGGCCAAAACAATGTGAAATATATCATCTTAAGGACTGATTATATTTATTTATTCACGCTGACATATGTTTAACTGATGATGATCGAATAATTTCAGTGATTTGTATTAATACTCGGAATTAATATAGTATTTATTAAAAATAATTGAAATACTATGCCTTTCATATGAGAGAAGATTTAAAAACTGTTGCTATCGTTTAGTTTCGTTGCGCGCTTACTCAAATGTTAGATATTATCTCTCAGACGTCAATGTCCCATCCGGCGCAAACCTGCTTGTACCCGGGCTTCACGAGTCAGAAATACGCATGTGCAGGATACATTTTATTTCAGAACATCTTTGGTAGAATCAAGATCTTTCTCCCCGCCGCTTCCTCTCCACCCCCTCTCCTTCCTTCTCCACCCCCTCTCCTCTCCTTTCATTCTTCTCCTCCCCCTGCTCCTCTTTCTTCTTATTTTTCTAGCCCTCTTCCTCTCTTTTTTCCCTTCTCGTTCCCTGTAAGGCAGATTATATCAATATGTCATGTTAAATGCTGTGTAAAATCTGCAGTGGTCTCTGCAAACCGAGAGCGTGTAACGAATAAAAATCGAGTGAGTTGCCTAATTGACAATTCTGACAAACGACAGCGATTCGCGGTGTACCACATAATATTATTATATGATTATGGCTCAAACCCATGCAATAATTTTCCAAAAATATTTGTTATTGTGTTGTAGTACGTTTATAGATGAAGAATGACATTTAAATAGAGCATTCATTTAAAATGTTGGCGACTACACCTTTAAAGCTCTTGCGGGAAGTTACCTTTTGCTGCTAATATATGTCCTACCTTAAAGGTCTAATAAATTTCATATCTAAGACTGAATTTTTCCATTTTAAGTAAGTGTTAGAAATCTTACTACTTTTTCAAAGAACATGATAAAAATACCTTTAAGAATATCACTTTTTATTTCGAAATTTGTTTTGTTTTTCTTATATTTAAGAGACTGATTTTCAAGTGAAGAGCTAGTCATCATTCTTTCCTTGAAATTATCTCATTCCTGTGTCTGGCACTCAATATCGGGTGATTGACGGCTTTGATGAGAAAGGAAATATTAGAGAAATCCTCTCATTTTAAGATATAAATGTTTTCTGATAAAAATGTGCAGCAATTGTATCAAATAGAGATAAATATTAACTGTCAATCACACAAACAATTTAACATCTCATTTAGAAAAAAATACTCATTTTGAAGAATCAAACTCCAACATCTCATCTCAATTCATACTTTTTTGGAATAGTGAGTGTAATTCACAACATACTAAAAGGTAAACGATTATTTCAAAGTGCAAAGAAGTAAGACAAAAGCGAGTTTTGGGGATTCTGAGATATACTCGTACGATTGTCATGAACCACACAAGTTGGGCTCACACAAGGAACTGGATGATAGTTACCGATAGACACTTACTGAGAACACTAAATACTAAGACTGATTTAAAGATCGATTTTTAACGTTATGATGGAGATTTTAGTATTTTTAAACGCATTCAAAAACATATTCTCTATGTCTGAATAAATACGTAAAACAGTAAAAAAAGCAAAATAAATCTTTATCAAAACGTTTTATTTTTAATAATTCGTGCACATTCAGTAAAAATATTATAATATATTCATTGGACTAAGACATGAATTTTCTTAAAAATGTGATGTCTAGTAATTTCAGGTCATTTTTGCACCAGAAAATTTCGAAAATTCTTTACAAGAAATAATAAAGTCACGCAGGCACTCCCTCACATACAGACAGTCGTGGCTGCGCCTCTGGTAATGTGTTACTGGGGGGAGTACCTCAGTGCATCAGCTGATGTCACTGCAGCTCCTCTGACCGGAAGGTCGTAGGTTCCCACTCCCCACGACGGCAGGATTTTCGACACTAGCTTTTCAGCTAGGTCGCATTCAGTCGCTGTCTGGAGAAGAATTCTAGCGGCCGGCTGCTCTGATCTGTAGTTTTCCGTGGTTTCTCCGATCAACACCAGGCGAATGCCGGAGAAGTACCCGACAAAATGGGCCACGGAACGCGCGCGATCTTTCCTTCCTCTTCCTTGTCCTGTCCTATCCTCTCCCCTTACACACACACACACACACACACACACACACTTACACTAACATGCACTACACTACCACATATTCCGGAAGACCGGTCGGAAGCTTAGAGCGTGTCCCGGCTGGGGCGGTGCCCTGCTGGTGGGAGAGTCCTGATTAGGGAGAAATCACGCCAGGCGACGGTAGGTCGGCGCCGGATCTCGCCATCTATCGGGGGAAGATCACCGCCATCACCTGAGGGATAAGATGCACGACACTTACGGGACTAATGACTAAAGAAGTTGACGCTACCGTAAACACGCAAAAATCAATCTGGTAATGTGTATCTTTTTGTTTCTTGGGCAAGTGCCGGCGCGCCCATCGGTCGAAGGCGGAGCCGGGGGCGGAGGCGGGAGCCGGGGCAGGGGCAGGGATTGAGGTGGGGGCGGAGGCCGAGGCGGGGGCGGAGGCGGGGCGTAGGTGGGACCGGAGGCGGGGACGGGGTGTAGGCGGAGGCATGGGCGGGGGCGGAGGCGGAGGCGAAGTCGTTGGTGGAGGCGGAGGTGGGGCGGAGGCGTGGCGGAGGCGGGGAGGGGGTGGAGGCGGAGGCGGGTGTGGAAGCGGAGGCGGAGGCGGGGGCGAGCCCTGAAAAGCAAGGCGCAAGCAGCTGCGCGCGTCATCTGGAGGCGCCGCGCCGCGCCGCGTCGTGGGCGCGCGGTGATTAATCGCCCGCGTCGCGACGCGACGGCCGAAGGGCCCGCGCCCCGCCCAGTGGGCGCCACTCCACGCGCCGGAGGGCAGCCACGCCGCCACTCGCTCCCCGACTGCACTGCAGGTTGCAATCGGCAGCTTCTCCGAGGTTTTCTTGCAACTTGAGATTCGGCGCCGATCTGCGTTTGCTTTCTCTCACCGTGCATCCGTCTCCCCCCTGCCGCCGATCCAGTCGTGACAAGCCCTAAGCTCGCGTGTACGGTAGTGTAATGCAAGTACATGTGTGTGTGTGTGTGTGTGAACGGATAGGACAGGTCAAGAATGAGGAAGGAAAATCCGTTCGCGAATCGTGATGGTTAATTCAGCTCCATGCCATTTCATGTCATTGGTTCTGTCATTTCCATGACATAGATGGGAAAATCCACAAAAATCTATCGATGAGAGCAGCTAATCGCTAGAACTCTTCTTCTGGCAGTAGTTGCATTTGATATAGCTCTGCGCGTAGTGAGCAAATTCGCCGCCGTCCGGACTCGAACTCAAAATATTCTGGTCAAGGTCGCTGCAGCGTCCACGTTTGATGCCATTAGTCCATCTCTGCAGGAAGGAGCGAATAAAATAATCTGCAATGCATATGTTTGCAGGAATATATGACTCCATCTGCCAACGAAAGAATGTGCTCTCAAAACTATTAGAAAACATTTCACAATTGAATGAGATTCCACAATTAAATCACAGAAAAAGTAGAAAACTGTCAATCTACGTTAGTTGATAATAGCCAATTTGTTATGTTGTGTTCATTCTTCAAAGCCTAACCCGAAACACCTTTACAGAAGCTTGCATTGTGCAGCATTGTTTCGATGTGCAGAGTGTTGCCTATGTCGTGAGACACAGGGCCACAAGATGCTTTTGCACTCTTCTCACAATATTGCTAATATCATGGTTGGTTCATGATGACAGTTCGTCAATGCAATGCAATGCAATGCGTATATCGTTATTAATTTATTATCCCCTTGCTCAATACACCGAAGTAAAGGTGTCCCTGATGACGTAATGGCTAGATACAAGTCTGGGAGTCCAGTAAATGCTGCTCTGTTGATTTTCCCTGTACGCCATATTGTGTTTGTGGTATGCAAAAGATCTCAGGTAGGTGCCCGGGAAAATTAAGTATTCCAAATAATCTTAAGTCATAATGAAATCTCACGTTTCCTTCCATCTGACAAGAAGACACTCCCTTTGTTTGGTCACAAATTGGCCATCTCACAGTGGAATACTGGAACGCACTAAAGCCGTCGCAACGGTGCTCCTCGAAGGTGTGAACGGTGGACGCTGAACGGTGCTTCTCGAAGGTGTGGACGGTGCACGGCGCTCCTCGAAGGTGTGGACGGTGGACGCTGAACGGTGCTTCTCGAAGGTGTGGACGGTGGACGGCGCTCCTCGAAGACGAAGCCATCGGAGGTCGGAACCGTCCGGACCTGGTGTTGGTCAAAGACCATCAAGCGGTCGATGTTCCGCCTCGATGTGGCATACCCGGGCAGCGTCGGCAAACGCTCTGTTGAGAGGGCAGCAAAACACGAACACATTCGCCCCTTCTTAGCAGCCAGGAACTTCCGAGGCGTCAGCTCCTCCTCCCAAAGTGGTATACGCTTGGCGCGAGTGCGGCACTGCTCCGTAAATTTACCTCCGGCGAAAAGTCGCGCGCACGTGGTGAGCGAATGTCGCCGAGGCTACAGCGAGTGCGCTACCTGCTATTTTCGCCTCACTGCCCAGGATGACCTCAGCGCAATCGAGTGCAGGCGAGCCCAAAGATTGATGGCACAGGAGGCCAGTCAATAAATAAATAGGGTGACGATAGAAGATATGTTGGTTGGTTAGTCATTCCGGGCGCGCCAGCAGCTTAAGTCATTAGTCCCACACGTGTAGTGCATGTTTTATCCTCGATAGCCTGGTGATTTTCCCCGGCGAGATCCGTCGCCGACCTACCGTCGGCTTGTGGGGTTTCCCCCTAACCTGGACTCTCACACCAACGGGGCACCGCCTGAGCCGAGACAAACTCTAAGTTCCCGACCGGTCTCCCGGAATATGTGGTATTGTCGTGCATGTTAGTGTGCGTAGATTGTATATAGGGTCTCTGCGAGTGCTGGAAAATGACGTGAATAAAGAACTTGAGTGAGACTTTGTCCCGCTGGAGCGGAGCTGCGGCCCACTTCGCCTCGCCCCGCGTCGCAAACACTTCCGTCCGCCATCGCGCGTCCATTGAAAGGCGCCTCCCCACCCCCACCCCCACACACCCCGCACTCGGTGCCTCGGTCTTTCACTCCCCACAGAGCAAAAACAGCCCCCCGCCGCTCCGTGCGCCAGGGTAAATATCTAGGAAGACCAAGTACACTAGCTGCAACGCCAAAGAGCAATGTAACGTTTATTATTAAATTACTCTCTATTAAGATAAGAAATTTCCATCGCTGATCAGGTGGCCGAGATCGCTAAGGCAGGAGTGTCGTAGCGATCTCGGACCGAAGGGTCGTGGGTTCGAGTCCCACCTCGGGCATGGTTGTAATTGTGTTCGTCCTTTCACCTCTTATCATCCCCAGATCATTTCATCTTCATAGTTACCATAACGTTAAAACCAACAGTGGTCGCTACTGACCTAGATGTTGATGCAACCTTTAATTAAAAAGTTCCGTTACAGACGTCATTTCAATAAGATTATCGAATTGCAAATTGTTATTTACAATTAACGTTCGATTTATTAAGAAAGGTACATCTGCTCTAAAATATATTTATCAGAAATTATGTAATGTCATTAGTGCGCTCAAATAAATAGTTTTAAACGCTTCGTTACAGAACACTTTTCCTTTGATCTTCGCCACTTGTTTTTCTCAGAGTAAAGTAAGATGTTTTTAAAATTATATGTTCAAGACAGACTATAAACAACTCTGTTTATACATCATTATATAATCTAAAATCTTTACTTTCTTTTTGTGTAAATTTTTAATTTAGAAAATTACACTAGTGAAGACGTTTTTTACCTACAGGAAGGTAGAGTGCGCAACGTCCTCCATTTTATACGTAGATTACGATTACCTAAATAAAACAACATATCACAACGCAGTTTCATACCGTATTTTGCTATTAATGTAAATACTGCATTTAAATCTGTAGGATCCAATCAAAGGCAAAACTTCATAAAACTATTTTTATTCAATAACTAGGTACAATATCCAAAGTTCCGTATCATCCGTAGAGTGTGCCAAATGCGAAGCCCTTTCACCGTTGACCAGAAGTCCCATAAACTGCCGAGTCGTTCAATATCCACTAGAGAGTTCTTCTTCCGTAGCACAGGTCGTCGTCGTAGCCGATCACCACTCTTCACACTGCGAACCACTCGCCAGAACACAGTCGCCAACACCGTCGCTAGCTGTCTGTCTTGGCGTCGGGTCGGAGTCCTCTTATAGCCCGCTAGGGCTAGCGGCCCGCCGACTAGCTGCGGAGTAGGGGCGGTGGCGAGTCCCTACCCGCTTGCTCGGGCGAGACGGCCGCGCGCGGACAGTCCTGGCCGGCCCTCAACGGTCGCCTTCCTCTCCGGCCGAGGGCGGTCAATCGCACATGTCAGATATTGTGACGTCGTGATGTGAGTGAAATACACACACAGAGTTTTTATGTACATATTTATGTACATTTACTATGCAATATTTACACTCATGTGGAAACTACCGCTTCACAACACAGCACTGCAAATTCTGTGGCAAGCCGCTCCATCCTGACACAGAGTACCTCAGCGTGCTAAATCTTATTGCCGCTCCTGGCCTCTGGTCCCGTGGCAAAAGCCTCACATCGCAAACCTGCGATAACCTCCTCGCGGGTAACAAAAGATCCTCCGCACCGCGAATCGTACCGGAAGACATGGCTCAGAGCATCAACTGTCACTGCAATCTGTCACTGACCGGGAGGTCGTAAGTTCGAGTCCCGACGGTGGCAGGATTTGTTTTGACACAAGCTTCGCCGTTTCGTGACAGACTTTCAGCACCGCATTATGGTAGGTCACGGACATTACTATCGTTTCATCGCACTCGCCGCCCTTGCTCTGTCAGCCCCGAAACAACAATCCGCCCTTTTCGAAGTAGCCACTTTTTTCTGAGCCGACTAACTTGGATAGCTTCGTTAATCTTTTGATTTTCTCGTCTTCCTGTTGCGCGATCGCGTATAACAGTCGATTTTTAATCGATTTACTACGCCTGCGTCTAATTGGGTCGCGTCGCTTTTTTCTCGTCTTCGCTCGCCAACACTTCCTCCTTTCGTGACGTCATTGGACGCTGGTGGCTGATGCTCACACTCCTGGCATTTCGGCGAAACCGTACGTGACTTTACGTGATTCTGTGACTTTACCTGTGCCCCATACGCTAGTTGTGTTTCAACATCCCACTTAAACCTTGTCCATCAAGGTGGGCGTAAGATTACTTAATAAATAGTAATCGAGCTGGCAATTACTCTTCTCTGCGGCTGCCTTCCCAACGAACCTGCCGAAAGGGCTTTCCAACCGGCAACTTCTTTGGTTGTGCATCGAGTGGTTGCATAACCCAAATAGATTACCCTTACTTGGCAGATGTTTGCAACTTACAATATAATAAGTAGGACCATAATCACGATGTATTTTACAGGAAAAAATTATTTACCTTTCTGACGCGTGTGAAAGGTTTCTGGTCGGCCAATTCGCCAACGATACCGTCATTTTCATGTCCAAGCATTCAAATTATTTAATCTGTAAACAAATTCAAACACATTTAACCCTACGGTAGTCGCGCGTCTAATAATTACATGGAGAGTCGCATGGTTGACCAGTGTCACCCACAGACCTTCGGTTGTTTTTAGCATTCTAAAATTAATATACTTGCCTATTTATTAGCTTTGTGCTCCATTTTGATGTCTAGAAAGGTTTTAATAAAATTAAAGTCATAAAAAGTTCAATAAATATATTGTAAAATCCAGCAAAAAATAAAAACAAACATACAATTACTTTAGAATAAAACAGATTAAGAAAAGGAAAAAAACTTAGAATATTAAAAACAATTTTTGCAAACACTTTTCAAGTGATCATTGCACATGAATTTCTCACATTTTTTTACACCATTTCCTTGTCGTTTTATCTCGTGTTCATAGCATTTTCCCACAGCCATAGCATTTTCCTCGAGCACCTTCTCTTCCTTTTGTGGAGGCAACTAGTATGATGCAAGGATGATATAAGAATCACTGCCCGATTTTTTTTCGGTCAGTAAGAAACAAGTGTGCAGTCTTTTTGGAATCCAAACATTGACGAGAACTGAGAGAGATGCTTGTTTGGCTGAAAATCCTTAGGAATTTCGGGTTTGTTTCTACGGAGGGTACCAACGTAAGTGAGCCCTTTGGTTTCTAACAATGTATTGACCAACGGTATACTGCTGAACCAATGGTCTGCTACATTTCTCTGCGAGCCTTTCATTAGTTCAACCAACCTCAGCACAACGTCCATTGGAGAATTACTCAAACGATAAGGTCCTGCTGGCTGAACACCCACATATGTTTCTAAGTTGAAAGTATATACCATTTTAGCATCTACTAGTGCAAATGTTTTGATGCCGTACTTAGTAGTGTCTAGGGTGAGCCAAAAAAAATTTAGGAAAGAATAACATACTTAAAAAGCATAATAAAACTAGAAAATAAAATGTTAATGTAAATAAACACTTACTTTAAAAAGTTACAAGAATGGTCGCATGGGGGACAGTTGTCAACCAGCCAAGAGATGTTACCGGTTCAAGGTGAAGAATCATACTGAGTGAGCTCTGATGGACTGGCGTTCAAGTTCAGACATGCATAGACAGATACTGGCCTGCTCGAGATGTAGTTCGGGGGAGGGAGGGAGTTGTGAGAAAAATAAAGGAAGTGGGTGACATATGTCAACCACGCGACCACTCAAGGGTTAAATAAAATTAATGACTGGTCTTTTAAATGAAAAGTTAAGCTCAATCCTACAAAAAATCATCAGTCAAAATCTTCTCATTAAGAATATTTTCAAACCCAACTCCACTCGTAATAAACAATCACCCAATTTTATGGACCCAACACGTTTAATCTGTCAAATACCTAGAGCTGAATCTTGATACCAGACTAAATTGGAAAAATTACATAACAGTAAAAACACAGCAAGCCAAAATAAAAGTAATTCAACTGAAGCCAGTTTTAAACCGCAATAGCAGGCTCTCATTAAACGCCATCACCCTTTATAAATCAATAATTTAACTCTTAATGCGTTATGTATGCCCTATCTGGATTAACGCCTCTAAAACGAACATCAATAATTACTGATCATTCAAAACCATTTCCTCAGATTTGCCACTCATTCACCCTGCTTCATCTCAAACTCTCAACTGCATAAATAATTGAACTTACCCCCCTATAGTCCACCATATTGCACTCCTCTCTAACAGTTTTCTCCAAAATAAACTCAAAAACCCAAACAACCCATCACGACTGAACCAACATCTACCAGCTCCCAACTAGAATAAACAATAGAGTCATTCCTTAGCATATTTTCAGAACTGAATGAATCCCATAGATGCTGTCAGTTTCCTATTCATGTATAGTTAGATATAATTGTAATATAAGCATTTAAGTTATATATTAAGTCGGAAACAACATATATAGTAAGAGAGAGACCTTATGTAAATCTGCGCGAATAAACGGCGAGTTTTGGGTAGAATAACCCCTATTACGGGACCCTGGTAACAAAAAGTGGATAATTTCGTTGCCAAATTTAGGGGGAAAAACCTCTTCCATGTGGTGTAGACAGAATCATTGTTTTGTGGGTCCTTCATACCGAACTAATGGTTCATAATCAGCACGTACTTTCTTAACTTTAGTAATGTTTATGTAATACTATTAATAGCACAATTTCTCACCGAATTCACACATTGCAGTGATAAATTTTTATAAAACTTATTTGAAATGGTAGAAAATTTGGTGCGAAAATTAAAGTTTCTAGCAATAGTTTTTTATTCAAAACTTTAAATGAAAATATATTTCTGCCTTATTCTTTCATATTTTGAAAAATTTTCAAAATAAAAAAAAATATTGCGGGCTCTTCACAACTACAATTGTGGAAATAAATTTTTTTCTTGAAATGTGTTCATCAAAAACGGATTTTCAAATAAGGCCATATTGAGTATTTCGAATAAGTGAGTATTTTTTCAGAAATTTGGCGTCAAAAATTGTCGCCCGCTCACAATTTACTGCGCTTCGTGAAAGTAAAATGAATGGTAATGCCACGCAGTTGGATACTACGTAAGTTAGAATTTGTATGTTATTTCATATTTGAATGTTCCTTTCTTATATTCGAACTTTTGTTAGACGTTTTAAATTTAACATTTTAGAAATTATTTAAAATATATTTTAAATTGCGTCCTTTAATTGAGTTAAATGTGAAAAGGAATAGATGATTTATCATTGCTTAATAAGATGCGGGGAAGTAATGCATGTAAAAACCGAGTAATTAATATTACATTTAATAATATTTTTTTATCCATTTTGTTTTCTTGCCAGCGGTATCAACAATGCTAATTGGCAAAATGTGAATCCCATGCGAATTAGCGGTCATTGTTACTTGTAACTCATAGTTGTATCGCCGCATTGATAAAAGAAGGCGATAATCACGGCTGTCATTCGTTCGCGTTAATATAAACTAATAATTTCATTTACGGCTATAATATGCGTCGTGCATCGTTAGTACATTTATGTAGAACGTAAATACTTTCAATTCAGTGGCAGAAAACTGTTTGAAAGCATTAAAATTTTAAAAAAATAGTATGAATTTTTCACGCTTCCTTTGTTTAAGAAGTTTTCAAATAGTAATAGAAGAGCATGACATAAATTGTCATTTTATATTATTACACAGCCATTAACAAAATTGCAAGTGGTACGTGCTGTTGCAGCAGCACTCACTATCTCTTAAGGGACTTGTGGTGCTAATCCACCGGCGAAGTGCAGACGTTGCCTCATCCGGATGGACGTCCTTCTGGGAAATGAAATCCCTCGCAGGAAATAGTGGGCCGTTGGGCCGAGACAAAGCGACGGCTGAACAAAACCCCTTCGGCTTTAGATCTTTCCCCCAAATTCGTAGGATTCTCCAGAGACCGGATGACTGCTCTCGGAGTAAGCAAGATCGGATAGAGATGATTTCTAATCGTTGAGCTGATCGCTCTTGGGGCACAAATGGAATACCGTTTAATAAAGTCGAAAATATTTCTTTTCCTCTCTCTCTTGAGATTCATTTTTCAGTTTCTTCTGCAACCAGTATCGTAAGTTATAATCGATCGCAATTGTAGTACACAATTGAAAAAGATGTGCTACGTAGAATATTTGTGGCAAAGGTCAGTACGCTGATGCACTTTTATTTCGATGGGAAAGATAAATAAGCAACTAAAAATTCCTTTGAATACAGACGAGAAATAAGAGGTGTGAAAAGATTACAACAGCTCATCAACGAACCGGGAGCGGTAGCTCAGTGCATCAACTGATGTCACTGCAGCGACTCTGACTGGGAGATCCTAGGTTCGAGTCCTGATGGCGGCGTTTCAGCTAGGTCGAATTCAGTCGCTGTCTGGAGGAGAATTCTAGCGGCCGGCTGCTCTGATCCGTAGTTTTCCGTGTTTTTTCCGTGGTTTTTCCGTGTTTTTTCCGATCAACACCAGGCGAATGCCGGAGCAGTACTCTACCAAACAGGCCACGGACAGCGCGCAATCTGTCCTTCCTCTGCCTTGTCCTATCCTCTCCCCTTGCAGACACACACTTACACTAACATACACTACACTACCACATATTCCTGGAGATCGGTCGGGAGCTTAGAGCTTGTCCCGGCTGGGGCGGTGTCCCACCGCTGGTGGGAGAGTTCTCGTTAGGGGGAAACCCCACTAGCCGACGGTAGGTCGACGCCGGATCTCGTCATCAATCGGGGAAGATCACCGCCATATCCAAAATATCGCCAAAATACATGCACTACACTAACGGGACTAATGACCAAAGCAGTTGACGCCCCCGGAAACACGAAAAAATCAATCATTCAATCTCATCAACGAACATTTTACCATGTAAAGACTACATTTATAGATGTTTAATACTTTTCTACGTTTCATAATTATTTCAAGTTCTAAAACGACCGATGGTTTAGTTAGTTCACAACCATTAGTGTTATACTTTTGCTTTTATTCGTAGCACATATTTTCCCGCATTATTTCTAATGGTTACACAATATTATAGAACTACATGATTTTGAAAAGTGTTTCCAAACAGCAATTATTTTGTTCCTCTCTGGGTTTTGAACCGAGATCTTAGAGAGAGCGTGCCGTTCGGGTTACACGACACGACCTGCACGACAAGCCTCAGGACCAAACATCTTGCCAAAACTTTAAGAAAGTTGAATTTCCAATATTAACTACACAGATATTTTTAATTTACAGTATTTCAAGATTTAGTTGTATAGTAGAGGTTTTATTATAGAAAAAAATATGTCATCAATATTGTAGTTTTGCAACGTTATTTTTTTCAAAATTTTCAACAATATGGAGAGTTCATCGAAAAATTTTATTTAAGTAACATTTAAAGGGTCGTTTCCTGTATCTGAGGTAAAACAAAGTAAGAAGACATTTTGTAGTAGTTTTAGTGAAACAGAAATCTTACAAGAACTAGTGCAAAACTACTCAGTGATAAAAGTAATTCTCCTTCACGGAAAAGACAGAAGACCATTAACAACGTGTGCTGTATATTTAGAGGACAATAGCAAGAGAAGGAATATTCTATCATTAGATAGGTTCATATATAGTGATATTAGAGTGTTTCCAAGATTCAATAACGAATTTCCAATTCAAAGTAAAAATTGTCAATCACACTCAAGCTAACTGTGGACGCCCATTCCGGCAGAGTACGTGTTGGGTGGTCTGCATGTAAGTCGGTGCACGCACAAAGGTATAGAAAAAATACGATTTCTTCGCCGATTACGAAATTCTATTAATAATGTAATAAAATTATATTCTCGAGGTCCCGGCTGGTAGGGTTTATGTACCGCCACAAAAACAAAACCGTAGATCGTCGATTATCCGTTTTTTAAATAAACATTAGGTACGGTTTTTGGGTAAACATTTTGTGAGTAGAAAATTCAACAAGGGTTATTAAACAAAAATTAAACAGGGAAACAAAACTTAAGGGTTTATTTGAATTTTTTACATAAAAAACACGTTGCTGTTTCTACACTATAGAACATTAAAGGAACTGTAAGAACTAGCTATACGAGAGACCCTGTAGAACATTCATTTTAGTATTTTAAATGTTTGTTATATTAGATGAGTTTTGCAACAGAGTTTTTCTGATATCCACTTGTTTATAAAAAATCTGAAATAAAAACACTGAATCACATGATTACAAATGTTGTAACTGCAGAATCCAGATTTCGATGTTCAACAGAAAAAGATTTTCTCGTGAGTATCAAGGAAAAATCATGAAAATCTCGTGTGTATCATGGAATAAATATGGTGCTGTCCCATTTTCGGAGAACTGTCCATATTTTCGAAAATTGAAAAAAATGCGTGTTGCAAATATTGGGAGGCAACTAAATTTTTAAGCGTCGGCCTTACTTGGAACCTTACGGTGCTTCTGTAGTGTAGTGATATGGCTGACGGCGAGTTAACTCGGGGGATCTGCGTTCGAATGTCGGTGCGGAAATTAACTTTTGTCGGTGGAAAACACTTTTGCATGTTCATGTAGTAGTACAATTTATCGGATCAGTTAGAAATAATGCGAGAAAGCATGTGCTCTTGGAGACCACTAAATAAGTATAAAGCGCTCAAAAAACGTAAATTTTGACGACAGAATGTATTAGAGGTAATAGTGTACTTCAAATGGGAACAATATTTATTCATTTTTCCGTTACCAGGACCACACAATACGACTTTTCTGCCAAACAATCGCCGACTTCTTCCCCAACTTAACATTATTTTTTTCCACTACGTAAATACAAATTAAGGTGAAAAAGTAAAAAATAATTTGGTTGTAAAACCAAAACCCAGTGTTGTACATACAGTGTGCGTACAGTGCATGTACGTATGCCACTTACGTCTTTTGAAGGTGCTCCTAAAGGTTGGTCCAATTCCAAGTAAACTTTTAATTGTCATTTAACAGAAAATTTAATTTTTTGGGATACAAAATCTGAAAAGCACCCCGGACATGTTATGCAGTGATATAACTTTGAAGCAAATAACGGTCGTCCTGTATCAATGTGTACAGGAGCGTGATAAAGCTATGACTTAGTTACTGTTACCAATGTTAACGAAGTGAGCAGTCAGTGTCTGAACACAGCAACACTGTTATATGATAAATAAGATTTATCCATGTTTTCATTAGGTCCCGGCAAGAAGAGTTTAAGAGTCAAGAATTTGCCGTTTTCCGACACACGACTACAATATTTTCTCTTCTCACGAATGAAAATTGAGAACGTAAAACGGTACAAAATTATTTTATGCCGACCTTTCTGTGTGTTTTTACCTCTATCTGGGTCATATAAACGGCTTTACTGAAGTCAGGTTTACGAGGCTTGGTCAATGGAGAATAAAATTTTCACTACACGTTTGTTTGCCAATGTTTGGAAAATATATTTCCATTATCAGCGCTTAGAGCGAACAGAAAAACACGGGAGCTACTTATTTCTGAAAGTGGGACATACTACGAGATGTACGGACGATATGTACAAACACACCACACCAACTCATTTCATGATTACTAATGGTAGTGTTCAAAGCCCGTTATCCTGACTTCATTAAACCGGGAGTAGTAGCTCAGTGCATCAACTACTGTCACTGCAGCGCCTCTGACCGGGAGGTCCCTAGGTTCGAGTCCTGGCGGCGGCAGGATTTTCAAGCTTTTCAGCCATGGCGAATTCAGTCGCTGTCTGGAGGAGAATTCTAGCGGCCGACTGCTCCGATCGGTAGTTTCCCGATCAACACCAGGCGAGTTCCGGAGTAGTTCCCTAACAAACAGGACACGGACCGCGCGAAATCCTTCCTTCCTCCTTGTCCTATCTTCTCACCTTACACACACATACACACACACACACTTAAAGTAACATACACTATTCCAGGAGACCGGTCGGAGCATAGAGCATTTGTCTCGGCTGGGGCGGTGCCCCGCTGGTGGGAGAGTCCTGGTTAGGAGGAATCCCCACTAGCCGACGGTAGGTCGACGCCGGATCTCGCCATCCAGCGGGGGAAGATCACCGCCATCGTCCGAGGAAAAAACATGCACTACACTTACGGGACAATGACGCGACCGGAATCACTAATCAACCAACCACCAACCAACTGGCTTTATTAATTATTTCTGGTCGTTAAAAATTCTCCATAAACGTCTTTATTCTGATAAAACCGCGTTAAAATGCATCATCATTGAATGTGAAATGGGTCTATGGAGAGTCTTCTCGAGGGTCTTAAAGGGGAGGGCAAGGGCCAGTCGTCTTTACACAGTTCAATTCGCTGCTCACTAAGCCCTGGCCACTTGATGGTGGCGTGCGTCCCGAGCGTGGCCGCAGTGCGAGAGGGCGCTGGTTCGATCCCGGCCATGTGCCACGAATGAGCTTCATGTCTTCAGCGCCAGTGTTTTAGTCGCCTGCCAGGATCGATTGCTCTGAACGGTGATTCCCCTCGTCATTTCCTTGTGGCGAGTATGGTGCGGATAAAAGGTCAAAGAGGCAAAGGTGCCCACCCCGGGGACTCGTCGCCCTGATAAAAAGAGACAGTGTGGAGGCCACGCGGAGGTTACTCAGACACCCGTCATTTCCATGCTTCATTTGCCCTTGGGAATAGCAAATGGCGCGAAGTAAGAGCGAGAAAGTAAAGAGTACTTAACTCACATTTGATTTGAAATAATTTCAGACGTAATTCGATTGTTAACCATCTCTTTTTATTGAAAGTTTAATTGACGGCCATATGTGAATGGTCTATACTAATTACTTGAGAGAGTAAACATTTATACTTGCAACATTAGAAATTAAAATAAAGTTTTTCTGAAGCATCGAAAGCGGTTTGAAATAAACGTACACGTCTAAAGACATTGAAGGCTTGTCAATTCGGATTATAATAAAGACGCGTGAAAGACGAATTGCAGGTGAAGTGTTGGAGACAACGAGAGAGTGTCACGATACAAGAGGAAAACGCCGGGTGTTCCGAGAGCATGTAATTGGCCTTAACAAGATGTCCAGCCTTAATTACGCGCGGGTCAGAGAGAAGGATGGGGTAAAGGTCCCGCTAGTCTCCCGTTCCTCCGACCGCTTCGGCGCGGGCAACGCCACTTGCGGTTTAACCTCAGCACACAAGCAGTTGCAGGCGAGCGGACTTATGTTTAAGTAGCGGAACCTTCTAGAAGAAAACTCCATTCGGTTAGATTGATTGATATTTTCGTGTTTCCGGTCGCGTCAACTGCTTTGGTCACTAGTCCCGTTAGTGTAATGCATGTTTTTTCTCGGGAGATGGCGGTAATTTTCCCCCGCTACATGGCAAGATCCGGCGCCGACCTACCGTCGGCTAGCGGGGTTTCCCCCTCACCAGGACTCTCCCACCAGCGGGGCACCGCCCCAGCTGGGACAAGCTCTAAGTTCCCGACCAATCTCCAGGAAAATGTGGTAGTGTAGTACATGTTAGTGTAAGTGTGTGTAAGGGGAGAGGATAGGACAAGGAAGAGGAAGGACAGATCGCGCGCGGTCCGTGGCCAGTTTGTTGGGGTACTGCTCCGGCATTCGCCTAGTGTTGATCGGAGAAACCACGGAAAACTACCGATCAGAGCAGCAGGCCGCTAGAATTCTCCTTCAGACAGCGACTGATTTCGACCTAGCTGGAAAACTCCATTTAGTTAAATTGATTATTTATTTCGTGTTTCCGGGGCCGTCAACTGCTACGGTCATAACTTTCGTAAGTGGAGTGAATCTTTTTCTCGCGAGAGATAGCGGTTCTTCCTCGTGGATGGTGAGATCAGGCGCCGACGTACACAGCGGCTAACAGCGCTTTCCCCAACCAGCAAGGCACCGCCCCACTGGGACAAACTCTAAGTGTAGCTTGTAAGCATTACATGTGAGAATAGGATAAGGAAGATGAAGGAATGATCGCACGAGAGTCGTGACCCTTTTGCTGGGGCACTGCTCCGGCATTCACCTGGTGGAACCACGGAAAACTACCGATCAGAGTAGCCAGCCCCTAGAGTTCTCCTCCACACAGCGGCTGAATTCCACCTCTTAAACAGAAGGTCTCGGAAATTCTGCCATTGTTCGCTCCGAAACGCTAGGACCTTTTTGGCAAATGCAAGGCTTTTTTCTTGAAATTTATAATAAAGAGGCTTCCTTTTGTAGCATTTTATCATCTCAAGAACGGGATCGCCGTCAAACTCCTTTCACCAGACCGATTTGCTCACTCATTTTTTATCTCTCGCCCTTACATGGTAAGAAGAAAAAAAGTATTGTTATCATGATCTGTAAAACAGACAAACTATTAGTGTCACAGGATGGCACAGACTTTCTCGTATTGATATTTTTTCTAATTGTTTGGTCTGGGCAACTTTTTTGGTCTTGCCCCATTCCCTTTGCAGCTGACATTTATCGCGGATCAAAGTACATTTTAAAAATTCTCAATATTTAGTTTCCTAATGGTAATGCCGAAATATTACTTTAAGAATATTATTGAATATATTATTGTATTCAATATTATTGAAGAGCAAAACCTAACCTTACAAGGAAATTCGTTGCAGAATTTGGATTCATTTTTAAGAAAATTTCATTTAAGAGTTACTGTAAATACGAAATATGAAGCTCTTTTTCACAGAAAACTCTCGGGTTCTCAAGAAACTTCATTGGAAGTCAATTGAAGCATTTTTACTTCCAAATGCAATAATACACACAAATTGCTGGAAATGTGCATAATAACGGCCTGAGATATTTAAAACTAGCGGTGCATCAGAAAGGCACAGATATTCTCGTACTAGTTAGTATTATTTTTTTGGTCTGGGCTAACTATTCAGACTTTAACATTCCTTGCAAGCTACCACCTATCGCCATCCAAAGTACATTTTTTAAAGTTTCTCAATAGTAGAACCGAAATAATAACATTAAATAGCATTAAAGAAGAGTAAAATCTCGCCCTAAATGGTAATTTTCATTCAAAAGGTTTGAGCTTTTTTTTTAAGAAAATGGCGTTTCAGTAGTTCTGTAAATGGATAATTTGAACCTTTTTTCAGAGAAAATATTTCAGTATCCGAAAAACTGAATTTAAAGTCACTTGAGGCACATGAACTCACGTATTCAATAGTGGTTTTAAATTTCTGGATATATGATTAACGACGTGAGATATATTTAAAAAATAATACATTTGTCTATCTTTTGAAAAAACGAAAAAACATCTCAAAATTAACTTTGTCATATTAAAGAGTGCAATAAGGACAAGCTATTGGATAAGTTAGAAGACAACATTTGAAGCTATTTTTAAGAAAATTGTGTTTGAGCGGTTCAGAAATATGGAATTTTGAGTTCATTTTCACACAAAACTCTTGAGTTTTCGAGAAATTTTATATAACATTATTTAAAGAACATATACTCATAAATACGTAAAATAATCACCACAAATTGCTGCTAATGTAAGTATTAACGACGCGAGAGCCGAGTAAAAAAATCTTTAAATAATGTTATGTAAAGTTTCTCGAAAACTTAACTCTGTTTTTTTATTTTTTCAAATTTATTTAAAAAAACAAAAGAATAGAGCAATATGTCATTTATGTGATCTGATAGAGTATAGTTTGCACTATCCCATCCAAACGTTTAAAGTGAAAATTTTAAATCGTTTTGGAGAAAATATTGCTTTGGTGTTTTTTTATATTTCACATATTGCACGTAATATTGCGCGGAAACTACTAATTTTTTCAACAAAAAATATACACGACTTTTATGAAAAAATGTGTGGAAATGAAAAATATGAAAGAAAAACGTTATTTGAAGGAAAAACCTCCATCTTGAATTTTGTAGTTTTCGCAAGAGGCCGAAAAAATTCAAACTTTTGAAATTATCATAAATCTCCTGTGCGTCTCTAGGCCCGGCTGCACTCCGATGGGTCTCCAGGCCTCAGTTTGGATGTTTCTATCCACATTCTTTCATGTCCGCAATGTTGTACTGGCGTTCGACGATAAGAAGTTTTTGATATGAAACTGAAATTCTATGGCGTAATCTCTAACAATATAGTGATAGGCAAATCGATCATGAATTTATTCCACACGGACGAAACTTCATTGAGAATCTTGTAAAATATCTTCCAAACGTAGCGGTCATCGTCCTTATTTTTTCCAGCAATTGTGTGAGTGCTTGTGTCAAACTCACGGGCTTCCATCCGTTTAACACACATCTTGATTCATAAAGAAAGCTATTATTTGGCAATTTTCTTGGGCTAATGCAGCTTTTACACGAGACAACTAGGTGGCTGCTGTGTTCTTAATTGGTGCCAAAGAACAGATCTTATAGAAACAGGTGAGGAGAGGACAGATACTCTAGGTGACAGTGAGCTCCCCTGGCTCTGTTTGCGACGAGAAAGAAAATGGAAACCTGCGAGATGATGAGTCGCGTAGTTAAACAAGATTTCGAAAGTTCGTGCAATAATTATCAGGTGTTAAATAAAAATATGAATTTAATGGTCATTTGAAGAAACAACAATTATTCATTACACATACATACTTAAATTCAACAGTAATCTAATATATGTTGGCAATAACTACTATGTCTTATTGAAAAGATTTTCTGTTTTTTGAATCACAATAGACATTAGAGATATTTAAAATGTTCATTATGTGCATTACTACTATTTTTATCAGTTCTGGATTTTTCTAGGATTGGGGCTACAGAAGAAAACATTTCTAATCCTCATACCAAACTAGGAGTCAAAAACTCTCTCCTACAACTTTGAGATTTGCCACAAAAATATTCTGATAACAATAATAGAAGTGTAACAAGTACGAAATAAAATAATATTTTAATTAATCTAATGCGTTTTCGATAATACTTGGGAATCACTCGCAATGAAATTAAAGCCAGTGCCACTACTTTTAAGCGCACGACCACACGTGACTCTTCTGCGTTGCGCCTTGTCATGGCGCGCGGCTGGCGACTGACTTTGGGGGCGTGGCCAAATTGAAAGGAGACAGGGCAGTCCACTCTCCTACACACTGTCCTCCACGCTAGGCGCTGTTTAGTCGACCGTGCGAAGCTAGCATCCGGACGCTAGACACTGTCCTGTGTAAACGGTGCTTAACAATTTTGCAAGTGAGGATTAGGTGTATTCAGTGTATGTGCTACCTTTTGCGTGAGGGTATATATAACGGAATTATTGACAGTAAGCTTATAAGCACCTAGTAGTTTCTTTCACAAAACATTTCTAATCAGTTTCTACTACGGACATTTCGCGATTGCAACCGCGTCCAATAGTATTCCTCTAAAGTCCTAGATCGGTTTTTACAGAAGGCCAATCGGCCACCATTTGTAATGTCGAGATGCGATCGGTGGAGCAAAACATCGCCAGCAGAAGCGGTGCCCTCGCGCGGAAGCGGCGCGCAACTATTGCACGAAGAGATTAGCGTTAATTAATTGCCCCAAAACATCGCATCATTTGTCGTCCGCCCCTACAGCGCTCGCGACTGCTCTGGCTACCTCGTGTTTGCCGTGGCTGCCGCTGGAGGGCTCTCGGGCGCCCTGCGTATGTGCAGGAACCCAGTCTCCGCGTTCGTCCGTTCCCGGACTTTTCCGGTCCATTTCCGGACTGCGACCTCGCTATTGCCACGCAAGTTCTATTGAATCAGTGAGATATCTTCAAGGGTAAAGACTTACTTAAGGTGGCTCATGTCACTCATTAACTTATGTCACTGCAATGCCTTTAACCAGGAATTCCTAGGGTTCCACACTAGCTACTCGTACATGGTTAGGTCGAGTTCAGCCGCTGTCTGGAGGATAATTCTAGCGGCAGGCAGCTCTAATCGGCATTTTCAACCCTTTTTTCTAACATGAACAAAAATGCTCATAGCACATTTACATTAACACAAATGCTACATGCAAAATGTGGATTATTCCCAATGAGTGTCAAAATTTTTGTCGCAACATATTTTACAACTACATTCTTCTCCGGATTTGTATAACACTTCCATATTTTTCCTATTTTTATAAAAAAGTTAAAACTCCACAAATTCAGTCTAATTCGTGTTCACTTCTACTTCTGCAATTGTCTTACTAATCATTTTGTATATGAATCTATAAATCATTAAAAGGAGACGGGTTTTTTACGTTTAAGTGTATTAGGTGTTAGATAAGTTTAATAAAAATACATTGTAGGTGACATTCATTTGAAAATCGGTATTTGCACCTATAAGAACATAAGTGAGAAGTTGAACGTAAAAAACGTTCATTCATTCTCTAGCAATACTCAGTTATGTTTTATCCAAATTCTTCATATATAATAAGTTTCAAGGCAATACAGTTCGTGGGTTTTCACAAATTTATTTTTAAGAATACGCAAATACGAATGAAAATGAAAATGTAATCTGCAGCACGATTCATTTGGTAATTCAATTGTTCGTTTAAATATGGCAATAACAGGGTTTCTAACGCCCTGAAAGAAAATTATTGTATATGGAGGGAAAATTGCCTTTCGGTACTGAACTTAAATCAACGCCACATACATAGATCTATTTCGGTGGAATCAGATTAACTCCCGATCTAACTAGCTACGATCGCAGCACGAAAACACGAAAAAGCAGGTTTTTGGAAATTTCTTTGAATTTTATGGCTGGAAACGAAAATAAATTATCAGTTACTTGTGGCTAAACTGTACGGTCTTTTATTACGTTTATATAAAAGTAGTGCTATATCAAATATTAATGAGAGTATATGCAATAATTAAGTTACATTTAGATAACATGCATGTCGTGTACAATATACACGAACAAGATTTACTGTCTGGCTAACCATTTATTATCAAATTAACCTGGGGTGGTGTCGCGAGGAAGAATTTTGACCTGTGGTTTTAATTCCTGAACAGTTTTGTTTGAATATATTGAAAACCTTTAAGAAAATGGTTAATAGTAACCATGTAAATCCTTCCCGCAACAAAATATTTCCGATATTTCTAGGGTTAAAAAATTTATATAATTGTCACCATTGTGTCACCTCACTAGAGAAACAATTACGCCAGAAATATGTTCTGCATCAGTAAAAGTATTCAAGTTGTGACTTTGTTACTGAGTAACCCATGTATTTTAACAATGAACTTTTTTTCAAAGATCTGTCACCATTACACGCCCAACGGTTTCGGCGGTTGACCGCAGATGGACGGACGGACAAATACACAGACATTTTGCAATCAATCTCTTTTTGGTACCAAGCCCTCCCCCCAAAAAAAGATTCTGACTACACCACGTGTTAGAGGATGTAATTTACTATATACATAGGAACAATATTATTCCACTTTTTCTTTACCGGGGCCCGACAATGAGAGTTTTTTCTGTCGAAAATTTGCCGATTCCCGGCGCATGATTATAATGCTTTCTTTTCTTATGAATAAAAGGTAAGAAAGTAAAAATCAGATCTTTAAAAAATATTTTCAATCACTTTTTAAAAAAATATTAGTAATATAATTTAATTATGCAAATTTTGAAAATTGAAAATTCAAGTTTTCCGCATTTCTTTTGCTAGAATCTTGCGAGTAATCACGTTTCCATACAACACTGAGTACGCCGCAACACAGCAGTTTGAAATTTCCAGACAAATTTCTCAGTGTTGGGCAGTGTTAATGGGTGAATTTATAGGATATTGTATTGTCGTATTTGTTGATGTATTACATCAAATGAATTATGTTTTACGTTTAATGTGCTACGTTGTGTATTATAATTTTATGTAACAATTATTAATGCGAGAAAGTACCCGATTTTTAGCACAGTAGTTTCGGTATCAAGGACCCACATAAACTTTATTTTGACGACACGCGTTAGAGCAAATAATGTACAACATACAAGGTTATTCAGTCGTTGCTCATACAGAACCCGGTGATAGAATACACTTATGTTATTCATGGTAGCAGAAGGAAATACTGGAATGGAATACATGGTAGCAGAAGGAAAAACCCTATTCAATCTTTTGAAAAAAAGTTTTTTTGCCATTGGTCATGTTTTGCAAAAATAATAGCCTGAATATTACATTAAATATTGTTCCCTGTTGATATTATTGCCTACTTATCTAACCTATATGAAAGGCGAGAGAAAAAACTATTATTTAAATGTTATGTATGACAGTTTATCATATTTGCATATTCAACCAAAAATTCGCTTTTTCCCCTCGAGTAACAGGATCTCTTAAAGTGTTCAAAATGGCCTTCTTCTGCGTGTAAGCAAGACAGGCATCTGTGCCTCAAGACCTCCCTGACGTGCACAACTCTGATGGGTTGTCCTTTTTTTCTATACGCTTTCAATGTGCCGAAGGCCATCACGATCCTCGACTTTGGTGGAAAAAACGGGATCATTTATTACCCCCAGATCCAAAAGCGTTGCGAGTACCTGAGTTATAAAATTCAGATACTGAAAGCCTCTTAAACGCTCGCGAAAGAAGTGAAGACCGAGGATAAATGCACTGACAATGCAAAACGACATATTTACAGAAAATCGCTCTTGGTGAGCTACACTACATGCAACATGAGGATTTTCCTCGCTCTTCACTTGCAAATCGTGCACATTCATTGTACCAGTTTTTGTAAAACATGCTTCATCTGATCAAAGATCTGAATTTCTGATTGCAATTGCGCAGAAATGCTTAGAGAATTGAAAACGTCTTAAGTTTCTTCTGCGCAAATAAAATTCTTCTGCACCCGCTGGAAAGGGAAAACTTGTAATCTCTCCAGATGAATTGTGCTGCGTAGACCTCGGGCGATATTTGCCTTGTGCTCACTTCCGGGGCTTGTCAAATGGTAGTGAATGAATAAATGAATGTCTTATTTTACGTGGCGAGACTCAGGGCATGAGGCCTGCTCTTCCGTCTGACCACGCAAATTTCGTTACGCTCCTTTCACCTACTAGGAGAGAAAGAAGGTATGACTTAGGCGACGAAACAGGCAATTTGAATTTAGCTTAGAGGCTTCATTTAGGCTTGAGGATATTTTACATTCAGTAAGTCTACTAACGTAGGATAGCTGTTTTACTTCCCCTACAAAGGATTTTTTCGCCCTTAAAAATCCACGGCTTCGATGGAGTTTGAACCCACAAACTTGGTTATAACAGCTCGAGACGCTAACCGTTACACCATCGCCGCTGCCAAATAGCAATTGAGTTTTCCAGAAAAGTAACGAGCCGTAACGAGAGGTGAAGCCGTTCGCTCACTTGCCACAGACCGTGTTACACGAGAAAAAGCGAAGTTTAACGTTAATTATTTACTAAACTAAGCGACAAAGAGTATCGAATTTTGGTAAATTCAGTCTGTACATTACTTCTGGGATAAGATCCCGGCGTATTAGCTCAAGGACCGAATCACCTTGAATAGCAGCAGTATTTAGTTTTTCGGTATCAGAGACTCGCAATAGAAGTTTGTATATCTAAAAACGCCAGTTTTATCTGGAGAAGCACAATCCTTTTACTTTGGCGTATATGAAGGTTTGCGGCGTGTTTAAATAATATTAAACAGTCAATCTACCGTAGTGCTTTGCCGTGTCTTGTTAACGCGCCTTTAAACCATCTGTAAACTCGACTCACGGACTACAAACCGCACAGATGCCGGCAACGTGCCCAGAGGGGAAGGAAATCGGAATTTATAAGGCGCAAAATGCTTATAAGATCAATGCTCTCAGAAATGCTCGTTTCTTCGTGATTTGCGAGGGAAACGCAGGTTGCAGGAATTCGGCAATATATGCGTTTCTTGTGCGAAATTACGGTACACTGAATTTCATTTCCTTTAGCTTTCGCTTCGACAAGCAATTAAATTTGTAATTTCTGCTGGCCAATGAATGTTTCTTCGCTGAAGTGAACAAGGAGAAAAGTTTCTCTGTAGGCAACCCCCGTGGCGGGCATGTGTTTCCGGCTGCCTGTAATGCCTTTGCGACTAGTCATGGGCAGGAAAGTCGCCTTCTGCCAACAGCTTTAGGGTTGCAGTGAATAATCGTTATTCCTTCATGCTTTTATTGTTAGCGTGGCTCCTATTCCACTAAGTTATACTAACAAAATTTTCTTTAATTCTATAACAATTGTAACACTTATCGCCGTTTTTCGCGTTTACGAGTGAGAACAACTAAATCTCTATATAGTATTTGAGTAACTCTTTGAGTGTATTGATTTGCAGATATGTGGTGTTCCG
Source organism: Teleogryllus occipitalis (assembly GCA_011170035.1). NCBI lineage: Eukaryota > Metazoa > Arthropoda > Insecta > Orthoptera > Gryllidae > Teleogryllus > Teleogryllus occipitalis. Next base: position 113,020 of record BLKR01002587.1, on the reverse strand, counting down.
TTACTCAAGGCTAGACCGCTTCCCGTGCACCAATCGAGACATATGAGGTGTCATTCGACGCGCCTCGGTCTTCTGAAGGGGAACTGATAATTTGTTTTCGGTTTCCGCCAGAAGATTCAAAGAAATGTCAAAAAACGTCTTTTTGCGTGTTTTTACGTGTTGTGTTATTAGTGAGTATGCCGAGAATTAAACTAACGACACCTAAATATATCCATGTAGACGAAGTTCATTAAATCGCAGACCACCTGGATATTTTCAGTCCACGGCGCCATAATTTTCTTCCATGAGATTGACACCCTGATTGTTCACAAACCAGCCATATGAAATGAAAATCGCGCGGCAGAATTTGCAAGATACGAAATATTTCATGGGTATTTTTTATAATAATTTTGCAAATGGCCTTGGAACATTGAATTTGAAGAATATAAACTAAATGAGAATAAAATCAGAAATGTAAGTTCAGTACTAAAGAAAATACATTTTTTAAGAGTGAAAAGATAGATGTTCAGTTTAATGTGACTTGCAACTTATTCACATAAACGTACTAAATAGTAACCTTTTAATGCTTACACACACACACACACACACACACACACACACACACACACACACACACACACACACACACACACATACACACATTCGCATACAGAACACAAATCAGATTAATTTTTTGGAGTTTTAAAATCTTAAAATGTTAGGGGACAAAAATGTGAATGTGTTAAGCAACTCAGGGGAATCCAATGTACTTCTAGAAGGTTTTTCGTCAGAATTTTCAGAACTAATTGAGAAAGATCGTGTAATAAGAATAGAGAATAACGCAGACGAAGAGGTTATAGGTAATCATTTATGTTCATATTAGAAAACAAAAAATAAAAATTTAATTTTCCTAAATTCTAACTATTCGCATTATTCATTCCTGCAAGCAATTTTTACGGCCAATATAATTTTGAAATTCGAATATTACCAGTTGATATCTCGTATGGATGTAATATAAAAGATCATTGGGTCTTTGGAATATTTGAACGGAAGAATAACTTTAACAGATACTACGATTCATCGGTAAGCCCAATGCCAGATATTGTAATAACTAGAGAACGTAATTTATTGTAATAAAAAATGCAAAATATGTGCATACATATGTACTACTTATTTTTTCCGAAACATGTAAGAAAAAATTGAAACTATGTGAAATAAAAGTTCATTATTGTGTTTAAAATTGTTGTCTACGAGTATTTTCCGATTATAGAACGTCGCCGATCAGTTCTTAAAGATTTGGAGGGGCTGAAAGTAGGTTCTATCTCTGTTGAAGTAATTGTACACTAGACTTCACCACATAAAATAATTTTATTCGAAACGTAAAATACGTTCATAGTATGTATTACAATGTTTACGTAGTGTGCCAGTGAATAGTACTACCGTGTAAAGAGTGATGGACCCCCGGGGAGGTGGTTAAATGGTATATACCCCACCATTCAAATAGAACAACGCAGTAAGGCAATTTTCTGTAAAATATATTTGTTAGTTTTCGATCGAGTAACGGATTCGCAAGCACGTGGTTGAAATTACTTTTGTTCATAAAAATCCGCTCATTCTTGACTCTCAAGTACGCAGTAAGCCGGGGGGAGGGGTAATAACATATTTGAACAAAGCGAGGCACGAAAGAAATGAAGCATTAAAGAAATTTTCAACTCATGAAAATACTTTTAAAATAGTTTATAGTGACGGTGACACCACATTCAACTAGTTATTTCGTATAACAATATTATAAATTAAAAGTTATATTAGTTATCGTATTGTTTCGTATTGTTAACGCATGGTGCTATGTCCGTAGAAAAAAATTTTAGTCTTAGAAATTCTTTTTATACATGCTCTTAATTTGATATTATGCAATATTATTTTGAAATTTTTTGCACGATTGCATTTTTTCAAAGTAGCTAAACCATGGAGTATCGAGTTAATAAAACAAATACAAGTACTATATGCTTGGCCACGAGTCATTAAAGAGGCCCTAGAAATATCAAGGAGGCCCATTACCCTAAATCGGGACGATGGTTTGCGCCTCAGCTCAACCTGGAAACGGGCTTTCACGACCCGCCAATCAGGTACCTCTCCAAGGGGACACCCCCCCACGGTTTACCAATGACGGTCGCCGATTGGCTGTTTTGTCCTTTGCCTCTCAGACGGCTCTACACAACCAATTTTCGGCTTTTATGTTAATCCGCTTCAAAATGTCTCCCTCATTCTGTTGCCACCCTCCCCACGCATCCACCTGCCCCGCTTTCCCGCTACAGCTCGGTTCTTCCTCCGCCAATCCCGTACCATCTGCCGGCTTCCTATTGGCCGATACCTTGACCAATCCTGGTCACCCTCTTGTCTTCCTTATAAGGCAGTCACGCGAGCCATTTGACAGCAGTACGCTCTGACGAAGGCCACAATATGTTGGCCGAAACGTCAGCTACGAGAAAATCGACGCGGCTTGTCCCGGACAGCCAAGAGACATACAGCAGTACGCTCTGAGGAAGGCCACAACATGTTGGCCAAAACGTCAGCTACGAGAAAATCGACGCGGCTTGTCCCGGACAGCCAAGAGACATACTCAGCAGTGCGCTCTGAGGAAGGCCACAACATGTTGGCCGAAACGTCAGCTACGAGAACATCGACGCGGCTTGTCCCGGACAGCCAAGAGACATACAGCAGTACGCTCTGAGGAAGGCCACAACATGTTGGCCGAAACGTCAGCTACGAGAAAATCGACGCGGCTTGTCCCGGACAGCCAAGAGACATACTCAGCAGTGCGCTCTGAGGAAGGCCACAACATGTTGGCCGAAACGTCAGCTACGAGAACAGCGACGCGGCTTGTCCCGGACAGCCAAGAGACATACAGCAGTACGCTCTGAGGAAGGCCACAATATGTTGGCCGAAACGTCAGCTACGAGAAAATCGACGCGGCTTGTCCCGGACAGCCAAGAGACATACAGTAGTACGCTCTGAGGAAGGCCACAATATGTTGGCCGAAACGTCAGCTACGAGAACATCGACGCGGCTTGTCCCGGACAGCCAAGAGACATACAGCAGTACGCTCTGAGGAAGGCCACAACATGTTGGCCGAAACGTCAGCTACGAGAAAATCGACGCGGCTTGTCCCGGACAGCCAAGAGACATACTCAGCAGTGCGCTCTGAGGAAGGCCACAACATGTTGGCCGAAACGTCA
>BLKR01002587.1:0-109705 GCA_011170035.1 Teleogryllus occipitalis | reverse complement strand
CGCGAACTATATAACTTGCACCTAATTCTCAGCTCTTCTATGAGCCCTGAGGATTGGGGTACGCTAGATAATGTCTCCTTCAACAACGCAGAGAGAGCCCGAGATGCAGCCAAAGATCAACAAATACGCAAGTTCTCGAAACTTCAACGGGTGAATGCTTCTGATGAAATTCATGTCCTGCACAATACAGTTATAAATCTCACTGATGAGACCCTCGACACGGCCACGAAAGCTGTTCTATCCCGAGGACTAAATTTCGCTATTGCCCCCAAGCACATCCCCACCGATGACGTCATCGCCGCGGCTGTACGTAGTCTGCCCGAAGATACAGCCGAAGACATCAGAAGGGATACAAGTGCCATCTTAGCCCGGGCAATTCCCCCAAAATGCAATATTTCCCGTGAAGAGAGATTAGCTATAAGACAGTTAAAACAGCGCGATGACATCGTCATTCTTCCCGCCGATAAAGGCAACGCCCCGGTGGTTATGAAGAGTTCCGACTACCACATTAAGATGACCGACATTCTTAGTGACAGCGATACGTACCGGAAACTGGACAAGAATCCTCTTCTGAAAGTGAAGCAAAAAGTTATGGCCATCATCGGTGAAGCGTCATCCATTAATGAGGAAGACAGAAGACGCCTTAAGCTCGCCAACAACAATCGCACTCCTCGGATCTATGGTCTCCCTAAAATTCACAAACCTGGCGTGCCTCTCCGCCCTATAGTGAGTGCCATTAACTCACCTTCTCAGCACTTAGCCTGTTTCCTTGCCAACAAACTGAAACCCCTCACCAACAACCTGCCTTTCGTCGTCCGCAATTCCGAACATTTCATTGAGCTTATTCGCTCTATTAGAACCAGTCCTGGAGATATCCTGGTAAGCTTTGATGTCACTTCTCTTTTTACGATGGTCCCTGTCAACGACGCACTCAGAATAGTGGAAGATAACCTCGGGAAACACCAGCTGCCGACGGATTGGGCGAAACTGGCAGAGGTATGCCTATCTACAACTTTCTTCCAGTTCCAACAGGAATTTTACGCACAGACGGAAGGCATTGCCATGGGCTCTCCGCTCTCACCTGTGGTGGCAAATCTCTTCATGGCAGCCTTTGAAGAACAGGCCCTGGATAACGCGCTTTTAAAACCGACGCTCTGGCTCCGCTATGTCGATGACACCTTTGTCATCTGGCCCCACGGCTCCGAGTCACTACCTAATTTCCTTGCGCACCTCAACAGCATTCATCCTCGCATCCATTTCACTATGGAAACAGAACTTCACGGTCAGCTGCCTTTCCTCGACGTCTTAGTCTCTAGACGTCCGGACGGTACCCTCGGTCACTCCGTACACCGAAAGTCTACCCACACGAACAGCTATTTACACGCGGATTCACACCATCACCCTGCTACAAAACAGGGAGTCCTCACGACCCTGACTCACCGGGCCGCCCTCATCAGCGACAGCAACAGCCTAAAAGAGGAAAAAGAGGTACTGAGGAAGACATTCCTGGCCAATGGCTACAGCAGAAACGCTGTACAACGCGCCTTGAGGAAACTCGACACACGAGATGACGATGCAGCACCTAGCGCCACCAACGAGACATCCAGCCAACCTCGAAAGACAGCTCAACTCCCGTACATTCAAGGTGTCACGGACAGAATCGGCAGGCTGCTTCGTAGAGCCGACATCCGCCCGGTGTTCTACGCTCACAACAAGATCGGGAGGAGCCTGGTCAATGTAAAAGACCGCCTTGACCCACGGGATAACGCCGGTGTATACGAAATCCCTTGCAGCTGCGGGCTAGTATACATCGGCCAAACGGGTCGATCGGTAGATGAACGCATGCGCGAACACATGCGACATGACCGACTAAAGAACACCCAAAAGTCGGCCTTAGCTCTACACGCCGCCGAAACCGGTCACCTCATTGAGTTCAAGACCCGGACAATTAGCTGCGAGGACCGTTGGTGGCCACGAGTCATTAAAGAGGCCCATCAAGGAGGCCCATTACCCTAAATCGGGACGATGGTTTGCGCCTCAGCTCCACCTGGAAACGGGCTTTCACGACCCGCCAATCAGGTACCTCTCCAAGGAGACACCCCCCCACGGTTGACCAATGACGGTCGCCGATTGGCTGTTTTGTCCTTTGCCTCTCAGACGGCTCTACACAACCAATTTTCGGCTCTTTTTATGTTAATCCGCTTCAAAATGTCTCCCTCATTCTGTTGCCACCCTCCCCACGCATCCACCCGCCCCCCCCCCTTTCCCGCTACAGCTCGGTTCTTCCTCCGCCAATCCCATACCATCTGCCGGCTTCCTATTGGCCGATACCTTGACCAATCCTGGTCACCCCCTTGTCTTCCTTATAAGGCGGTCACGTGAGCCATTTGACAGCAGTACGCTCTGAGGAAGGCCACAATATGTTGGCCGAAACGTCAGCTACGAGAAAATCGACGCGGCTTGTCCCGGACAGCCAAGAGACACGATGATTGACAATCTCAAACACAGACACACACAAGCATAACCATGCCTGAGGTGGGAGTCGAACCCGCGACCCTTCGGTCCAAGACCGCCACGGCTCTACTGCCTAGCGATCTTTGGCTACCTGGTCCGCAAAACTCGGTCGCATTTTTTAAAATCTATATCGTTAAGAAACTCATAAACGAAGCGTTTTAGGACCTTAAAAAGTAAGGTAAGGTAGAGGTCTCTAAGGAACGTTCCTCACACCGCAATCTACAGGTTAACATCATTTTGAACATTCTATTACATTTTTGCTGGTTCGTCGCTACTCGATTCTACCCCACCTGTTCAGAGCCAATAAATTCCGCAGCTGTATGTGAAATTAAACTAATTACTTCATATTCTACGAGATTGAATTACACGGATGTACTTCTCTGCTTGGTAATAACGTTAAATAATAATAGTTTTTATTGACTAGGGTGTATTGTATTGTTATCAGTTGCAAGGAGACATAAAGAACAAGTGACGGAGGATACGGTCTTGAAGAAAAAGATATATTATAGGCTTAATATGGAAATGGAAAAATAGGGAGGAGGGTGGGTTTTAACATGCAAGAGTTCTCGCACGCGTACGTTTGTTATTATTACTATTCTTCTTCTTCTTTCTTCTTCTTGCGAATAAGCCCAATTGGGACTACGCAAAGTACTCACATGTGTTTCTTAGCCTTTCTTTGTGCCCATTTTCCTTTCATTCTTTGTTTGTGCGCCTTTTTTCTCTCTTCGGTCGAAGGTTTTTCCTGTTCTACACATTGGTACTTCTTCAAAATCTGCATTGACTGCACTTTAGATCTAAATGTGTTCCTGTTTTGAATGTCTTCTTCTGCGATCCCTGATAATTCAAGGTCCTTTTTATTACTATTATTTTCATAATTACTAATAAGTTTGTTATTACTATTATTATTATTATTATTATTATTATTATTATTATTATTATTATTATTATTCTAGAGCGACGCAAGCTTCAGCACAGCACTGCGCCGCCGTGAGGCCAGGCAGTGGACGGGCAGTGGCGGGCGAGCGGATTTTTCATGCAGCATCACAATGAAAACGCGCACAAGTTGTTGGCAGGTGGAGGGGGAATGGGGGCGAGGGGGAGGGGGTATGCATAATGCATCGGCCGAAAGGTGCGCGCTCGTGTCCGGCGCATCCAGCGCACGTCACGCCCCCGCCCCCGCACACGTGACTTTTGCTGCCCCGCCGCGCTCGAAAGCGCTCATTTAACGGCCTCGTTTAAAGACAGGGCCAACTTTTAATTTTGTACGCATTACTGGTCGTTGACGGCGCTTCCATTTAAAACATTTCGGAAAAGTAAGTACAATATTTTTGTTAGGTGACTTTAATGTTATTTTTTTTAAACGTTCTATCTTCTTATAGCTGTATTACCTTTGGAATCTATTAAAGTTCACCTTTTCCATGGTATTTTTACATGCATTTCTATTCTTTTGAGGTGTCCTATCAAGTCAAAAAATAAAAGTAATTTTAATAGGTTTTGTTGGTGGTCGCGAATCTGTCACCTTATGACCACACGAACGTGCAACTGTACCACCGGGACCCAGTCATATTTTCCCGGTGGTTAGTGTACGTGACATTTTTTGGGGGAGTGGAAGAAGGTTGTTTACCCTGGGGAGATCAGGAAGTTTATTGATTATCTTTTCAGGAAAATACCGTGTAACGCAAGTCTTCCGACCCTTGGCTTGCCACTCTCGGTTGCACTGTTCTTCGTCTCTGTTATAGCGTCTCAGGACCTGGCTTGTCATCCTCAGCGTCTGTCTTCTAACTTACGTTCAGGCATGGCCAGTGACTGTTCTTGTATGTATATATATATATGCGTATATATATGTGTATATATATATATATATATATATATATATATATATATATATATATATATATATATATATAAATTTGCTCAATACTGTTATTCTTTTTCCCATCGTGAAATGTTACACATACTTGCTCATATGCCTACTGGCTACCTTAACTTTATTGCCTTATGAATGTAGTGCCCACTTATTTCTTGGTGGAAAACCTTCGGTTTCCCAAGGAGATGTATGTTCGAGCCAACGGTTGCAACCGATTCTTAACTGCCAGAAGCTTCCGAAAGCTTCGATCTTGTTCTGGAACAATTTAAACAAGCAGTTACGATTGGTCACTTGAATGCCCCCTCTCCACGCGCGCTTCGCGCAGAGAACCTCCCGGCGCTGCGCCGTCAAGGGAACAAATCGGTTCAAGCACATACGTGCACGCGTGTGCCCACTGCCTAAAGCTCCGTCTGGAGATATTAGCTTTTCCCACGTAAAAATCTCTTTCAACGAAGAGTTCAATTTCAAGTTTGTTTGATGATCTCGCTGATCATGAATGTCTCATAATAAACACGCGGACATAATGCATTTTTGTCAATCGCGAGTTAAGTTTAATTCCGTAAAGCATGTAGCTTCTAATGTAAACTTTGTCAATCTCACGCCGAAGTTCATCGGTTTAAGGTGTTTCAGGTGTAACTAAATGATCAACATTGTACTACATTTATGTATTTGTGCCAGTGACTCATGTGGTAATGAATAAACGTGTTTTGTTCAATCACGTCTACATTCAATTGAAGCGGAAGCAATCCTTGTAACCTGAAATCTGAGAAATGTAGAGACTGAGCCATCAAAAGGGTAACAGACTGAAAAGAACGAACAACAAAAAAATAAATAAAGAAATAAATAAAAAATAAAAATACAGTTCAATACTTCATCCTTAGTGCAAAGGGGTCTGTAAAGTGTATATGTTCGTGTATGCATGTATATGTATGTATGTGTAATGAGTGCATATGCTATTATGTATGTAGGTACGCAGGCTCGTGATTAATCAGTTGCATATGTACATCTTTAAAGTAATTATTAATGTTAACGGCTGGTTTTGCAAGAATCTCTAAATACAGCTCTTGTAATGTACCATTTTTTCATTGCAGCAGATGAAGTTGTAATTTCTTTTATTGTATTGTATTGTAAATTGTTTTGTATTGTAAATGCAGATGTATTTTAAGTCTGTAGACTTATGATTATCACCTGGCAATAAGTCAATTGTAGCCAAAATAAATATTATTATTATTATTATTATTATTATTATTATTATTATTATTATTAATATTACTATACATGTGTACATGTGTGCTGTCGGGAAAGTGAATCTTGTCCCCGCTGACGGCAATTACCTGGAGAGGAAAATACATTGCACAAAATCCTAAGCTTCCGCGGCCAGAGTCATGTAAAATGATCTTTTCTGTCCGGGTGACGCCGCGTCAAAGGCTGTGTTACCGACGTTTCGACCATCTTGTCGCGGTGTTTCTCTGGGCAAGAAAACCACGACAAGATGGTCGAAACATCATCAACACAGCCTTCGACGTGGTGTCATCCAGACAGCCAAGATCATTTACATCGCAATGCGCCAATGTTCGGATCTCAGGTTTTACTGGGCAAAAATCAGCATTACTTGGCGGTACACAACTTGCACTATAGCTCAAATCTCAGGTTCCATGAAAAGAAAATCACCATTACTTCAACGGTACAACACATGCACTATAGTTTAGGTCTCAGGTTACAACAGTGGATAATCACCGTTACTTGACGGTACATAAAGTTGCCCTGTAGTTTGGGTCTCAGGTTTGAAGAGGTGATAATCACCGATACTTCACGGTACATAACATCCACTATAGTTGTGTGACTTCTGGTCATGGCGATTGCCACGTGGGGAAGCATAAAGGAATCCATCTTTCATGACTTTAACTTGTAATCGCCCTCTTACAATCAGAACATCTTAGCACCTGGTTTCCTGTATTCTCTTTCCATCTCGTATTGCCACAAACATGAGACAACATCTTAACATGTTTTTTCTAAATACAAGAGAAATTGTTATTCCTGTTTTCTGCCCTGTACACTCTACTAACATTTCGTGATATTTATAAATTGATTACGTAACATTGTTTGATGAAAGTACCGAGATCCTTGAGAAATTCCTTGAAGTTTAAGCGAAACTATAAAAATATGAAGATAGTAATAGTTTCTTACTGAATTCCTCATTTATTTCGCATAAAGTGCTAAAATGCGGATGTTTCCTTACTTCGACTCAATATTCTCCAGCAAATCTTCAACCTAACTCATTTCTTTGTCAACGTCTGAACAAAAACCCTGCAAAACTCCGCCTCCCAACTCACTGTAACAATACGTCAATAGTAATAGAAACTATTCAACTTTGATGAAAGTTCTGCAATGGACGATTCCTCATCTCTACCTCTGCGTTCTCTCCCTCTCCTGCAGCAAATCAACCATCTCTCACATTTCTTTGTCAGCATCCGAACAAAAACCGTGTGACGGCCGCTTCTCGTCCATTTTGCGACGGCCGTGAAACCCAACGCAGTAATTTCGCGGCCCAAACGACCCCCGCGCGCCCTGGCGGCGGCGTCCGGCGTCGTCTTTATTCCGCTCGCAGCGTAAGGAAATGGGTTTTTCGGCCAGCGCAGCGGCGCGGCCGGCTCGCGAGCGGAAGCGGAAGTGGAAGCGGGGCGCTCCGCACGCTCCGCACGTGCACCTTTCGCATTCCGAGCGCGCCTGCCGGCGACTCTGCAAACTAACCGGGCTCGGCGGCAGATGAGACTCTTCAATATTACTTTCATTCCTTTTCAGATTTCGGGAGAAATTTATGGAGTTATCTCGCGCGAGGGCGGCGGGCCGCGGGCGGGCGCGGCGAGGGCGGGGGGGGCGGCGAAATTAGAGTCCGTCGCGGCCTAATTGTGATGCACGTTAGAATCTCAGCTTCTGGAGGTGTACCACACTCTGGGAAAATGACTGTTTTGAATGATGTATATTCGTCTTTTAACGTGGCACAGTTGCACGGGACAGAAAACGTGCAGATTGTACTTATGGAAAGTGTGTGATTCTGTCTGCACAATTTTTGCATGAAACCTATTTATCCTCTTAGAATTTTTGCATTCAGAAGCGTATAGTTAAATTCTAGTGGCTGCGTGATTCACTAAACAATTTTCCGACGGAATTATTTCATCCATTTCAATTGTGTTCTTAGATTAGATACAATTGTGCAATTCGTGAGATTTTGTGCATTTACGTGGATTCAGGTTTTTGGCTATGCATATGAGATTATTTTATTGATGGAAAGATTGTGAGGTTATTGAATCTCCTTTATGCAGCCAAGATATTTTTGCAGCCAAGAGCGTTTTTTTCTGCACACCGACTATACGCATGCACAACAATCATTTTTATCTTTTTGTTTTTTATATAACACAATTTAAATAACAAGCTCTAAGATTGCACGGACACGATTGTTGCCTATGGATGTTCTCGCATGACACAATTCATTTGTATAAAGGCAGAACTACTGGCGGCATCCTTTGGCAACTCGGAAAGAAAAGTGTTGACCTAGTAAACGACCTTTGCCTTCGTATACTTGCATACTTGGATTTTTTTAACGTGACATCTCAAGGTCACGTGCGAAAGATAGAGGTAAGGCAAACTCCAGTAGGGGGCCGTAAAAGTCGAAGCTGTAGTGACGTTGCAGTTCCTCATTGGAGTCTGGAGCTCCCCAATGGAGATGTCACGTTAAAGAAAAAAACAAGTATAATTTGCAATCTTCAAGTTTCCATATAGTTTCTGCATAAGAATCTAGACGAACACTGTGCTGTGTAAAAGCACCTAATTCATCAAACTCGCAAACTGTGCTGAATAAAATCATTCACGCAAAACCCTTGAAATGAATACTTGTTATGCAGTTAATTTTGACACTTTTGTCAGAGGAGCTGCAGTGACAGCCGTTCGTTGCTCTGAGCCAACTCTACCGGTGCACCAAAGTGAGGTCTGTGGCCGCCCCAACCCGGAGCCTACAGGCTGAGGAAAACGGACGCGCCTTGCTCCAGTCTCCACGACCGCAGCCCAGAGTGTGTACTGTAACGTGCACCGTCATTTCGGGCGGTAACACACACACACACACACACACACACACACACACACACACACACACACACACACACACACACACACACACACACACACACACTACGCGTCCTTCTCCTCAATTAGATGAATAAATATTTCTAATGATTTTTTCTGAGAAAAGAAAGCGTCATTTCGTACATCAGTTTTTCGAAGATTTCTAACTTTGTGTAATACATTGGGAAAATAGCTTGGAATTAATTTTTCATATCATTAATTCAGGTTCATGCTAAAAATAGTGTGTAAATAATTTCATTCATAAATGGAAAACTTGTACAATGTCTTGGTAATTTTATGTCGGCGAACATTAGAATGAGTAAACTTAGTTTGTGTATATTTTTTTCTTTTTCTTTAAGCTTTATAAAAGCAAAGCTTATTCACTATTTCAATATTAATACAAATTGCATAACAACAATGTAATTTGTTACATGAATAAAGAGTGTATTTTATAGGGAGTTATTTTAACTATCTCACAAGATACATTTAATAAAACAAGTCTAGATAGCACTGTTAATTGTAGGAAGGATCCTTAGGGTCTGTGTATATTTCAGATTGTGTATATAAAAGTGGGTTTTAAAAGGGTATTACATTCTTGTTGTGTACCAGTATATTTTTTATATTTTTGTCATTGTTCTTTTTATGTTTCTGTTTTTTAAGTGTATTTAAGTGAGTTCAGCGAGATATATTGTGACAATGAATATTTCAATCGTATCAAGGTATTTTGTTTTCGCCTTTCTCACCTATCATCCCTATATCCCTGAGATTATTCTTTTTAAGATTTGTGCCTTTTTGTGGTCAAGTTAAAATCCTCGCCCATTAGCCATTATGGGGATGTTGCACCCTTACTTGTAGTAAGCCACTGTGTGTTGTGTACAGCATACAGTCGATGTGGACTTCGCAGGAGTCGGGTTGCTGCAAAAAGCTTGCACTGAGTGTGCGTGGGTACACACACCGCGCGGGTTGCAATACAGAATCAGAATTGTATACTTTTCGATAATACTATTTTTGAACAAGTTTCATTGTTTGTTCTCGAGCTACAATTATTCGTACCGTAGTATCCTTCTCAATAAATTATTTTCTCCAAATTTTCAAGAGAAAATGAAAGTCCTTATCGGGCAAGATCACTTTATACGCCGAGAACGACCGTTCTATGCCAACAGAAATGATGGGTGCTACTTCAACCACAGCACGTTTTCAACCGAAGGCAACGTATTATATGGCATGTCTACTAAATACAACAACTCGAATTTAATCAGAGATTACCACAAGATCTCTGCTGACACTACTGAATCCTACAACTCAATTTCCTCTCCACATGTCACGCACTAACGTTTGTAGGAAACATCTATAAGCAGAGATTAATGCTCAACTGGAGTAATAGGATACATGCAAACGATTGTTTTCTTTCGAGGAAATTCAATCGCTTTATCTTGGAATCTCAAGCACGCTTTTTCACAAAGTCAGGAAGTAGTAGCATGGAGACTTTCATCGCAAGATCCTTGTTCTAGGTATTCATTTCTCGCTGTTTCAGATTAACGCAACATAAAATTAATATCATCCTTGTCTGTTGTGCTGGCAGACGACAAATGTTAAAAGAAGCCAGAAAAAAGGTATTAGACCAATGAGGTTCGTTTTAATATTTTAAAAGGCGTTGAAAAAGGCTCTTTTAGACTACAAAATTGGTGAGTTTTAGTGAAGTTTTCCTAAAATGTAAATTTAAAACTTCATTTAGTATAAGGTACCTAGAAAAAATAGGTTTTTACTTAAATATCCGAGGTTGCGAATAACAATATTAAAAGTATTTCTACACTCATTCAAATGTATACATCCGTGATTGCGGGTGTACATTTATTTTGCTATACATGGATGGTGATACATAGTTTAAACATTTATTATTGTAGTTGCCACGAGGACAAACATTATCGATGTAAACCTCTCAGCTACCAAGGATTGATCACTTGCTTTGAATTCACTGTGCATGTAACAAGCATCCTTTCACTCTGGTTTACACAAATGTTTGTTTTTCAAAGATTATCCGGAGAGTCTCTGCCCTGGCATGCAACGCAACACCGCTGGCTCCTCATTATCCGAGTGAGTTGGAAATAACAAAGGATTTGTCGTAAGCGCTTCGTATTTTTACAGCAAAAAATTCTCGTCTCACCAAACAAATACAAATGTTAAATAGGAAACCGAAAAATTATGTGTGCTTGACCAAGACGAGGGAGGCTTAGTTAAGATGAAAAGATAAACAACAAAATATTTGTAAAAGAAATTTTGAATATTCTTAAGTGTTTGAAACAAATTAGTTAGTAAACAGATGGTAACAATTTTATGGAATTATTGTGTAATAAATACTTGTAGTCAATACATCTTGAATAAAATAAACTATTTATTTCGATTATAAAAATACCTAAATATAAAAATATACATTTTCCTATCTTTTCTGACGGATATGAAACTGCATGAATAAATTGACATGCTCCTGTATTGAATAATTCAAGAACTTAATGCGTTTTTTACTGTGAATGTTTGGTGAAAACGACGATCTTCTAAGTGCAACGGCATCTGTAAATTTTCAGAAAATATTAATTTTGACTTGGAGATATTTTTAGGACGACTGACCTGGAGATCGTCCTGACTGTTATTTACTTAATATTTCTTGCCCTTCCCAATCCTCATTACTTATTTCATTTTAACTCTCTCCATCCAAATCATCAACGTCATTCTCACATTCAAAAACTTTTTCACATAGTTATCTTTCTTTGCCACATTGAACGTTTCACACCCATATATCTACCATTGTGCTATTTTTCATGTCATTCTTGTTTTCTACGTAAAAAGCTTGCATTCAACTCGAAGACTTGAGTTGAATACCTTATATTAAACTAGTGGTGCTAAACGGAGACAGAGACAGACACACAGAGGGACAGAGAGAGATATACATAGACAGAGACCGACAGACAGAGACAGACAGAGGCAGACAGACAGAGGCAGACAGACAGAGGCAGACAGACAGAGGCAGACAGACAGAGGCAGACAGACAGACAGACAGACAGACAGAGACAGACAGAACAGAAGAACACCGACAGACAGATAAACAGACAGAAACACAAGCAGACATATGAACAAACAGACAGACAGAGAAGAAGACACACGACAGACAAACAGAGAAGCAGACACACGACAGACAAACAAAAGTTTCCTTGTATGCATCAAGGGCCAGTAAGAAAATTTGAGCTACTCCTACTTTTTAAGAGCTCTCTGTACTTTCGAAATTTGCAAAACGTTAACATTTTAAAAGTACAATTTATGAAGATATAAATTTTTGTCTTAAATACAATCTGTTATAAAAGATAAAATCTTTATAAAAGGTCATGTACAATTTTTTAAAGAAAGTATTTTCGCATCAATTGTGCTTAAACGTTATGTAAATTACGAAAAAAATCATTTTTTCCGAAAACATACGCAATTTATTTTCTTTAAAACTTTTTCACGAATTAAACAAGGGACACATAAAATAATGGCACCTCTCTGATTTTCGTTGAATTGCATGCATTTTCGAAAATGCAAAAGTTAGAAATATTGCGAGAAAGTAAGTGGAAACAACCTGTTCTTTTTCGTCTTTCGAAATCTTTTGGGATTACTGACCGTCACGCATAATGATTAGAGGACTTTACAGATGTTTATTGCGAGGGGTTGGCTTCGTTGATCGGCAGGGCGTTGCATTGCTGAGTTTTCGGTGCGGATGTGGGAGGAGCGGGAGGGGCTACCGCCACGGGCGGTGGGCGTGGCGCCACCGGTTGCGCCGCCCGGCCCTGAGGGGGGCGATCGCCATCGCCCATTGCGCATCGCCCATCGCCCATCGCCCCTGCGCGACGGGGCGCCGCGGCGCGTGGTCGACGCGCCCCATTGGGCGGCGGAAGGGCGACGAGGCTGCGGTCGCACCCCCACCCCCACCCCTGCCCCCCGGCCTTTGCTCTCTCAGCGCTCACCGGGCGCTTCTCCCTTAGGGAAAGCACAACCGACCTGGACTGGTCCGAACAGTCCACACTAAGCTGAATGTATTTAACGTGTCAGTGAGCGACGAAGAGCTGCTTTTTTGTCGAGATCTCTGCGTCTTCACCGGCCACAAGACAACAGGAACACGAGAGTTGATAGTCCAGACCGGGAGAGATGGCTCAGGGCATCGACTGATGTCACCGCAGTCCCTTTGACCGGGAAGTCCTAGGTTCTAATCCAGACGGTGACAGGATTTTCTACACTAGCTCTTCAGCTAGGTTGAATTCAGTCGCTGTCTGGAGAACAATTCTAGCAACCAGTTGCTCTGATCGGTAGTTTCCGTGGTTTCTCCGATCAACACCAGGCGAATGCTGGAGTAGTACCCTAACAAACGGGGCCATGGACCGCGCGCGATCTTTCCTTCCTCTTCCTTGTCCTGTCCTCTCATCTTACACACACACTTACACTAACATGCACTACACTACCACATATTCCGGGAGACCGGTCGGGAGCTTAGAGCTTATCCCAACTCGGGCGGTGCCCCGCTGGTGGGAGAGTCCTGGTTAGGGAGAAACTCCGCTAGCCGACGGTAGGTCGGCGCCGGATCTCGCCATCCAGCTGGAGAAGACCACAACCACCTCCGAGCAAAAGGGCACGCACTACACTTACGGGAATAATGACCATAGTAGTTGACGCGCCGGGGATCACTAACAACCAATCAATCGATAGTTGAGATTCTGGATAGATTTGTAATCACATAATCTATATTCTCAGCGAAGTGGGTCATGGAAGTACTGTGCTCGTGCATTTGTCGCACATATCTACACTCGTGTGCTTTTGTTCATTGTGGAAGCGCGGTGGTAGCAGGGCTCTGGACTCGGCTGGGAGCCCCACGGCTGGCCCCACCGCGCATGCGCACCGTCCGGAAATTCTCGGATGCCATCGCCTACTTCGTCTCTAGCGCCAAACTTGCAGTTTTTTCTAACGCATAACTAGGGATGAACGAAGGATTGCTGAATGTGTATTCTGTAAAGTGATGTAAATGAATGAGTGAGCTGGATTTTTTCATTGAGTTATCGAAAATGTCTTTGACAAGTAAATGAACAGGACACGTGACCACTATATTTTCTCTTAAAAATTTGGTTTATTTCTTGCTATTCAGCAATATCGTGACTTACATATAATTTTTAGAAGCAACACTGTTCTCTTGAGTTTGTAACCAATGGTCTACTTAGAACTGATGTTATTTTGAATTACAGATTTTTAATACTTGGGTTTTGTATTTAATATCGATATTGCAAATTTCAATGTAAATTTTGTAATTTGTTCGAAATATCTTTTTGTAGCCACCATTTCCAAAATCAAATTTATTCTCACAATTTTTCAAGATTAAATGTTTCTTAACCCTCAGGTCATTCAGTCTGTTTCAGATATGCGAATGAGATTTATCTGAGTTTTCTGTAGTAAACTCATAAGTTTGAGGTAGAGAATTTCCTTCAACTGACAGTGGCCCAAACCGCCGCCGACACCACTTTTTCACCCTATGAAAATGTGCTAGACAGAATGTAAATGACGAAAAATTTAGAAATACACAACTTACATGAGTTGCTTTAAACTAATAGTCTGAGACTTGTAGCACTAAGCAATCGCGCATAATGAGGTTATATTATTTCAATCGATTCACGCGCAAAAAGCAGTTCTATTGTTTTTTTACATGGAGGGTGATGACTACCCACCCCAAAAGCCAGCAAGACAACAAATACCTCTCGAAATCAAATCGCAAAGGGCCTCTAAGTAGAATGTAATCGGCTCTTACCCGCAAACTCTGTTCAGCCATTCCCGTTACCAGGAATTGTCGTTTTAAATGATTTGTAGTGTTTTAACTGTGGAGGTACGGATGGAAAGTGAATTGATCCTAAAACATACGTCACGCGTGATACGTTAAATCTCTGGTGGTCGCACATCCAGCTGCTGCTCGCTCGCTGGCATCGCGTCCGCGGAGAATCGCATTGAGCCGTTTGAGCGACGCGGTGCGAGGCGGAGCGCGACGTCGCATGCGACGGTTGCATGCGCGGGTTGCATGCGCTGGTTGCTCGCCTGCGCGGCGCGTCCCCAGAGGCGAGGTCGGGAGATCGCGCGGAACATCGCAGCGTGAGAGCCAGGGCCGCCCACAGCCACCCGCCCCGCCCCACCGGCGACGCGGTTGCACAACGCAGCAAAGGGACACCGATGGAGAGCTCGCACGGTCTCGTATGCGGAGCAATATTGCGGACTATAGAGACAGGGAGCGGTAGCTCAGTGCACGAGCTGATGTCACTGCAGCGCCTCTGACTGAGAGGTCCAAGGTTCCCACTCCCCACGGCGGCAGGATTTTCGACACTAGCTTTGCGGCTAGGTCGAATTCAGTCGCTGTCTGGAGGAGAATTCTAGCGGCCGGCTGCTCTCATCGGTACTTTTCCATGGTTTCTCCGATAAACAGGCGAATGCCGGAGTAGTACCCTCGCAAACGGGCCACGGACCGCGCGCGATCTTTCTTTTCTCTTCCTTGTCCTATCCTCTCCCCTTACACGCACACAATTACTCTAACATGCACTAGAGTACCTCATATTCTGGGAGACCGGTCGGGAGCTCAGAGCCTGTTCCGGCTGGGGCGGTGCCCCGCTGGTGGGAGAGTCCTGGTTAGGCGACGGTAAGTCGGCGCCGGATCTCGCTTCCAGCGAGGAAGATCGCCACCATCTCCAGACGAAAAAAGCATGCACTACACTTACGGAACTAATGATCTAAACAGTTGACGCGGCCCGGAATCACCAACCAACCAACGGAGTATAGAGAAATTTATGTAATGCTGCGAGAAAAATTGCGGATTTTCGGCAGAAAAAATCATTGCCACGCCCCGATCACGAAAAAGTCGATAAATCCAGTTGCTAAAGTAAGAAAAGAAAATCCTCTAACACGTGGTGTAGCCAGAAGCCCTGTTTTGTAGGTCCGAAAAACTAAATTACAGAAAAACGTCTGTCCGTCTGACTCTGAATTTTCGAAAATTGCAAAAGTTTAATTTTTTTTCGGAGTCTTTCTATGATTACAAAATCAAAGATAGAAATATTTTCTTCAAATAAAATTTGTTGTCCATAATTAGTTCTGTCATTAAGGTCATATAATTCTCTTTAAGCTTTGAAAATCGTTTTAAAAATGGCTCCAATTAATTTTAATTAAGCATTGTTCTCGGCTAGCGCAATAAACGCTTGAAAGAATGGCGTAAGCCTCATTTTCGGTCAAATGTCTTGTTCTCTGACAATTGCAAAAGTGAAACATTTTTCAGTGTCATACATTTACACTATTAAAGATTAAGTTCTTTTGAATGAGGAAAAAACATTTTTTTCGCCTAATTTTTGCCAGATGTTTAAACAATTTGTAAATATAATGCTCGTAAACCGCTCTAGACTTTTAAAATATTTTTTACTGATAGACCAAAGGATTTTAAAAATCGCATGACTTGGTAATGGGAAAGGGGATAAACATTGTTCCGATATATAGTAAATTATTTTTCTAACACATTATGTAGCCAGAATTAATTTTTTTTTGTGATCCTTGATATCGAAAAATCGTTTGAGGCAAAACGCTTGTCTGACCGTCTGCGGTCAACGAAAGCGGATAAAGAGATTAGTCGATATTCTCCAAAATTGATATTCTTTGATTCATCTGACCTAACTCTCGGGTTTGAGAATTTCAAACCGATATTTTGATTTGAGAGTTTTTTACATGAAGCCTCAAAAACATTTTCAGAATTTTCTCAAAAATGGCTCCAAATATTGTGATTCAACATTGGCTTCGTATATAAAAAAGGACGCTTAAGAAAATGGTGCAGGCTTCAAGTTCTTTGAAATTTCTTATTTATTTTAAAAATTGCAAAACTGCAAATTGTTGGGCGTCTTACAGTACTTGAGATTAATTCTGGTGGGAATTAATTGGCAATTAATTCTGTTCTTTAAAAATACTTGAAATAAGGTAATGTTTAATTTATCGAAAATATGAATAGTGTTCGTGTAATTTTTCGCGAAATATAGTCAATTTTTCCTTTTTAAAATTTTTTTTTTCTCGAAAACCGTTCCAACTTTCTAAAATTTGCTCGTATGTATCAATGGATTGTAAGAAATGGTTCTAGTCCCATTTTCGAGGAACTCTCCGTATTTTCGAAAATTGCAAAAAGGTAACATTTGAAAACATCAAAATTTAAGATAGGAACTTTTGCCTTAGACAAAGTCTGTTGTAAGAAATCAGGTCTTTAAAAAATATCATGTACAACTTTTTTGAAGAAACGAGTAGTTTTCGCCTAATTTGTTATAGAAATTAATGCAATTTATAAAAAAAATATTTTCTCAACCACCACTGCGATTTTTTTACAAATCTTTTCCACAGACAGGAGGGACACTTGACGGGGATCTCATTTTGATGAAACTCTCTGAATTTTCGAAAATTCCAAATTTAGAAATAATGTGAGAAAGTATGTTTTGTTGTGGCACAACTAGCTTAAGGGGATCAGGAAGAGATACCACTTCCTAAGTTGAATTGACTTTTTTAAAGAAACACTTTCTCTAAAAGTTCTGGAGCTAAAAGGTTAAAAATTGCTACAAATATGCATTAGAGTTCAATAAATACACTGAATGCTTTGTACTTCTATCCAATTTTTTTTTAGTTTTTTAGTTTATAGGTTTTTAAACTTACTATTTTTGATTGTCAAGTAGCTCTTAATATTTCCAAACATTGGGTACATATTTTACTGAGAATGATTCAGGTTAACAAAACGACATAATTATTAGCTTTTAAAAGTTTCAGCTTTATATCTTTCTTAATATGGGAGAGAATTTTCCTTATATTTCAAACAAT
Source organism: Teleogryllus occipitalis (assembly GCA_011170035.1). Lineage (NCBI taxonomy): Eukaryota > Metazoa > Arthropoda > Insecta > Orthoptera > Gryllidae > Teleogryllus > Teleogryllus occipitalis. Next base: position 92,319 of record BLKR01002587.1, on the reverse strand, counting down.
TGAACTTAAAGCATTCAAAGTGTTCTAAAACATTCCGGCTCCATACGCAGGATTATCGGGATCGTTTGCTTTATCCATTGTTGTTGCTTTGTTAAAATAATCGCTTTGTTTACTCTTTTGATTATACTTTCCCTTCTTAAAAATGCGATTACTAAAGCGTGACAGTGTGATGAAGTCAACTTACGCCGAATGCGAGCCGCGAACTGATAGTCTGCTGACAGTCACGCCCACACTCCACGCAGGGTTTCCTTCAAATCGAGAAAAAAAATCAAAAAAGAATAGATGAAGACCAATGAAATTGAGTTGGCTTGAAAGATAAAATTACACATAGTTTTTAATGTAAAAACAAAAAATCGAATTTTTGAGGACGAAACCACCTCGGGCTCTCCGTAAGTACACACAAGAATGAGTACGTCGCGAGCGCGTGGCCTAGCGCGTGGCCTAGCTGTGTTGTGCTTGGCGAGTCAACTCCATGGACAGGAGTGCGAGTCTCGGCGCGGAGAAGGAGGTTAGGCTACAGGTTCATGTAGAAGTATAATATTGAGAAGCGAGAAGCAGTTACAAATAAGGCGAGAAAGTATGTTTTGTTGTAAGACCATTTTCTACTTATATCTTTCCCTTACTTTCGACATCCAGGCAAGTCAATTTTTGCAGTTCTTTCTCGGGCCAGGGCAATAACGATTACGATTATGATAGGAGTTTTGATGAGGAATGAAAAATTAGTACCCACGAGTTATATTAATTTTCTCAGCAAGACTTCATTATCATGCATTTGATGAATAATTTGGGTTACTTCTGTGATTGCTAGTAGTATATAGAAAGGTAAAAGCCGTTCGAGTTGTGTGGGTTCGCGGAAGAGAAATGTTTGCTGTTAGCAGGTCTACCCCGCAGCGCGTGGTGTGATCCACAACGCATACAATATTTCACGCAGCAATTTCGTTGTTTCAATAGGATCTATATATTACTCAAATAATATATTACATGTATTATCGGAAACGTTTAGTAATTGCAAATTTTTGTGATTGAAGTGTGTGCTCCACCGAAAAATTTGTAATAGTCGAATGCTTAAATAAATATGGTTGAAATGATTGAAGGCGTTGTCATTGTCAACAATACTGTATAGTATTGTTGACAATGACAACGCCTCCAATTATGTAAATGTCAACTACAACTCACCACTAAACCAATAATAAATAAGGTTGACTTGAATTTCGTTGCTTTGGAATGGCAGCGTTCTGACATCCTGGGATTATGCGAAAAAGAGACTCTCAGATATAAGTTCAATGACGATTGAATTTTTTTCCCAGTTAGCGCTTATTATACAACGAGTGTTAACTTGAGATGCTAACGTACGTATATCATTGTTGAATTGAATCCGCTTTACGTGCTCCGTTTCGGCAAAGGCGCGCATGCGCACTGTGCACTCTGTTCCCCTGAAGCGGCTGTGGACGAGCGCACGTTCCCTCAACTAAAGGAGGCCCAAGGTCACAACCTCACACCCGCACGGAAACTAACTCGCAGAAAATGCAAGGTTGTCTCCAAATTTCAGTAAATGTAGCTAAAGGTTATCTTGATATCAAGTGCGTGAAATGATTGTTTTTTGTGTGAACGAGATTTTTTCTGAGATCGGTACGTCGATGTCAAAAAATGGAGAAGGTGCAAACACCAATAATTTTGCTCTCAAAATGAAAACATTTTTTCAACAAACTTATCAAAATGCTGATGCTGTTCGTTGCCGATCTCTTCTCGGTTTCATCCAAACGCTGTTAGCATGCGTCGTCAAACTGGGCTGATAACGAGAGTGAGGAAGAGTAGAAGGGGGTAGAGGAAGCAGAGGTATTGATTGATGGAGTGTGTTGGAGAAGAACAGGTGACCCAGCAGTGAGGACGAGCAAGGAGTACCGACTATGAGGACGGACAGTGAGGACGTGGATAAAAGGGGTGGAGGATGCGGAGGTTTTATTGATGATGTTTCAAGAGAAAGGCCAGCGCGGCCGAGCAGTGAGAGCGGGCAAAGGGCGGACTGTGAAGACGTGTAGTGAGGGCGGGCATTGTGAGCTGAACTGAGAGCGAGGAGGGAGATAATTAAAATTATACAATGCGCCCAAATAAAAACAGCGGAAATGAAAACAAAGTACAAACATTGAGAATGTGCAGTGAGGTTATACAAGTCATCTTTGGAATGAAAGGTCGTGCAAATGTCGTTTTTTGGTCATGTTGGTATTTTTTACTCATGCCTTAATTAAAGACGAACTTTATCAAAGCTTCTTGGTGCGTCGAATTGGTCATTTTTGTACCACATAAAATAATATTAATTACTCATTTTTAAACAAAAAAGCTTTATTGTTTTTTCGCAAACATTTTATTACGCAATAGTATTTTGGCTCAGCCTATTTTGCTCCCAGATATATTTTCACTTTTTATGTTAATAAAAATCTATAATATACTCTCTAACAACTGTTTGTTGATACGTTGACAATTGCAATATAAATTAATCTTTTATTTTCCTTATTAAAATAATACGTTTATACAACACTTAAATTAGATATGCAGTAGTGGGACTCGACAGTAGAACGGTATATTCTCCAACGAGCGTATAATGATCCATATTATTCAAGAGTTAATGTTTAGAACACGAGAGACGTTGAAGCGAGTGTTGTACCTTCTGCGAATGAATAATTACCATTATGCACGGGCAGTGTACTAAACTTTCTCTACAGCCTTGTTATACCTAAGATAAGTTTCATTATTCATTTTTGAAATTTAGAATAAGCTCCTTATTTTATTTCATTGTGTATTTATAATGTACTTCTCCGCGACAGTGACTAACTATTTAATTAACTAGAGGGGTATTGCTGTTGAAAACCTTTTGTAAAATAAGCCAATAAATTCTTCTCGCTAAAGTAATTTACCCTAATAGTCCTCCTCCACTCCATAAGAACATTTGCATGATTCCTCATAATTCGCCCTCAATTTTTGCTAATAATTGTTGAGTTATCGAATTTGCTTTCAAAATTTCAGGTAGCGTGCATGTTTTATTCTCGCTGTGGCTAGTTTCAAGATTCATTTTCTATTGAATGATCAATGCGAAAAGTAAGGAGAGATACGAATACAACAATGTGTATGTTCCATTTATGAAAGTGCAATATCTGTCACTTCACTACCACAGTTCAAGAGAAAAGCGAATTGCAAAGAGAATATAATTCTGCCCGTGGATTACGAAAATTCTAGTAATGTAATTGGTCGACAGGCAGTGCATTCCAAATTGGAATCCACGGGAGTGATATCAGCGTAATTTCTCGATAAACTTTATAGTAGGAATACAGATACTATTAATGGTCGCAGAGAAAATAATTTTACGCGTGTTTTTACATTAATTTTAAGTACTTCTGATAGTTTCCTTATCGGTTTAGTCAAAAGGTATATGACTCAGGGAAAGATTCAGAAAGTTTTTATCTACAGGGTTGTATATGTTTTTGAGGGTACTGAATTTGGTGTTTGCCACATAAAAAAGGTTGGGTTCACAGAGAAATTACAAAATATTCTCTAACATTCACTCTGTTTTTAGTTTTTCGCTCATATCTTCAGAAATATACGTTTTATCGAAACAGTTGTTAATTAGAAATTAAAGTACATAAATTTTCCTACAAAATGTATACACTAACTTTAAATTTCTGAAAAAATGTTTAGGCGATACAGCGCGCTGAAAACCTTACTTTTGGGTCCTCTGGTCAAAGCAGGGGAATAGCGCTTTCCAGGCACCCTATCTCGCGTTGGTCCTCTAGTTTCACTTTATCGTGCTTGAAAATAGGTAATATGAACAAATAATTAGCGTTGTTAAATGATTAACACTCTGATAGTTACTGAATCAATAGGTCGTGTTGGCTCGTGCGGGTCTGTAAATCCAAGCTTTAGGCAACCAAAATAAGGGGGATGTAAGAAAATTATTACGACACTACATTCTGTACAATACAATATTTTGTACAGTTGTACAATACAATCAAAAATGTGTACCAACAATATGTTTGGTCAGTATGAGCCAAATTATGGGCAAAAGTAAAAATAACACTGATGAGGAAACTTTAGGCATTAAACAAAACTAGAAAGACAAAACCAGGTAATGTCATGTATGTTTGGAAATTAAAACTTTACCTCAAAAACGGAATAGAGTATCACGATATAAAACGTGGGTAAAGAATTATTGGACAATACCGATTATACCCAATTACCGATGTATCCTTTTTTTAAAATGTGATTTTTGTTTTCTCAGTTATGAAACAACATCACGCGGTCCGTTTGGTGGGGACCTGCCCCTGCATTCGCCTTGTGTTGATCAGAGAAACCACAGAAAGCTATCGATCACAGCAGCCGGCCGTTATAATTCTTTTTCACACAGCTACATGACTCGACCTAGCTATCTGGTTAGTGTCGAAACTACTGCCATCGTCATGACTCGAACCTAGCACCTCCCGGTTATAGACACTGTAATGACATTAGTTGATGCCCTGAGCCACCGCTCCTGGTCAGCCGTTAAGGATATATAAGTCGCTTCCATGGGTAGTGTACATATTGTATTTAAATTTCATGTTGATAGATTGATTAGTTTACTTATATCAGTTCATACAGACGCACAGAAAGGCAACAATTGAAGGGATCAGTAGAACACGGGGCTATCCTACATGTTTTGTGAAATTGAGTTATTAGCATTATATAAAACTTCAAATAGTATTCTTCTAGCGTAATATGTTATTTAAAACCAGAATGGACTTATATGCGAGTGTATTATGTTTCAGTTTAAAACTGTGTTGAGTTATCTAAGGAAAATTAAGGGAGATTCCTAATTATCTCAGAACTATACCAAAGTGATACAGCTTCTTGCTTTTGAGAGAAGTGCTTCAAATTATTTTCAATGAAGTCTGTCGTATCCTCAATAGGTTTCTGTAACACCACATTCATCAAATTAATATACCTTTAGGTAATTCGAACTATTTCCTTCTGTCCCTAAGAGACGAAAATGTGCAAGCCGTTTAACGACGTCGGTCATCCAGAACTGACACGGTCTGCACACATCTACATTCAACAAGATATTATGGTTTCAGTTCTAGCATTGGGGAGCCGAAAAGTTGAGAAAATGTAAAAAAAATGACCTCAGGGCAACCAATGAAGGAAGCTGATAAGAGAATAAGGCCTACCGCAAAAGCTAGTTCAGACTAATGAGATTAAAAAACTAGTGCGAACAAACTTTTGTTTTTCTATAGCACCACTAGTTTCTTCCAAATTTAGCAGGAGTATTTATCCACTTTTTAGTTACCAGAGCACAGCTATAAGAGTTTTTCTGGCGAAAATTAGCTGTTTTTCGGCGCACGGCTACATAACCCTCTTCTTATTTAGGCGCTAACCTTGATTACTAACGGACGGAGAATGGACAGGCGGACCCAGAAGAATGGATTCTGGCTACATAAGGTGTTAGATGAAATAATTTATTGTGTATAGGAAAAATATTTTTACACATTTTCGTTACCAGAAAAATTTCGTTACCGAAAAATACCGAAAAACTTTCGTTACCGAAAAATAAGAGTTTTTCCGCCGAAAATTCGTTTTCGGGCTCACGATTAGAAAACTGTCTCATCTGAGTAAGGGTATTTCAACTTAACCAAACTTATTAATTTTATGTTTTGTTTCAAGTACTTAAGAGATTTGTAGAGAGAGTAACGGAAATTCAATTCGTCGTCTAAATCAAGGATTCCACACTTCTTTATCATTGATCCCTCTTAAGATAATTTTTTCGTTTACAGACCTCCTCATATGTTCACTATGTGCTCAAATATTTCAATTTCATATAAATGAAGAGTGTTCCTCTTTTGAGTAGCTAGGTTTCTAATCTTTAATTTAATGAAATAGTTACAAAATGTTACGTCTTTTTTAAGAAATGAACATAATTTTTCTCCATTGAACCATTGTGTAGAATACTTAACGCAGCAATAACAAACATTGTTGTGATTGCATTGTTATAATTTTTGAGGTTTTTGAATATCTTCTCTTCTGAAGATAAACGACGCATTCGAATGATAGAAGAGATAATTTGTAATTTACTATTTTAGAAGTGTTGCTTTATAAGAGAAAAAATTATTAACTTCATACTTCGTTGTCAATGGGATCTTTATTATATTGATCAGGCACCAGAGATCATTCGGCTATTAATAATAGACTATAAATGATCATTGATCACATCAAAATTTCATCGACAGCCAGGAGTCTACAACGACCCCTTTGGCAACATCTAGTATAATGATCGAAACCAATCTCATTTTACAAGTAAAAAAATCGAGTTTATTCAATTCGTTTTGTCATGGACTTTGCTATTTTGTGCAAATTCAAAATTTTAAATTGTCTTGTACGATACGATTCTAATATTATAGGAAAAGCATACAGGAATAATTCACAAAATATGAAAAAATGATGTAAAATATTTAAATTTGAGTTTGTAATATTTTTTTTCTTTTCTATTCCCATTGTTTGACTATACGCTCTCGAATTGAGCCGTTCCAAAATTCCATACATACCTCAGTGGCGCCGTTTCCTTTGTGCGGCCGGGGCTTTCGTTCTCGTTAGCCGCATTGAAGAGTAAAAGTTGAATGGCGTTTATTTGGGGGGTTCTTGCGGCCGCGCCTCACTGGCCCTCACCTGCCCAAGCACTCGCCCACACAGAACCCCTGCTCGGCGGCGAGGGCGAGAGAAGTGGCGGGCAGAGAGTGTGTGTGTGTGAGACAGCGAGAGAGAGAGAGAGAGAGAGAGAGAGAGAGTGAGAGAGAGAGAGATGGAGTGGTGGGAGGGGTAAGAGAGCCCCACCTGCCGAAGTACTCGCCTTTGCAGAGCCAATGACTGGGGGCGAGTGGGGGAGGAGTGGCGGGGAGAGAGTGAAAAAGATGGAGTAGTGGGAGCGACAACAGAGCCTCACCTTCCCAAGTACTCGCCTTTGCAGATCCAATGCCTGGGGGCGAGTGGGGGAGGAGTGGCGGAGAGAGAGTGAAAAAGATGGAGTGGTGGGAGGGGTAAGAGAGCCCCACCTTCCCAAGTACTCGCCTTTGCAGAGCCAATGCCTGGGGGCGAGTGGGGGAGGAGTGGCGGAGAGAGAGAGTGAAAAAGATGGAGTGGTGGGAGTGACAACAGAGCCTCACCTTCCCAAGTACTCGCCTTTGCAGAGCTAATGCCTGGGGGCGAGTGGGGGAGGAGTGGCGGAGAGAGAGTGAAAAAGATGGAGTGGTGGGAGCAGTAAGTGCGATTCACCTGCTCACGTGCGCACCTCCGCAGAGCCAATGCCCGGCGGCGAGTAGAGAGGTGGTGGGGAGAGAGTTAGAGAGATGGAGCGGTGGAGGCGATTAGAGAACCTCACCTGCTTACGTGCTCGCATCCGCAGAGCCACTGCCCGTCAGCGAGAGGGGGAGGAGTGGTGGGGAGAGAGTGGGAGAGATGGAGTGGTGGGAGCGATGGGAGACCCTCACCTGCCCACGCACTCGCCCCCGCAGCGCAAATGCCCGTCGGCGAGAGCGGGGGAAGTGACAGGTGGAGGGAGAGTAGACGTGGAGGCGGAGGCGAGGTGAGCAATGATGTAGGGGGGTCGGCGGTGTTTGGAGGATAAGTGATGGGGGATGGAGTGCCTCGTAGGAATGAGTGAGAAGATGTGTTTGTCTGGGTGCTGGGAGCAGCGCACGCAGTGGTGGAGAGAGTGGAGTTGAAAGGGGAGGCGGTATTGGGTATGTGAGGATCAGTGTGGCGGGTACAGGATGGCTGGGCTTGATAGGGTCGGGACGGGAGGGGGCGTGCGACCCGAAGTGGTTGAAGCGGTAAGATAAATAATGGTGATTGGGTGGGAGTGCTGGTAGGGGTTTAACGATGGTACTGCGGGTGAGTGAAGATGGTAGGGTAGTTGGGAGTTGAGGTTGGTTTCGGCGGTGCTGTATGAGGAATATATTGGAGAGTGATTTATTGATTAGTTTTTCCAGGCACGTCAACAACCCATTATTACTCCTGTTAGAGTAATTCATGTTTTTATCGTGGCAGGTTGGGGTGTTTTCATTCTCACTATTAGTCAACGTCTGAAGCTGACGTGCCGGTGGTTAAGTGGGGTGTTCCTTAACGAGATATTTCCCCACGTTCCGGGCACCGTCCCAACCGGCACATTGTCTATTATCCTGGCAAGACGTTGATTTGAGGAATAGTGCTGTGCACCTAAGGACAGAATAAGGATAAAGAAAAATGATCGCGCGCATTTCGTAGCCCGTTCGTTGGTTTACTGCTCAAGCATTCGCCTGGTGATCATCGGACAACCAGGGGAAATGACCTAACAGCCGGTGTTGAGAATTCTTCTGAGGGAGCGGCGTTCGCCTGGTGTTCATCGGACAACCAGGGGAAATGACCTAACAGCCGGTGTTGAGAATTCTTCTGAGGGAGCGGCGTTCGCCTGGTGTTCATCGGACAACCAGGGGAAATGACCTAACAGCCGGTGTTGAGAATTCTTCTGAGGGAGCGGCGTCGATGGAGCGGACGGCCACTTTGAGGAGAGGAGCAATGGGGGGAGAGGGGTGTATTGTAGTGGCAGGGGGCGGGGCAAGGAGGTTGGCGGTGGCGGGGTCAGGGGTGGCGTGGGCGGGGGGAGGAGGACGTCGGCGAAGTCGGTTGGCGCGGGTATTGATCCGCCCCAGTTCGTTAGCCCCCTCTTGCTCCGAACTGTGCGTACTCATTCGCGTTGGTCCATTCAGAAGCGGTGGCGGCGGAGGGAAGAAAGAAATTCACACAGTGGCACCGTTTCCGGCTCGGGTGTGGGAGAAAAAGCAACACGCAATGTCTCCTTGGTTATCAATATTGTCGTGAAACTTATGGCCATTAGCTATCCGCGTAAAAATTAATCAGAGTGGATAGAAAGTTGTCATTGTTTGCAAAGTAAGAAATATGATTGCTGCGGACACATTCTAGATGAAATTCTAATTCTTCGCTTATGGTTTTCTTGAATGCATACGTTTGTCAGCAGTGGAAAGCGGAAACGACCCTTTTTACGCGCAGTGTTATTTGGTTAGCGCTTTGACATTTCCTCAGTCAATACACTGACATGATGTACACATGTGAGCAGCAATTTGTCAGTATTGTGCTGGCGAACGCTTTGCCAGCGTTTCTGTGACTCCACCAATGCCAAAGATCTTTAACTGCTAATTATACAAGCCGTTCTCTGGTGATGAACACGTGGTACTAACGGTATTCAGGCGTGCTTCAAAGCCATTTAGTCAATTGCGTCGCGAAAGCAGATTGCTGCTTCTGCTGCTGGGATTGCATATTTGCTTGTCGAAGAAGATGCAGTACCGAAAAATAGGAAGAAGAGGAAAAACAGAAAAAAAGCTAGTTTGGGCGCTGAATTACGTAACCAAACGGGAATTCACTGTGTATTTTTTTCAAATATACTGAGAGAATTGCAACAACTTATGTCGCTGAAGTGCCTCTGAACGGAAGGTCTGGCGTTTGAGACCCGATTATGGCAGTATATTCGACATTAGCTACCCTGCTAGCTAAACAGTTCGAATTTAGCCGCCATCTCGAGGAGAATTCTGGGGACGGGCTGCTCTAATCGGAGGTATTTCGTGTCTTTGTCAACCAATACCAGGTAAATACCGGAGCAGTACCTTAAAAGCGTCTCAAGGTAGAAATGACCATATCAGTTCTCGCACCCGCAAACATGAAATAATCAAAAATCAACTCCCTGTAAAGGAAATGTACGAATATAAGCAAGTAATTTTGATTGTGGTTTCCAGCCTGGTAGCAACAAGCATTTCTCTGCAAACAAGAATTTTTCTCGGTATTGTTCTCTACAAGGACTGTCAGAACTCAACGGAATTCTCTGAGAGGGAAAAATGAATAAAACCAGCCAGTTTTTAATGGAATTTATTAAAGGGGAACTGATTAAAACTCGTCTGTTCTGGTACTTGTTGTGATTCGAAAGGTAAAAGGTTTTTGTAAACTATTTTGTCGATCTGCATATATTTTCTTCTCGTATGTACTAAAGACAGCGCGACGTGACTCAGGGCGAAGCGTGCTGACTTCGCATTCGGGATGCCCGAGTTCAATTCCCGTCCCGGCCATTATGAGGGGACATATGAGGCCATATGATTTCGTGGTTTCTCTCGGTCATCCAAGCGAATGCTGGGATGGTTCTACTGAAAGGCCACGTGCGTGAAACCAGCGTCGCTAGCCGAATTCGTTAACCACGGGGAGACACAAAGGCTAAGCCAATTCGAGACATCGCGAGTTCCTGGCTGGGTGACCGACTAAGAACCACGGGACAACGGCGTCGAGGCCAATTGCTCTTTACGGGAAATACTATAATGGTTAAAAAAGACTTGTAATAATAACTTGTCCTTTTCTTCTTAATCCCAAACATTTCTTTAAGAAGAAAAGAACAAGTTATTATTACAAGATTAAGAACTGGTCATTCTTCCCTCACTCACTCCCATCTAATAAAAAACACCCAGATCCTTGTCCAAAACGTGGAGGAATATTATCAACATCTCACATTAACCTGGAAAGTTTAAGCCTCCAAAACGTACGAAACTCTCTTGGCATCAAAAACGGTATACATGAAATATTAAATTCAATTGAAGATTGCAAATCAATGTTAAACTATCTTAATATTGCTGATTTTCATAAAATGATATCAATTATTGTAAAAAATTATTGTACTTAATATTTCTGTGTGTTACAATTTATAAAATGTATCTCTGGTTTATAACTTTGTATTTAATAATTCTAATTGTTATAAGGTATAATAACTGTTATTAATATATAAATTAATAGCAGTCGCTAATGACCTCAGTTTTTTATAAAGCGGCCCATAATAAATAAATAAATACAAAAATACAACAAAATGCATTAATGATCGATGCTTCTGTTGTTACTCGTAACGAGCTGATTATTTTTAGAAAGGCCTAGACGACATCAATGTCACCGTGCGACGAGATGGAGTTCAGCACCAAATACTCCGTACACACACGCTTAATGTAACTCAATGGCCAATCACTCTGTACGCTCAGAATCTTCTTAACTTACATTAATGGCGAATGTTAGGAAAGGAACCATCGCGAGAAAGAAAAAAATGTTCATATAAAAACATTGCTTCTTAGAATGCTAACCACATCTTCGCGATAGTGATCTATCACACAAGTTGCAAAGAAAAGATGTAGTTTAATAACTCACTCAACCGATGAAATTTAGAAAATTGCAAAGCAACAAAATGGGTAAACTTTATGGAAATTTCACAACTACCGTGGCAAGTTGAGACGATACATCATCTGCTGACTGCGGCATCATGTCTGGTGACAAGTGTTTTAAAACTTTGCTACGATAGACGATTGAAGCGGAGGAAGGAAACCGTCCCCTCACGGGGTAAATCATTTCCTACTCTAACTGGATGAATGACCCTAGCAGTTGGCGTGCCCGGAAACACCAATCAATCACACTGTGTGGAGAGGTTTTAACGTCCGTGATGAAAAAGTGCTTCTTTGTTACACAAACGTCGGCTGTGGTGTTTGCAAACAGTAGTTAGGGCAGATCCGTGTATGTTGGCGTGCGGGGCGGAAGCTCCTTACAATTGAATTCCAGCTGTCGCGCGCGCTCCCGCCCTCCACCCCACCCCACCCCACCCCCTTCCCTTTCCCCTCCTCCCTCTCCTCCCCCCTCCCCGCTCCGCCGGCCACGCATGCGCCCCACCCCTGCACCGAGCAACTATGCGATAATCTGAGTTATTAGCGGCTGCAATCAAGTTACTGGCTGCAAACTCCGGGCCCCTCCCCCCCCTCGCCTCCTCGCGCGCGCTTCCATATTAATTACAGCTGGAGCGGCTCCGGGGGAGTCGCTTGGCGAGCGCCGCCCGGCCGCGCAGCTGCACTCCGCCGCGGCCCCGCCCCCTTCCCACGCCCACGCCCATGGCCATGCCCACGCCCATGCCCATGCCCACGCCCACGCCCATGCTCACGCCCATGCCCACGCCCATGCCCACGCCCATACCCATGCCCATGCCCATGCCCATGCTCATGCCCATGCCCACCCCCACGTCCATGCCCATGCCCACGCCCATGTCCACGCTCACGCCCCCGCCCCATGCCCGCGTCCATGCCCACACCCACGATCATGCCCATGCCCACCCCCACGTCCATGCCCATACCCATGTCCACGCTCACGCTCACTCCCACGCCCATGCCCACGCCCATGCCCATACCCATACCCATGCCCACGCCCACGCCCACGCCCATGCCCACGCCCACGGCCATGCCCACGCCCATGTCCACACCCATGCCCATGCCCACGCCCATGCCCACGCCCATGCCCACGCCCATGCCCACGCCCATGCCCACGCCGAAGAGCTCGCGGGCTTCTAAGAATACTCAGGAAATTCAAGTGAAAGTTGCATAGTTGCGGTTAGAATTTTACAAGATTGTCGAATTCACCTAGAAAGTACTTAAAAAGAGTTGTGGAGAGAAACAGTGATTTCATTCGTAGCTTTATAGAGTAAAACTGGTCAAATCAACAATGTACAAAGGTAGTTCACCTTACGTAACAAATGGTGTTCATAACTCGTTTTTCATTGTGGGGGGATTAGACCACTATTCATCCATACAATTTACAACAAATCAAAGTCCGTTATTTGTAATAAAGGCCTAATATTCTCTTAAAAGAAAAAAAAACATAAATAAAAGTACGTCTTGGAATAAGAATATTTATACATTATATAATGGGCTTTCAGTATATAATGGAGCTGCAACTCATTTTCCTTTTTTTTTTTTTTTGATGGACAGTGAGCATTCGTTATTTGGTTGTAATACGTCATGTTATAGCCTACTACTTTGAAAATAAAATTGCGATAAGACGCTGTGGATAAGAATTATAAGATAACCATAATCTTATATCTAAGAAATATAATGTCGTGGAATAGGTATGCTAATTTACCATATTTAGATACTATCGACGGAAAATTTCACATGATTGTCGAATTAATCTTGATTTTATAAAGAAAGTGGATACTTTATTTTTTAACCACAATTAAGACCGACGTTTTCAATTTGAAAACCATTATTTATTACGTAGTATACATTTATTTACTAATTTAGAGTATGAAAAACAACATTTTCGATTCAGGATGATTGCCTTATCAGGTGCTATAAAAATAAAAAATGTTTTATAAACAGAATTTTTAAACAAATTTAATTTGATTGCTGATTCCTTAATAATGTTGACATGCTCAATCATACGTAATTTTAGGTTCTGCTTTATTTCACCAACATACGTTACATGGAAGTCTTTAAATGAAAACTTTATACCACGTTTTCCTTATCTAGAATATCGATACTACCTTTAAAATTGTTTAATAAATAATTTCTGATTGAATATAATATTATTACATATTAATATTAATATACATTCAACTAAAATTCTACATCAAAACGTAAACTGAACTTATCAAATGCTCATCGTCTCCATTTTAAGTCTGAACAACCCTGAGAGTACAACTGTGAGTTTGAGACTAGAGACAGGTCTTACCTAAAAAATCGTCTGATTACGAGAGAAACACCCTACAGAATCTTTGGCATAGACGTTCTAGCGAGGTGGGATTTTGACACTAGCTATACAGCTACAGTAGGTTGAATTCAGCCGCTGTCTGGAGAAGAATTCTAGCGATTGGCTGCTCCGATCAGTAGTTTTCCGTGGTTTCTCCGATTAACCCCAGGTGAATGACATAGTAGTACCCTAACAACTGGGTTACGGACCGCGCGCGATCTTTCCTTCCTCTTCCTTGGCCTTTCATCACACCTTACACACACTTATACTTACAAGCATTATACTACCACATACGCCGGGATCTTGTCCCAGTTGGTCCCGTTCACCACTTACAGGCATTACATCACTACACAATTTATGCCGATTTTTTAAAAATATTTAGTTTTGGAGTTATTTTTAATTCAATACTTGTTAATTTGTTGCGATCTACACCTGCCTTATTAATATGTATTTATTATAGTCGCATTCTTGTGTCGAGGGGGCGGATTTTAATGAAATGTCATTTCTTTTCCTTTTCTCTTAAAAAAAAAGCCGTTTACTATCGACATTCATTTTATGATATTACAAAAGGAAATTACTTTTGGCCTTGAACACTTTTATGGACTTTTTTTGCATTTTTTGTCGATTTCGACTAATAAGTTATTTTTTACCTTTCACCCGTAATTTTTAATGCATTTTTGCTGATTTGATTGGTTTTAATATCCTTTTTAATGGTTTTTGCTTCAAATAATATTTACGAGATGTAATAAATGTTCTCCACAAAATTCTTGAGTAGCCGATTCAATTTCTTCGCTCAGAAATTGTAATGTCAGCCGTTTTAAGTAATCTAAGATTCCTGTGAACCCATCAGCACTATTGTCGGTTCGTCCGATTTCGGCGTAACTAAAGACAGACATAAAGAACGGTCGATACCAAAAGTTTGCGAGCTGAGTTTACTTGAACGAATGGAAGAAGCCTCGATTACATCAGTATCATATACAACAGATTGAGATGTTCATCCGGGCTGGTTTTGATCACATTTTTACGTCATTTTGCTTTGCTTTTAGGGCATTTTTAAAACTTTTTAAGAGCATTTTATTGATCATTTTTGTCAATGTTTAGGTCTTCAAAATCCGCCCACTACTTAAAACTATAGTCGTAACTTAGTGGCTAAAATGTAACGCTCTTTATCTGAATGCCGTGCTTCGATTCCCGACAGTCGCAGGGAGATTTTTCTGATATTTTCTTTCGAGTATTTGACAGTGCGTTTGTGAATATTGTACCTTGGCGCTTATCGCTCTCTTGACCCCACTCACCGCGGCCGATCGGAGGTCACACGCGCTGCCCGCATATTACCATGCGCAGCGCCGCTCAGAGCAACACCCAAGTCGGAGAAAAATATATTTGTAATAAATGAATGCCAACCTGGATGGCCGAGGTGACTAAGAGCGAGTACCGACTCAGCGCTTCGGTCCGAAGGGTCGCGGGTTCGAGTCCCGCCTTGGGCATGGTTGTTTGTCCCTTGACTTTGTATGTGTTGTCGCGGAGGGCCTCGCGTTTTGCTGACCCCAGGTCCGAGGAGCCCGCAAGTGTTTGTCTAGTGTATGGTCGAATATGCGTCCCTTCGGGACGTAAAGGGCAACCGGCTGTCGGCTGGATAAAAGCCCTAGGAAAAAAATAAATGAATTCCACAAAGACCTCAGGGGTGATTTTATGTAGCAAGAGTTTGACAAACACCTTCAGGCAAATGACAAGGAAAACACTCAAAATATTTAACGAAACACAAAATAACAAGTCACTTTATTTGTGTAATAATAGCCGTAGAGGCCGAACATCGATACTCAAGAAACGAGATAAAGAAATATTTTCAATCACATCAGTAGGATCACCAAAATGTTGTTAAATGGACTCTAAGGGTGGTTTTAACAACAGGTATAACTGGATTCACAGAAACCGTTGGAAGGGCACTACGAGACACAGGTTATACTACGGGAGAGCAGCCAAGAAGAAGCCTTGGATCAGTACGACCATTCGGCGTAATAGGGATATCCTCCTTCAGAGTGCTGCGAAACTGATTTTCGGCGACGAAAGTAAATTCAAGATATTTGGATATGAGGGAGGAAGAGATATTTGGATGAGAGTACGTGTGGAGGAAAGTTAATTCAGCCTTAGAGATAAAAATTTGTGCCGGCTCGGTGGCCGAGATCGCTAATGCAGTAGTGTTCTAGTGATCACAGACTGAAGGGTCGCGGGTTCGAGTCCCGCCTCGGACATGGTTGTATTTACGTTCGTCCTTTCACCCTTTATCATCACCATATTGTTTCATTTTCATAGTTACCATTACGTTAACTCCAATAGTGGTCGCTTATGACCTAGATGTTGATGCGACCTTAAATAACAACGGAAAAAAATTGTGTAACTGTAAAGCACAGTGGGGGCTCCGTAATGGAATGGGGCTGCATTTCTGTTTCACGTGTCGGAGACCTCCATTTCACAGTTAACAAATTTGCATATTTATCAATTTTAAAAAGGTATGTCAAACAAAGAGTAGGGACTGTCTTGGGCTGAGACCGACATATTACTTTCACCAGGCCAGCGCGTCCATCCACACACCGCATATTGGGAAGTGATGGTTGCAGTATAACGTAGCAGAGCGCCTTGAAACGCCGCCACAACCACCCGATCTCAATACTATTAAGAACTTGTTGCGGGAATAAGAAAACCGTGTGCGGAAGCATTAATTCTCAAATACAAAACGCTTAAGAGGGTCCTCGCTGAAGGTAATCCTGGCTCAATTTACGTGGAATCAATGCCAGAAAGAGGGGAGGTTGTTATTTGTGCTAAAGGTCATTCCAAAAAATGTTGACTTTTTCGTTTTTGTAGGAGACAAATCGCCAGTGTTCGTTCATATTTGTGGTGAATTGCATTAAGAGAAGTTTTATAGATTATTTATTATCCATTCACTTACTACCTATTCAAGATATTTTTGTAATGCATGAGTGAAAAATGTTGGCATTATTTTGAACCTCACAATTCTGCAATAAATATTTTTTCCATTCCGTTTGTGTTTTCTTACAGAGAGTATAGTGAATTTTCAGAGCCACTGAAGCTGACCTTAACTGGAGACCTGCAGAACGTGCCCTTCCGTGGCGAGAGTCGACGCTGCCGTCCTCGTTGCTACAATCACATTCCAAGTCACTGCATCACGCGATGGTGACTGATCTTCTTCACCTCACATGTTTCATCATCAACAACTTCACTCAAGCATTTGACAGAATTTGGCACCCGGGACTAATCTACAAACTAATAAAAGCTGGAACTCCAACCTACATTATTCACATCATCAAAAGTTATCCATCAGATCGCACATTCTCAGTAATAGTCAACAATCACCACTCCACCCCACACATAATCAAAGCAGGCGTCCCGCAAGGCTCCCCTTTATGTTCAACATATACATAGCAGACATTCCATCATCAAATTCTAATTTAGCTCAATTCGCAGACGATACAGCCTATTCGCCTCAGGATACTCACTAAGTAACCTCCGATCACAAATTCAAAATTACTTAAACAACATTGAAACCTGGGCAAACCTCTGGAAAATTCAACTCAATCCCGACAAAACAAAAGCAAAAATCTTCTCACTCAGAAAGTTTACCTCTCCCACTCCGCTAGTAATAAACAACTCCACCATCACCTGGACCCCACCATCACAATCCATAAAATACTTAGGACTTCATCTGGACACAAAACTAACCTGGAAAACCCACATAGATATTAAAATTAAACAAGCAAGAAATAAATTATTCCAACTCCGGCCACTAATCAACAAACACAAAACCCTGTCATACACAAACAGTACAACACTAAACAAAACTATAATCAGACCACTACTTCTTTGTGTATGCCCCATATGGACAAACGCAGCTCCCCCAAATGTCAATAAAATTCAAGTAATGTAAAATAAATTTTTAAGATTAATTACAAATGCCCCCTGGTTCATAAGTAATAAACAACTTCAGAATTAAACATCAATACAATAATAAACCAAATAGCACAAATATCACACAACTTCTACCAAAACCTAACAGACATACCAGCAGCATCCCATTACAAACTACCGAAAAATGCAACCCACACTCGAATAAAAAATAAATTTCCTTTTGAAGCATTTCTCAAACTTTTAGCCAACCACGATTCTTAACACCGAGGTTCTCCCCTAGAGTATCCTCTCCTGTATAGATTAAGTTATCTTAGATATTTTAACTAGAATAAGTCTGAAAATACATCTGTAAAGTAAGTGTACTGAACGATGTAAACCTTCCAAAATTAATAAATGTATTTAATAAATATATAAAAAAAAACTCGCATGTTCTCATTGCACTTTTACTTCTGATTTCCATAATTCACTGTGAACTCCGGCTCCACTTTTGACGTGAGTGTGTTCACTTGTCATGTCACTCTGGAGTAAGTAGGCGGTTCTGATGTTAACTCGCAAGAGTTCGTTTCATTCTCTTCGTATAGAAAGAAAACTCTTTTCCCCCCGTTTACTGGCGGCGTAAATAATTTGCTCGCGGCAGATTGGTTGCTTCTTTACATTTCAAACCCTCCTTCCGAGAAAATCCGGTCTTGCCCAAGCTCGCCTTCGTACACGATATAGTAGCCGTTGCACGAACGGAGTTCTACTTTGACCCACCACTGCCTGGTGGCCGATTCCAGCAATGCACACAAGTACACTTGTAAACTTACAAAAATGGAAATTTTCGAAAACTGCAAATTTTAATCTGTAACGCTTCTTTTGCCGTAGAGAGGGCTTCACGAGACGGCTAAATAATTTGTAGGTTGCAATGTATTTTCCAATATTATATCTTCCAGATACATTTTGGACATAGTTAAATATTAATTTACTATGTTAATGTACTGTTGTATTTCTGAAATGTTCTACAGTGTTGGACAAAACGTCAGCAAAATATTAAAATAAAGGTTAACATTACATTAATAAATTAAAACAAGGGTTATGTCTGCAATACACATTGGGTCATGGGGTCTATCAGATACCACGTTACACCATAAAAGAGTGTAAATAATTGTGTCTTCGAATATGTTCATCAGAATACCACAATACTCTAGCTTGCATTATAAGTAATGAAAACATCGACCAGAAAATCGTTTCATCTTCAAAAATAACAAATATTAAGAATTTAGTAATGGAGAAGAAAACATTCTAGTTATTTATTTTATTCTAAATGTATACTATTTTCTACCTGTAACATTTTCCCATTTTGTTGCATATTGAATTGTCTTTGGATAGTTTTTATGGAAACGCTAAATTTCATGTGTTTGGAAATGACGCAGTGATTTTGTGTTTCTTAAATTCTGAGGGTTATAAGTCTCGTAACTTTGAGTATTAACCCAATGGGCATCTTCAAGATAACTCACTTTTACCCCTTTTCATTTACAAAATGAGTAAACACATTACACTCTCTTGAAGTGAACAATAAAATATTTTTGCAAAAAGGTTGATCTCTCAATTTAATTGATGCCAACCTCAGCGCGACTTCAACTCTCCAATTAGTTATTACGAAAAGGAAATCTTTCAAAGTGTAAACCGTCAAAGTAAAACATTGTTCAAGACAGAGTTTAGTGAGGTTGGACGTAAAGGCTCTTTTCCTAAAGTGAACACTGTCTCGAAAGTTCCATGTACAAAAAAAATTTCTTTTTTAGTACTACCTGCCCCCTTTTCAATTTGCACGAGTGTTATTGCTGTTTTAGCAGCTGAGCCTCGTCAACCTCTTTATATCCTGAAATTCCTTTATGGGATGGGAACGAATCAAGTGTGATTTTAAAATCAGATTTCTGTAGATGGAAAAACGTTCTTGAATTTGTTGAATCAGTGGACAAATCAGTCTTTAAAAATGTGACAGAAAAATATGTATGAATTAAATTTTTGTTGACGTGTTTAAAGTCGGTAATAACCATGTATCAAGAGTTAAAGTCAGTCTAAAGTTAAAGGAATAAATAAAGGCACTATGGAAACCCTATTTTTCACATGTGAAAACTTTTGTTTGGTCATGATTCTACTATTAAGGGCTCTAGCGTTCTTCTCAGAGATCTTCTTCAGATTTCCCTTTTCTTCTTCTTCTTTTTCTTCTTCTTCTTCTTCTTCTTCCTCCGACTTCCTGCCCTGTCTTTCGCCGCCGCTGCCCAATTACCTCCTGTTGCGTGTAACGCTGGTATCGCACACATCTCTCATTTGCATCTTCGCTCAGCCTAACGTATTCCACGCCTAGTCAACGTCACCTATTCTAGGCAAGTAATCAACATTCACAAAGCCATTATCAGTCCGCACAATGCCAGGCGACATGTTACGCTACAGGACATTAGAATATGTCTACGTCACGAGGACAGGAAATTAACTCCGTGAGCTGAAAACACTGCATTCCGGACGCCTACTTGGGAGGCAACTTCGCAGACAGGACTTCGCATATCTCTACACACAACAGCACAATCAATAAGTAAATAAATAATGCTTTCTTTAATAATCGAATTGAGTTTACATGCCGTAGTAGATGTTTAACATCGGTTATGAAGAAATGATAACTGAATCATAAGTTTTCCAACAGAGCGAGATGTTTCATACAATTTTCAGTAGCATTTTCAGCTGCTGCACATATCATGTATTATTTCTAGCAAACGATTCGTTAAAGAATGTTTGTTTTATACATTTTTTGTGACTTTATTTTCTTAGTAATTTCTCGTAACAGTACTGCACACAAAAGCAAGGTCTTTTTATAAAAATATTTGTTCCACATCGTTTTCTCAACAATAATACACACGTTCTATTATATAAAGTGTTGGTATAAAGGTAAAAATGCGTGCTTGCTAAAATAATTCGAGATAATAATAATAATAATAATAATAATAATAATAATAATAATAATAATAATAATAATAATAATAATAAAATGTTTACTATGAAAAGTGATTTGCAATGACGATGGAAACCCAAGTTTCCAACTCATATTTCCAAATCACGTGTGTGTGCTTTCTTCATTTATTATATACTCTTAGTAAATAACGTGTATTCGTATTACATCTGGGAGTAAGAGAACCAGGCAAATTTACTTTGCTTGCTGCTTTTACCATATCACAAAGATATAAGGTATTATTTGGGTGACGAAACAGGCGATTTTGAGTTTAGCTCAGGTACTTCTTTTAGGCATGAGTTTTTTTATATGAAACAAATCTACAACATGAAACAGCCGGATTTACTTCCCTTCTACTAGAACGCATACGAAGGGTTTTTTCAGCCTCAAAAATTCACGGTTCCGATCGGGTTTGAATCCGGGAACTCTGGTTTAACAGTTTAATTCTAACCCAACACTACGGAAGTCGTAGATTCATTCACTTGTTCCTCTCACTCGAATTTGCTGTCCAGCTGCATTCCAAGGGAGTCACAGAGCCAATGCGAGATATGATGAAGGTCGTCATTTCATATCTAACACGATATGGTATAAAACGTTCTGACTTCATACAATATAATTGCGTTACTTTCACATATTGTCATTTTGTTAGCGTTTTCTCAATCTGAAATTGTATGCTAAAACAACATCTTAATGAACTCAGAGAAAGAACTGTTGCCAATGAAGTAATTCTGACCAGAAGGTAATACGGTTTTAGTCACAGATTTTTATACTAGCTGTATAGCTGGGTCGAATATCAGACGAATGCCAGAACAATATCTTAAGAAACCGGCCATGAATCGCGCGCGATATTTCCGTTCTCATCCTTAAACCCTCCTCTCCCCTTGCACGCACACATACAAACATACACTTACATACGCTGCCTTACTCCTTACGACGAGAGACCAGGCGGCGAGTCAGAGGTTGTCCCGACTGAGGCGCCGCTGGCGGTGATACCTGGAAGCGAAAAGCCCGCAGATCTCGCGCTTTATCGGAGAAGAACACTGCTATCTTCAGCGACATAATACGCACTACACTTACTTGACGAACAAACACTGCAACCGACTCCCCCGAAAACAAAATAAACAAATAATTGCTTAAATACGCTATGTGTTTTAGTCATATCGTGCTGCTCTTTAATTTTTCCATTTCATTAGTACTCTTTTTTCTCACCGACAAACCGTGAAATTTTAGTTTATTTCGCAGTTAATATTTTACCAAAATCAGAAATGACACAGGATCTGGCACTGCGTTGATGGGCCCTAGAGATGACGTTAACCGCTTCCGAAAATTGCTGATCAGTTCAGGCTTTTGTTTTGATGTCCAAGAAGTCACCTGTCTACTTTAGCTTTGATTGTTTTTTATCAGAGCTAAATTGAATGTTTTCAAAAAATCATAACTATCACGACTTCCTTTGTCGCCAAACCAACTTTGCTTAGGGAATGGCGTTTTCTGGATCGCCAAATATCTACGTAACTACTACTTTGGGCAAGTCTCGACGAAGATAAATACATTGATTTTCTCATAGAATGCTTTTCTAAAGCCAGGCTGTCCATGAAATAATAATTCAGAGCAGATATTTTGACAAAAAATTAAGAAAAATTATAGTATTTCCAGTTCGAGTTTCAATAAATTTGCAAGATGAAAAACATGTAGTTGTCTTTTTACCACAAAATATCTAAATATGGTTGCAGTGTGGACATATTGTTTTATATTTTGGTTCAAGATGATAGCTGTAGTTGTATTAACGCATCGGTAACAACTGGGCTAAATCTGAATAAAAACTACAATTCAACGGTGGTTTCATTTGTAAATAGTGAGAAAGGAGAATGTTATATATTTAAATATTTTAGTTTATAAGAGTATTCTTTGCACTTGGCACAACGCAACAGTTACAACGCGTGGGAGGGTGTAGGAAGCAGTTGCGAGGCGGGGGGGGGTCCGAAAGAGGGGGTTGCACGGGTCAGCACGCGCCGGCGCATCCAGACCTTCAGCTGTCGCTCACAGCGTTTTATTCCCGGGCAACTCCGTTACAGCTGTTTCACTGTTGTTAGTGGGTGGGGAGGGGGGGGGAGGGGAGGGGAGCAAGGTTTAGAGATGGCGCGGTCCGCACTTTCCGCTGAACGGAGGTTGCACCGTTTACTTTTACTTTTTTTAATGGATATACTTTTTTTAAAGGATGTACTTTTTTAATGGAAATCGTTGGTTGAAAGGTCCTGCATAAATCCTATTTTTTGTCCTGAAAGTTGTCTGTTTGGGGTGAGTGAACAGGGAGAAGTACTACTTCGGGATGCATACCGGCTGAGGTGGCTCAAGACATCAATTAATGTCACTGCAGTGTCATACTTCCGTAGGTGTAAGTAGGGGTGATAATAGAACAAGGAAGACGAACGAAAGACTGCACAGTTCGTGGTCCATCTGTTAGGGTACATGGAAAACTACTGATCGGACCAGCCAGCTGCTAGATTTCTCCTTAAGACAGTGGCTGAGTTAGGTGGCCATTATTTAGACTATGTTGAAAGTACAGACAACGACTGGACACGAATCCTAGACCTTCCCGAAGAGAGGCAGTGCAGTGACATCAATTATGCCCTGAGACACCTAAACCGAACTGGGGAACACTCGAAATGTATTAAAAATAAAATTACAAGGTAATCGGAGATGAAATTATTGAATAAAATAGTATTTTGTACTTCCTATTCATTTTTTTATTTCTTTCATTCTAAGCAATATAATTTTCAGACATTTATTTCATATCATTTATTTTTCATTTTCAGACGTAAGTATATTAATTTTTCAAACATGATAATGTGTATAAATAATACGCGAAACGTCGGGTTTCAGTATTACATAGACAATGAAAAACATTTTTCTAATGTTTGTACAATATATTGATTGTCAAAAAAGAAAGGGTACCCGCAATTAAATTATTAATATTATGTGACAATCATACTGTTATTATATTTTCACTCTTTTCTTATAACTCGATGTGTGAAAGCAACGTCCGGTGAAAATCGCCACTATTATATCAATTTGAATTTACTTGCCTCATGAAGAGGATCATACTATCGGATTTTATTTAAATAAATTGTTCAAAGTTTTATCTTTTACACTTTTTTATTCGAAACCTGCAATCCTCCTTAATTTTCATTTATACGTCGTAGTACGCTCAAGCAACGCGCTATTATTTTTTATGCAAACAAAATTGGCATCATATTAAAACAAGATGTGCTACAGAATGGCGCAGACTTCCTCGTAATAAAGTTTTCTAATCTGCTTGGTGTGACCTGGCTTTACGGTCTTGCCCCATCCTCTTGCCATCTCCCATCTATCGTCACCCAGAGTACATTTTTTTTACATTTTCTCAATTTGTTTGTTTTAGTAATAGTAGAAAGGAAATATTACTTCAAGAATATTAAAAAAGAGTAAAACTTCGACATAAATAGAAGTTTTCATTGAATCATTTTGAGCCATTTTTAAGAAAATGGCAATTAAGCATTACTGCAAATGCGAAATTTTCACAGGTTTGCACACTTTGTAACAAGAATCTATTGAGTTTGCGAAAACGTTCATTTGAAGCACTGCCACACACAAATGTAATAACGTATACTAATCGACGGAAATGTACATATTTACGACGTGAGAGATATTAAAAAAATACGTTGGTGTAATTTTTGAGAAAACTAAAGAATACACTAAAATGAACTTCACGTCATATTAAACAGGGCAATTAGTAATATCCCTTGGAAAAATTTGAAGAAACAATTTGGAGCCAGTTTTGAGAAAATGGCGTTTGAGTGTTTCTGAAAATGCGGAATATATCATTTTATCAGAAAACGTAAGTTTTCGAGAAACTTTGTATGGCATTATTTAAAGCACATGTAGTTATAAGTACATTAATGTGAATAAATTGCCTCTAAAGTCAATGTTACCGACGTGAGAGAAAGTAAAACATTTTTGTAATTTTTGAAAAAAAACAAACAAAATAGAGCAATACGGCGTTTATTTCACCGTACAGGGTATATTTGACACTACCCGCACCAAAAATTTAAAGAAAAAACTAAAATTATCAAAAAATTCCGCATGACCGTAATGAAAGAACTATTTATTTACAACAAATTTCATTTGAAGGAAAAATCTGTCGTCAATTTTATAGTTGTAGGAGGACGCCGAACAAAATTCAAACTTTTGCATTTTCGAAAATTGATATTTAACCGCGAAAATAGGTCCTACATCACCTTCATAAGTGTGCTATACTCTATTCTTACAAGATATTTTAAAAAAGGTTTTTGGAGCCGTTTTTGAGAAAATTTTGAAAATGTCCCGGGGGCTTCATGAAAAGTACCCCCAAATTTTAAAAAATGTTTTTCAAAATCTCGAAGCTTCAACTAGAGATAGATGCACTGGGGTTTCTTGAATTTGAAAAAGATCGTACGAATGGTTCAAGACTAGCAGTGTTCACAGACTGACAGACGAACGGACGTTTTGCTTTCAATTGTTTTTTCGGCATCAAGGACTCACAAAATAGAGGTTCTGGCTACACCACGTATTTGACGATTTTTTTCTTAATTTAGCAACTGGATTTATCTACTTTTTCGTTATCAGGGCCCGTCAATGATTTTTTGTGCTGAAAATCCGCCGTTTTTTAGCGCAGCGTTGCATAATTTTCTGTATACTACGTATATTACTCCGTATATACGTACGAGAAAGTAAAAATAGGCGTCTTATTGTTTATTTTGAGATGTTGAAACACATTGTTCATAAGTAAGTAGTACTGGTATTTGTGCACTTAATTTATTTTCTGGAACCATACGGAACTGAAAATTTTGGTGCAGAAAAATGTTATAATGCAACAGCGGCAAGTAGACAATTGTCATAAGATATTTTAAGAAACTGTAATTATTTTGTGAATAATGAAGCTCTTTCAAAACTATCATTCACAACCAAATAACTTTACATCATAATTCTTTGTACGATTGGCATCGGACCGACATTTTTATGACACTGCACTACACTACACTGTTTTGCTTTGAATTACACTGACCAGCACTTCACTGCACTTCACCGCACTTCACAGCACTTAGTTACTCATTTAACATCTATTACACTTATTTTGTTCTAACTTATTTCTAAAACTTCAGACACTTAGAGCAAAATCTTTGAAAGTTGTTGCGGGTTAACTGTTCCAATCTCTAATTGTTCTGTTACGAAAGGAAAATTTCCCAAGATCTGAATTTTGTTTCCTTGTTCGAATTTTGTGGGTGTGATCGCTTCTTCCGAAATAGTTTAGTTTTTTCTAGTCTAATCTAAATTTCCTTCCAAACTGGTCAATACTCTATAATTACAAACATACATTTTAACAAATTGAGTCAGGTTGTGAGCATTGGGTAGTCTGTCCTTAATGCGTGCAGAGTGCTTGTGTCGGTGCCTGGAGGTAGGGTACTCCACCGCGCTGCCTGGCGGCTCATCCGCGTACCTTCCGCCCACTGCCCGCGCTCCCATTGTCCTCGCGACGCGGCGTCACGACCCACGCGGCCTGGAAACCCGACTTCCCGGAAGCTGACACACAGAGTTCGAAAGCTGTTTGCGGAACCAACGGGCAGCCTTTGGAATTTGCATGATCATTATTAGCTTCTTCACAGATTATGCGCGCGGTGTGGTGAAGAATGTGCATGCAAATTTCAAAATTCAAAAATACATGATTTATATCATCACTTACTCTCGGGTCGCAACCCTGGTCAGACGAGGCGTGCAATGGACCTGTGGGCTGTAGCAGCTCCATGCCGAAGTTGGTCTGGAGGCAGACATGAAGTTTGACCTCTTGTCTATTAGTAAGTCCTGAGGAAGGAATTATATATGCCGAAATGTTGCCAAAGTAATGTGTTTTATTAATTGGCTAATCCCGTAATCCACATCCCATTACATGATTTATTGTTCATTTTACAATTTAAGGTGTTATGCAATTCCGGCGGATGTTCGGAAGGTCGTGTTTGACCGCGACAGCATGTGTCCTGTTTTAACATAACTCCTTCTGAGTCTCCACATTAAAAAGTTTACCTTTTCTCTTGATTTCCATTTTAGAACTCTAGTTGGCCTTCCAGTTGATATTTTTACCAAAATGTCTTTGTTCTTTTATTTCTTCCATAGGAACTTCTTCCGTTCAGCGCAACTCTTATCACGTCTTATTTTATCTCTTAATGCACTTCACATTACTCCACTTGTGTGGTTTCCTCTCATTCAATTCTTCCGTTATCCTTGATTCCTTTTTCCATCCATGTAGTAAAATTGGGAAGGCAAGAACATGATAAAATCTTAATATAATTTTTTTACCATTTTAAAAGTTCGATTTTTAAAGTAATTTTACATCGAGTTAAATGCATCATTAGTCCTGAAGTCGTATTTAGAAACTCCATATTTGTCTGTAGTGGATCATTTCCTAAAAGTTGGTATTATTGGATGGAATTCCGATTCGTCTTCCAATCGGCGCTCAAGGCCACTGTTGAAGGCGGGGGTGGGGGAGGGGGGTAGGGGAGGGGAGAGGAGGACGCGCCGTGTACCCTGCCCCGCCCCCTGCGCTGCCCTCGCTGCTGTTTCCAATCGCTTTTCAGAGAAGGCGAGCATCTAGAGGGTTAATGTGATGTGTGAGCTTGGGGCTCCGCGGTTGAAACATTTCGAAAAGACAATAAAAACATGTAAATTCACTTAATAATTAATATAAACAAATAATTTGCATGTATTACCAATTACATTTATATGCAAATCCACCTATACTTACGATACTTCGAAACTACTAATAAAAATAATGGCAAACAGAGCAACGTAGCATGACATGACATAGCAATTAAATGCCAAACGAATCTTATTATACGAGTATAGAAGTTGCATATGTGACTATTTACAAATTATTATAATAGGAAGTTTTCCCATTTTCCAGCACAGAATAAAAACGACACTGCTCCTCTTAGTATTTGAATGATTGCAGTGACCAAATAAAACACTTTCTCCTTAAGTCTCTGAAATGTATAGTTGATTGATTGATTGATTGATCTTTTCTTGTTTCCGGGCGCGTCCACCACGGGTCATTAGTCCCGTTAGTGTAGTGCATGTTTTTTTTCGGGAGATGGCGGTGATCTTCCCCCGCTGCATGGCGAGATCTGGCGCCGACCTACCGTCGGCTAGCGGGGTTTCCCCCTAACCAAGACTCTCCCACCAGCGGGGCACCGCTCCAGCCGGGACAAGCTCTAAGCTCCCGACCGGACTCCCGGAATATGTGGTAGTGTAGTGCATGTTATTGTAAGTATGTGTGTGTAATGGGAGAGGATAGGACAAGGAAGAGGAAGGACAGATCGTGCCTGGTCCGTGGCCCGTTTGTTATGGTACTGCTCCGGCATTCGCCTGGTGTTGATCGGAGAAACCACGGAAAACTACCGATCAGAGCAGCCGGCCGCTAGAATTCTCCTCCAGACAGCGACTGAATTCGACCTAGCTGGAAAGCTAGTGTCGAAAATCCTGCCGCCGTCAGGAATCGAACCTGGGACCTACCGGTGAGAGGCGCTGCAGTGACATCAGTTGATGCACTGAGCTACCGCTTCCGGTTGAAATGCATAGTCAATAGAACACATTCCTTAAACTTTATTATAAAATTTATTTTGAAGCAACATTTTAAGTCTTCTTTTTCTTGGAATTTAATATGTAGGATTGTAGCAAAGTTGGCATTTCTTTCGAAATATGGGCATTTGGGTACAAACACTTAATCTCAATAACTGAAGTCGTGTGAAGTGATAATAGTTCTTATCAGCCTTCTGCACATAAAAGATTTACACAAAATTATTTCAACTTCATTAGATAATATATTAGCATGCATGCACAATCTATATAAGTAAGAAAATATAAAATAATTTCCTCTATAGAAACTTAAAACAGCAGATATCTTATATTAAAACGTGGTAACAAAGAAGCAATTTGTCCCCAATATTCCCATAAGCCACGGTTACTTGTGCAAATATATGATAGGTTTTCAAGCAGATCTGAGTAGAGAAAACAAAAATATTTTCAATACATTTAGCAATGAGAAATTATCATTATATTCCCCTCATAATTTTCCTTTCATCAAGAGGAAGGCTATATGGAATCTGAAAAAAATCCCTCAACTAACAGATTCTGGTAAACATTCACTTTTTTCGTCACCTGTCTCACATGTTTTATGGAGTTTCTTTATAAATTCAGTTTACTATTCACGTTATATCCTCCACGGCTCACTCAATGTGCGAGGGAATGTGCCAGGGGAGTCCAGCTGCCGAAAGCCGCGACCTTTCCATCAAGGCACTGGTTCTGTGCGGCCGTCTGGTAGTTGGCAGAAAATTCTGCCCAGCCCAGGGGGGGGGAGGGATCGGCGCAACGTATCCGACCTTCACCAATGAGCTTCAGACACCAGTTTGCGTCACAATAGTACCGGGAATTTGAAATGTCTCCAGCTGTGGTCACGTAGTTCGTGACGCAAAGTAGAGCTGCGCAGAAATGAGCAAAAATCGGTGCGCCGGAGTAAGTCAGCCATGCATTTCCGCCAAGGCCCAGCCGCACGCTAGAAAACCTTTACCTGGCCCCACGTAAGGCCTCGGGTCGCTTTGCTGCACAGCGAGCGATGGTAGGGTTAGGAAAAACTCATTACACGATGCTTTATCAGAATCGTCCTGTAATGAACAAATTTCTTGCCGCAAAACAGTACAGCACTGATAAAACAATGTAGGCTTTCACGGCTGGATATATTATTGAAAGTACCTTTTGAACTTCATAGCCGTGGTCTATCGGAAATGTTTTGCACAAACGTTTCGTCCGCTACTACATCTTCAGTGGACGGTGTCACGCAATGTCCTTTTACTCAACTCACTGGTGACTGGAAAACATTTCTTCTTTTTTCACGGCGGCGGGGCACTGGTCACCATTGTTGTAGCTTGGATGTTTTTTGCACAAATTCATTCACCTATAGGTCTTTAAATTATGTCCTACACTTTTTAAACTAGTGGTGCTAAAACAGCACGTAATTTATAGCCTTTATTAATAATTATGTAATATTATTAAAAGTACCTTTTGGACTACATAGCTGTAGTCTATATGACTTTTTTGCCCAAACGTTTCGTCCGCTACTGCGGCAGACATCTTCAGTGGACGGTGTCACGCAATGTCCCTTTACTCACCTCACTGGTGACTGGTAAACATTTTTTCTTTGTTCACGGCGCTGGGGCACTGATCATTGTCGTCTGGGGCGCAGGTATCCATGTAGACATTAACCGTATTTTGAATAATAGCACAACACTGAGCTACTTTCCAGTCTCGAATAAAGAACTTGTTAGGAAGTGAAACGTCTGCTAAAAATACAAAGAAGACGGTTATTTAATTAAGGCAGCGAACGTGTCGCAGAGAAAAAGTCTTCGCGCGTTTAACGTTGCTTGCACGCAGAGCCATCGCCGCGGAGTCTCCTTGGAGTGGGCGCGGCATCGAGCCCCGCGCTGCCCTGCGCGACCAGCGGCCGCGATATGGCCCCGTCGCATTGTGCTCCAATTACAAGCAATCACCGGCCCATGCGCCGGCAAATCGCGTTACCTCTCCCTCCGCCCCCCCCCCGCCACCGCCCCTCCTGATTGCGCGTCCGGGAGGGCGAAGCGGGGTGGGCGAGGGTGGGGCGGGACGGGGCGGGACGGGGCGGCGAGGGCGGGGCGAGGCGGGGCGGGGCGAGGCGGGGCGGGGCGAGGCGGGGCGGGGCGAGGCGGGGCGGGTTGGGGCGGGGCGAGGCGAGGCGAGGTGGGGCGGGGCGCATATGGCAATGGAGCGGTGCGAGGAGCGCAGCGCGGGCGGTGCACGCTCGACCGGGAGGGTGACGAGTACTCGCCTCCGTGCACGCTTTGGCGCTGATGCTTCATTGGCACTCCCTGGTGTCGAAAGTTGCTGTGTTGAATGAAGCCACGGGTATGTGACCATTCACTTTCACTCTTATTGGATGATTAAGAAAAAGACTAAACGACGTTTTGAAAATGAATGACGGTAGGACGTTTCCTCGATTGGGGATTTAACTAATGAGCTTATACCACCCGAATTAAGGAAGTGAAATCTCCACGGAAACTTTCTTGTAAATGTGTGTGATTATTATTTCGATACGTTTGTTTATAAAATCATATTTAAAAAATAATATTACAAAATTTATAATATTACTTATAATAATAATCATATCAGTCAATAATAATCAATCATTACTTATAATAATAATCTTATAATAATAATCAAATCATCATATTTGCATCAGATATTAGACTACTACACTACTACAAAATGAAGAAAGAACACCATGATGAGAATACCTGAAAAATGCCAAATTTACAGGAGACACTAAGACAGGACAGTTAATTCAATTATCGAACTTTCAGCAATGCTAGCGAACCCCAAATCGCGTTTTCAGTCGTGAAATGTTGCACGTTTCGCAGCAGCTGATGAACCCGAGAACCAGTAGCAGTCAGTTTGCCGAGGCAAACAGATGCCCTCTGTGTTTTCAACATTATTAGCATGATGCGTGGGCGGGGCCGTGCACCGTTTGCGCAGTTCACAGAGTGAGAGCGCGTGATGGATCTGCAGGTGGCTGGGCCGTCTCATCACAGAATTGCGCAACATGTGAGGAGACACGTTTCCAAAGTGAATCGACGCTGTTGCCCGTGGTCAGCAGAAAGGGCACGTGCCCTTTCAGCGTGGGTCCGGACTGCTACATCGCACAGATGCACGCCAAGGCCGTCGCATATTAAGAAGATCTGTATCAATTCGGAGCGCGACTTCACCACGATTTTTGGTTGGTTGGTTAGTGATTCCGGGCACATCAACAGTTGAGGTGATTAGTCCCGTTAGTGTAGTGCATGTTTTCCCCCTCAGGAGATGGCTGTGTTCTTCCCCCACTGGATGGCGAGATCCGGCGCCGACCTTCCGTCGGCTAGCGGGGTTCCCCCTAACCAGGACCCTCCCACCAGCGGGGCACCGCCCCAGCCGGGACAAGCTCTAAGCTCCCGGCCGGAATTGTGGAAGTGTATTAGTGTAAGTTTGTGTGCGTAGGGGGAGAGGATAGAACACGGAAGAGGAAGGAAAGATCGCGCGCGATCCGTGGCCCGTTTGGTAGGGTACTGCTCCGGCATTCGTCTAGTGTTGATCGGAGAAACCACGGAAAACTACCGATCAGAGCAGCCGATATATTCAAAACATCATGCAACCCGTCATACATCGTACATCGTACACATACATCGTACACAAAGGCTTAAATTGTTAAATTGTTTAAAATTGCCTACATTTAATGCAAAATTACCCCAAAGTTGCTTATATTTTTTTAAATATTGTACATGACCTTATTTAGAGATGTTTTATTAAAGAACAATTTTAGTTGTCGGAGGAGGCCGAAAAATTTTTTAACAGGCAATTTCCCAAAATTAGTAATTTCACGAAATTGGGTCCGACTGTAATCGTTTAAGCATCTTGTACGCAATTCAAGGGCAACATTTAATCCAAAATTTTGTAGCCATTTTTGAAATAAATTTGAAAACGTTATTGAAACTTCCCCCTCCAAAATATTAAAATATCCATTTGAAACTCACAGGAACCCGAAATAATTTCAATCGATGGGAGAAAATAGGCTAAATCGTGTAGGCGCTAGAGTTGGCCACACACATCCGTAGAAACAAGCGTTTTGCCGTCAATCAATTCTATGGTACCCACAAACCATAGATTCTGGCTAAACAATGTGTTAGAATAAGTAATTTACTACATTTTGGTACAAAGATTTATCCTCTTTTTTCATCACGGAAGCACGGAAGTAAAAAGTGTTTCGGCGCATCCTTAACATCCTTTCTCTTTTCTTCGTATTTTGTTTACAACAAGAATTATTGTCAGTACTTTAGAAATGTAATAAAAATAAACCTTGCCGTCCATGGCAATACAATAGTAAATCAATTTTATTTTCCCTTCCTCCTCCTCCTCCTCCAATTTTTGCTTTTATTTCTTTCTACGTCATTATTCAGTCGTTGGTTGTTTTTCGAGGGTGTACGTGATGCACCGTAGAAATTGTTCGAATATTTTCAGGCTGGCGATTGAGCTAATTAGAACTTGTTCGCCCTCGCAGGGAATCGGTCGGGCGTCGCCGCACTCGAGCGGTGCCAGTGCGTTGAGGTCACGCGGAGCAATTACCCAACGAACGAACGAACGAACGAACATTCGGTCCTATAGAGACTGCTGGCCGGGAACTGAATCAAATTTTACAGCCGCCATTAAGTAAGACCTCATTAGAAACTCCTTTTTACAGCCTGGCATACTCACGTTACATTAATTCCGAAGCGAGTTATGAAAATTCTGGGTGAAGTGGGGTAGGAGTGGTTATCGATGTTTGAAACACTCGCAGCCCTACTTTTGAGAATTTTACGAAAAATAAATTATTATTGTCATTGTTATTTCCCGATTATTTTTGGAAGCAAAGTAAGCCGTGTTGCGAAGGCGACGAAACTGAAATTAATGCAACGTAATATTTTCTAGGAGACGATACCATTGACAAAATGATCAAACTGAAAATGAATTCTGAAATGATTACTGAAATTGAATCTGTACGCGATAGGGAAATGTGGAGATTTCATCTGTGTTTGCTTGCATGCCAATACAGTCTTCACCGCTTCCAGACTGCAACCGCAACCCTGCCCCTTTTTGTATAAAAATTATTTTCTAAAAAACTACTCCATATTTTTCTCTATTTTTTGCTGCGGATAGATGAAAAGATTCTGCAAAGAATGGCTCTGGTCTCATTTTCGCTGAATCCTCTGAATTTTCAAAAATTGAAATTTTAGAAAGAATGAATTTCAGAAACAAAAAATTTAGAAAGAAGAAAGTATGTGGTGTTGTAGGACCTATCGTTATGGTATATAATATTAAATGAAACTTACAACGTAATATGTGAGAATATAAAACTTAGGAAATAAATGTTGGAGCATAAAACTAACTTTTAAAATTAACCGCAAGGATACTTTTTTACAAAAATTAGAAAAATGTG
Organism: Teleogryllus occipitalis; assembly: GCA_011170035.1. Lineage (NCBI taxonomy): Eukaryota > Metazoa > Arthropoda > Insecta > Orthoptera > Gryllidae > Teleogryllus > Teleogryllus occipitalis. The sequence continues at coordinate 58,720 of BLKR01002587.1, read as the reverse complement.
ATGCTTGTGAGTATTTAAAAATATTATATACAAAAGGTATTTCGTCAATTTGATTGTATCTGTATTAAATTACCCTTATATTTATTTTACATCAATCACAACTGGAATATTTTTTCCCACGTGTGTGACCGGCATATATGTAAATGTTTAAGGTCTTCGACAGATGTTACTGCTGTGCCTCTGCCGGGAGGTCCCAGGGTTCCAGTACCAACAATGGCAAGATTCTCGAAAGTACCTAGATACCTACGTTCAATTCAGCTCCCTGGAGGATAATTCTTACAGCCAGATGCTCTAATTGGTAGTTTTCTGTGATAAACCCCAGGCGAATGCGGAAGCAGTACCGTAACAAACGCCCGCACGTGTTCTTTCCTTCCTCTTCCTTCTCATATTCTTACTCCTTACCTACACACGCACTTACATCCACTACACTACCACACACGTCTGGAGTTAATAGCTTGTCCCGGTGTCTTGAGCCTTGCAACGCTGGTGGGAGATACCTGGAGAGGGAAACACTGCCGTAGGTCGGCACCACTGTTCAGCATCCAGCAGGAGAGAACACCGTGCCCCTCATATATATGTGTGTGTGTGGTGTGTGGTGTGTGTGTGTGTGTGTGTGTGTGTGTGTGTACATACCGGGAGTGGTAGCTCAGTGCATCAACTGATCAGGAGGTCCTAGGATCGAGTCCCCACGGCGGAAGGATTTTCGACACTCGCTTGTCAGCTAGGTCAAATTCAGTCGCTGTCTGGAGGAGAATTTTAGCGACCGGCTGCTCTGATCGGTAGTTTTCTGCGGTGTCTCCAATCAACACCAGGCGAATGCCGGAGCAGTATCCAAACAAACGAGCCACGGACCGCACGCGATCTGTCCTTCCTCTTCTTTGTCCTATCCTCTCCCTTTACACACACTCACACGCACACTAACCTGCACTACACTACCACACATTCCGGGAGACCGGTCTCCCGACTGGGGACTAGAGGTTGTCCCGGCTGGAGCGGTGCCCCGTTGGTGGGAGAGTCCTGGTTGGGGGGAAACCGCGCTAGCCGACGGTAGGTCGGCGCCGGATCTCGCCTTCCAGCAGGGGCAGATCACCGCCATATCCCGATGAAAACGTGTACTACACTTACGGGACTAACGACCCAAGCTTCAACAAAAATGCTACTCTTACGGGAGTAATGCACGTAGCAGTTGACGCGCCCGGTATCACCCGACCTTCTCTCCACCGTCTCCTGTCGTCAAGCCCGAGCCCCTTTCCCCTGGCGCGGCCTCCGGGGCGACGAGGGCGCCGCCTGGCGGGGGCGCTCGCGTCAGCGCTGCCCACGCGAGCCTCTGACGTAGGACACCTCCCCCCCCTCCCGCCACCCGGCCGCAATCGCCCGCCAGCGGCCGGCGCATGTTCCACCTCAGGCATCGCTAACGAGCCTGCCTTCCCCTTCTCCTCACCCAACCAACACTTTTAATGCTTCGCGGATTTATTATAGATGTGGAGAGAGGGGATTTATTATAGATATGGGGAGATGGGGATATATAGATATCCAGTTCCCCCTCCACCATATTGGGTGGGCTTTCACTTGCCACCATTCTATTAGATGGCGACCACCCTAGTGGTTCATCTCTGGATTATATCCTGTTTTATTGTAAATGTTTAGGTGTGATCCACTTGGGAAGTAAGTGATTTTAATTTTTTAAATTTTATCATTGTATTGATTATTTCACTTCTTTTGTCAATTTTATTCTTTATATCGTAGTTCTTCTTTATGTTAATCTCTCAATTTTTCTTTTTTGTTAGAGACCCACTGAGGATGCGAACATATTGTTCCCGAAAGTTACTTTGGACATGAAATAAATATACATGATTTATTTTTATTGTTGTGGTTGTTTATCTCCATATCTATAATGAATTACCTCAAGATCTCGGCTACCACCGCGGAATTTCTTTCTCGGATTCAAAAGATCTTGTCATGCGAAGGATCTTACATATAAATCTCCAATTTATTGTTGATTCATGAATTTCCCATGTAATGACGATGTGTCACTACGATATTGAGCAACATCATAAATATTGACCTCGTAGCAATATAAGAAGTAAATTTTCCTCTTATAGTAATCGTTATGACCACTCATTAATTTTTTTTTTATTTTACTTACAGGTTACGAGAGACAGGCAGGAGAGACAAACTTCGTCAGATGTATTTCAAGTTTCTCTTTGTGAATGAATATGAAATACATCATATGCTTTATTACAACCTGTTATATTATAAATCTGCAGCGTTTTTGTTGGGGAAATTTACACTTTCAGCCAATCCAGAACTCGAAGCACACCAATGAGATAAACGACTGATCATCAGTATAAATTGCAATACAACTGAAGCGACATATTATTTATTTTAGAAGTAGTGATATCTAGCAATATTATACAACCATTTTCTGCGTGTTTACAATAAAATATTTTAAACATTTTCTGCATGTGGGGTCCTTTCCGCTCATTCATTCGCTCTCTCACTATCTCACTTTCTCTCACTCTCTCTCATTCTCTCTCACTTTCTCTCCCTCTCTCTCACGCTCTCTTTTACTACTTTTACACATTACTACCTATTGAACCTATTGAACCTATTACTACCTATTTACACATTTTTGTATAAATTTTTATTTCACATGACAGGTTTTTCTCTTACATTTATTTGCAACAATTTCCACGCGTAGTTTGTTCAATGTATGCGGGGTCACTTTTTAGCCTGTTATTCGACCTTATATCTTAATACTAAAAGGGGACATGAGGCTGTTAGCATTTCGTTCATGTCCAAACACAATTCTTCGCTATTTGGATGTTGAATTTTATTTCGAAACCAGCAGGGCGATATACTACATCGTACCCCACAAAATCTCTTTTTATCAACATCCCTCCCCCCCCGCCCCCATGGAAACGTGAGACGCACGCCCTGCGCACGCCGCTATGGTTGCGCCAAACGGAGCTGTACAAAGCGTAATTTAAATTCAAGCCGCGTAGAGCGCGTCTGGGTTTTATTTCACGGATCGCGCGCTCGCCTCTCCCGTCTGCCACAGACACGGCCTCCTCCGCCGCTCACACGCTCCCCCCTCCCGCCCTCGGCCCCGTCATTCTCACCCTCGTTCTTTTGTTCCTCCGGCAGCGTCTTAATCCGCACTCTAAGCCCTCCATTTTCCTACTCAGCAGCCGTAAAGATTACGCCCCCATAACTCGTTTAGCTCTTAGTACTTAATATTCAAAGAGCAAGTGCTGCCCTACAGGGTGCTGGTGAAGTCGCGACCTGCTCATGAGATGCCCCTTCTGCTTGGCCATTGCTGCGGGAAATGCTGAAGTTTCTTGTGTTGGTCTTGGAAAACTTACTATTGACTTCTGGGTTACGCTTTTCAACGTTGTTTACAATGACGAATAGAAACGGGATACAATAATAATTATGTGAATATCTACCTCACGGCTGTTTCTGCTTTGTAGCTTTATCCCTTAATGTACGTTTAATGAACAATATTATTAACATATTACAATTGTCCTGGCTTGTAACTCCGCTAATTGCCTAAGTTGTTATGTATGTTTCAAATATCCACTCAAATTGCACCTCCACGATATTTCCGCCTCAATATAGAGGAACTTCCGCTATCATGCAAGTAGTAGGGAAATATGGGGTACTAAAGTTTCTCGGTGGTAAAGTGGTTTTCCAGCCGCGATAACATGAACTACTCCAGAACTTCTCAGAGATTTTCGGTGTACATTCATTTTTCAATTCATGAATAATTTCAATTTTTCATCAACAATTTCAACAATCATCAATAATTTCAATTCTTGACGATATTTTTACAACAATGTATTAAAGTTAGTGAAAAAGGATACATTTCTTCTTTAATATATTTTCTAGAATAGCGGAAATGTCATTAATAAATGTGGTATATTTCCAATTTTTTTAAACGTACAAAATTTTGAAAATCGTAAAGCTCTAATTTATTATCAAACCTGCTTAACACAACCAATATTAAAGTCAGAGATTTTTCTCAATGCAATTTATCCATCCATTGTAGATCTTTAATTTTGGCATGCACTTCAAAAATGCGAGTAGTTCTTGAGCAATTACACTAAGGGGAAAGAGAATAGTACGCCGCGCATTTCCACTATTTTTATTTGTTTTCAACATTTCTACATTCTAATGCTCACAACATCTTTTGCACCACTCACACAAATCAGCCATTCAAAATTAGTTTGGATGTGTGTGTGTGTATGTATATGTGTATATTATGTGTATATATATATATATATATATATATATATATATATATATATATATATAATTTGAGAATTTATGTATCACAGATGGATGTAGTTTGTGATTGTCAAATATTTTTTCAATACATAAATTAAGCCTATGTTTTTCAGGCAACCAGAAAGTTACTAAACGAGGGCACTAGTTACATTGTTCAACTTTTTATTAAAACTAGTATAATATTTCACATATTTATTGTCATATAATGCTGTACAATCGTAATAATGCTTAAATATTTCTTGTAATATTATTTATGTATATTTTTACAGTACTTAAATAAATAACGGAAGTTCGTTCCAAAACGAAGTAAAATAAAGTTTTAGGTATCGTCAACAAAAAATGTGAATAGTGACAATTTTACTGGTTTTTTATTAGATATTGACCAATATACTAACTAGTGTTCCAATAGAGACTCGAACAATTTAGTTACCTGAAATAAAATATGGACCAATCTTAAATAAGAAAAATTTAAGATTGTATTCAGTTTTTAGTTTTAAACTATATACATGTTTTATATTGCATTACATAAAAGGGGTATTGTTCTATACCGGAAGTTCCCGGGCTACACACACTTTATTGATCTAGATCCGACTTCAGCCAATGAGCTTCAGACACCAGTTCGTCCAATATTCAGACACCAGGCGTCCCAATATTAAAGGTAATTTTAAATCAAACCAGGTACCAAAATTACCACCTCGTTACAAGTATTTATTTCAAATATTGCCATATTGTACATCTTCGTGTTAGTTTTGGTTGGTTACTGTTGAAAAATTTTAATCACTCTCAAAATTTTTCACAACACTTTTCGCTCTCCATACAACATGGCGGCCATCGTCTAGTCTGGCTCTTCAAATGAAATGCCCGTGCTATGGTCACGTGGTTCGTAACGCAAACTGATGATGCGCAGAACCAGCTAAAATCAGTGCACCGAACAAACCATGTATTTCCACCGTGACCTATACTAAAGATCATTAAATTCGAGACGTAGAGTACTTTTATATGAACGATCGTAAATAAAACTCTTGTAACATCCTCGAAATGATCATTGCTTGGGCAATACAAAGATGTGACATCAAAATCAAGTGTTTATGCAGGAGTAAATTTGCTTTTATTTTGTCAGATTAATATTTACAGAATGTTTACTTCACGCTCTGTTAAACTTCACAGAATTGTCATATGAGAGCGATATGATTGTCGTGTCATCCTACGACTCTGACCGGTAGCGGTAGCTCAGTGCATCAACTGATGTCACTGCAGCGCTTCTAACCGGGAGGTCCTAGGTTCGAGTCCTCACGGCGGCAGGATTTTCGACACTAGCTTTTCAGCTAGGTCGAATTCAGCTGCTGTCTGGAGGAGAATTCTAGCGGCCGGCTGCTCTGATCGGTAGTTTTCCGTGGTTTCTCCGATCAACACCAGGTGAATGCCGGAGCAGTACCCTACCAAACGGGCCACGGACCGCGCGCGATCTGTCCTTCCTCTTCCTTGTCCTATCCTCTCCCTTACACACACACTTACACTAACATGCACTACACTACCACATATTTCGGGAGACCGGTCGGGAGCTTAGAGCTTGTCCCGGCTGGGGCGGTGCCCCGCTGTTGGGAGAGTCTTGGTTAGGGGGAAACCCCACTAGCCGACGGTAGGTCGGCGCCGGATCTCGCCATCCAGCGGGAGAAGATCACCGTCATCTCCCGGGGGGAAAACATGCACTACACTAACGGGACTAATGACCGAAGTAGTTGACGCGCCCGGAAACACGAAAAAATCAATCAATCAAATACAACGACTCTGAAATCAGAAGTGCCGTCAGTCGCGCACAAGCAGAGAGAGTACCAGTCAATCAGAATTCTAAATTTATCATATTATTCACACATTTTGTATTAAATCCTTAATTCAGCCCTTTTCTAAGAATTAAAGGTTAAGATTTAATTTGCATTTATATTATATTAATTAATTTGTCAAAGTTTACTTGGTTGATGCGCATTTCTCTATTTTCTTTTAACATTCCATTTATCGATTTCCGGGAATCTGGCACGTCAACTCAGCTAATAGAAAGACTGGGATCTCGGCCACTTCATACCCAGGTTTGGTACACAGAGGATGTGTTCCAAGATCGTAATGCATTTTTGTAATGCATCATGTTGGATTTTCCAATGCAATTAAACCTTAATTGCGACAGTATGGATTGTCGGTAGTCGGTATGGATTGTCGCTATGATTTATACATCGATTGTCGATATATAAATCATAGCGAAATTCCGATTTTAGTATATTTTTGGAACATGTTGACGAATGTCATCGTTTTTGATAAGGTGTTAGTCTTTCATTTAACTTACGATTTCTTGCAAGGGAGTTTTTTTGATACTTGCAAGCTTTAAAATACAATTGTTTATTTATTTATTTAATTGTCTCTTGTTTTACATTCTTATAAGCTCAATTTTATAATTTAACAATGTAACTTGATGAGCGTCGTAATATTTCAATTGTATTGCGTAAAAATCTAAAATAAAAAAAATTAGTTGTATTTGAATGGTCACTAACTTATTGTTCAAGTCTATACTTTGTAATTAGTATCCAATGTTATACACGGTTTTCTTTTAAAATTGCAAATATAATATTGTCAATCTGTAACAGTTATAGTATTGTGTGGCAACAATGCAATTACGATTGTAAAACTATTAACTTCAAGAATGTTCAATTAAAACATTCATTATTAATTAATTGAGACATCAATCTTTAACAGTTGCTAATACTATGTCTATTAATTGTTCACCCTTTAAAGGAAAACAAATTCGCATTTTTTAAAATTATTTTATAGCACCACCTCTTAAAATTAGACCCAAGCCTAATTTAACTATCTTAAAAAATTCCACTATGAGGTATTTGTTCTTTAAATATATTATAAAGAGGCTTTAATTATAAATAATAAAACAGGTATGTAGTGAACTCTCGAGTTCAATACTAAAAAGTGAGATTTTGTGAAATTGGTTCTGACGAAAAGCTACAATACATTTTTTCGATCAATAATCTGTTACATATTCTGACAGGTCGTTGAAATGAAAAATTAACGTGTTCATTGAAGTTTAATAACGTAATTAACACCATTCCCGATCCCTTTGCAATTTTTATTTCAATCGTGAAATGGATAATGCTATTTTCACCGCACTCAACGAACGCCGATAATTTGATGCGTATAATAAGAGGATAACTGGGGAATAATTTACTATCAGCTGTTCAGTTACAAATGGTAAGTCACGGAATTTACATTATCTATGTTTTTAATACATACATACATATATATATATATATATATATATATATATATATATATATATATATATATATATATATATATATATATATATATATTTATAACCGTTTATTAATAATACGTAATTAATAATACCTAATAACCGTTTATTAGGTCATTAAATGTCTTACGTTGTTAGCGCAAACGTCTAATCATATGAATACGTCACTGTCAGAGTAAAGTTCTTTTATTTTAACACTTGCACTACTAGAAACAGCATTCGCGTTTGCAAAGTGAAAGTAAAAAAAATACTCTTTCAAATTATAATATATCAATATTTTGAGCTATAGAAAAAAAATTCAGGAGAATAAAAAAAGATTGAAGGGTCCTGCACATAATCGTGCTAGTCTTATTACAGAGTTATTAACATTTGTATGAGCAAAAGAACATGAAATGTTCGTCTGACGCAACCAAAACGACCGGAGTAAAATCGTCACCATGAAAATTGTGTGTTAAAAATAAATTTGAACTTTTTAATTAACGTGGAATTGATTGCATCAGAGGTGGTTTCACAGGGGAGCGAAGGCCGGAATGCCCTTATCACACATTTTTTCTTTTGAATATAATTTCCAAATACAATAATTTCTTTTTATATTTGCATGAATCATGTGCCAGGACTTAGAAAGAGACACTTTGTAATATAAGCTTCCCCGTTGCAATAGCCCCTGGCAGCACCGGGGGCTGGCGGAACTTTGGACAAATCAAACCGTCTCGTCTCTCCCTTTTCCAATCCCAAGGCGACGAACAGTGCAATGACTAAACAAAGCATTTCGACATTCAGTCATTGAAAAGGACTTTCCTAGAGAAAGTGAAATCTTCTTGAGCTACCTTCACACGATTCGTGTGATAAAAATCCCCTATGCTGTACTATTCCAATCTCCTTTCCTTGAATTTTTTCTGTTCTCTTTTGTCAGTTTTCTCAAAAATATTAGAGAGGCTTTTCTATATGCGAATGGAAACTTTCCTCAGAAAAAACGAAGCGTTTTCAGACTCACAACACGACTTCAGGAAATCAAAATTTACGGAAACTGCCATTTTTTTCTTTCCTTAAAGATGTTGCTTCATCAATGGATAAAAATGAAGAACCCATTGGGATATTTTTAGATCTTTCGAAAGCTTTTGACGTTATTAATCATAACATCTTGCTCTCAAAATTACCTTCTTATGGAATTCGTGGTATTGCCCTAGATTGGATAACCTCGTACCTTAAAAATCGATCTCAAAGAGTAGAAATACCGTACTGGCACGAAAGGACATTATTTACTTATCTCTCCAATTCTTTGCCAATTGAACATGGGGTCCCACAGGGTTCGATCTTAGGTCCTATCCTCTTTCTGTTGTACGTAAACGATATGCCCTCATCTATTAAAAACGGAAGAACAGTTCTGTTTGCCGATGACACGAATGTTCTTTGCAAAAAAGAAACAATAAATAGTACAATTTCAGAAGTTTCAAATTGGTTTTGTAATAACAAATTAATAGTTAACGAAGGAAAAACGGTCTCAATGCAATTTTGCGTTTCAAATCGGCAATCGTATGCTCCATTGAAAATTAACAATATGCAATTAGCTGATGTTAAGGTAACAAAATTTCTAGGTCTCTCAATTCAATCAAACCTCAAATGGAATGTACATATAACAGAATTAAACACTAAATTAAGCTCATTATGTTATGCATTCAGAATTCTTTCTAATTCTGTCAGCCTTCAAGCAGCTCGTTGCGTGTATTTTGAAAATGTACATTCCCGCCTGAGATATGGCATAATATTCTGGGGAAGCTCATCCTTTAGTTCCCAGACATTTAGATTGCAAAAGAAAATTATCCGAATAATGAAAAAATCCCATCCACGTGATCCGTGCAAGCCTCTTTTCATTGAGCTTGGAATCTTACCATTGCCTTGCCTATTTATTTATGAGTCTGTAGTATTTGTCAAAACGGACTTGCTTAACGGTGGGAACATATTTTCATGTAATACTGATATTTATAGTTACAATACTCGACGTAGAAATCATGTTCATCAAGTGTCAGTATCAACAGCTCACTACAAGAAATTCACATACAATACATGTACGCTACTTTACAATGCATTGCCAGATGAAATTAAACAATTAAAATTGGTACACAAATTTAAATTAAAAGTAAAATCTCTTCTGCTGCAAAACTGTTTCTATACAATTAGAGACTATACTGATCGCCAAAAAGAAACATAATGTTTACTTTAACAAAACCAAGATATAGTATAATGAATTAGTTTACATTTGCATTGTATAATTTAAAAAAAAGACTGAATATGCCTGTAACAAATAATGTACTTCCGGGTCAATGACCCCCATCTTGATCAGGTTTTTGTCGTTTCCCTGATCCATTGAGCAAATGCTGAGATGGCCCCTTGATTTGCTTCTGGACGTAAATGTAGCTTCACTATGCGCACGTTTTGTTGAACTTTCCTTTGCTTGTAGTGGTAGTAGAGCTTAGGGTGAGTTTTCTATTTTGTTAACAATACAGAAAAATCAAGTCTGTTCGTTTCTTTACCGTTAAAAATAAGTTTTCTATAATTTGGCAACGAAAATATCTAGTTTTTGGAATGTTAATCTCTCACTTTTTTAAACTTGTTGTTGTTATTATTATTATTGTTATTATTATTAATCTTTAAACTATTAATAGTTAAATTGTTGGGAAGGGATTCTGAAACTCAAGAAAGCGTGCGCAGATGATTTTCTCCCCCATACGTCACATACAGTTTTTGACTGTTTTTGACTAAATAAATAAAAAAAATTAATATTGAATTTTTTCTTTAGTGACATTAAAAATACAGGTCGCGGAATACAGCGGCACAAAAATTACGAACTGATTGTTCGCTAAAGTTAATACATTTTAATAAAAACGAATATCGCATTGATCTAGTTTTAAGGGAGCTACTAGCAGAGTACTTCTATCAGTAAGAATACCGCAAAGGTAGATTTCGTTAATCATTGGATGTAATCTAATGTAATTTGTTTTGTTTCATTTAATGTAATGGCATTGGCATAACTTCTTTCCTCCTATTAAGTATTCTCCATGAGCCGCAACTTATTTTTATGAAAAATATCAACCATAATTATTATCAATGTAAAAGCAGATAAAAGGTACACTTAGACGTTGGCCATTAATGTTTACATGAGATGAAGAATGTGTCCAGAAAGAGAGGCGAATGACCTTGGAAGGGGGCGTTTGCGGTAGCGGAGCGAGCGGATCCCTTCTCTGTACAAAGAATTTTTTAAGCCGCGCCGGGCCGTAAAAACTGCCCGGGAGGGGGGGGGGCTTGGTTAGAGAAGGGATCGGATTTTGACTTAAGACACGGTGAAGTTATAATGATTAGCAATGCACATACTAAGCATTTGCTAAACTATTATTACAAAAGTTAGAAACTATAATTGATCAAGACTCTGAATGAATTAAATTTATAATATTATAGTCTTGAAGAAAATGAAATGCAATGGGGACATGCAAATGAACGGAGACGAAGGCGTTTTACATAACGCGTCTCTCATTCTAGTGAATCGTAACTGTTCAGGTCATGCCATGTAAATTCACAGGTCACACGGCTCGAAGAACGAAAGTGAAGTGGAAGCCATTAAATGAATTTGAAATTAAAGTTGCTCAGACCTGAGCACGAACATACGGTTTTAGTATATTAAATAGTGTGAATGTGGTGTCTTATTTTCATTGTATAATAGTGATAGTAAATATTTTTATTTGTTTATGTCAGTTTAAAATATATTTCGAATGTAACGTTACCCCGATTGACAATAAATAGCCTAAGGCATTGTTGCATTACACGTTATCATGAATTTTAGTATTATTTTATTAGTAATTAAAATGTCTCCATAGATCAAAAAGTCCCTGAATAAAGATTGTATCAGCCGAGAATTCGTAGTGAACGTTGTATGTTCAGGCCCATTATTTTAATCTATTAGAAAAATAAAACCCTGAGATAATTTAACATTGCAATTACGTGTCTAATAACATTTTTAAGATAAAACTAATTTAGCGAATATTAATATAAACTAGGAGAAATAATAGCAATAAGAAAAAGAAAGAAAATAGAGCATTTTTTCAATGTATGATTTTGATGTGAAAAATAATTAATTTTAATATATTCAATATTAAAGTGGAGGATAACATGTTTGAAATGCATTACAAAATTAGGTAATGCGGTGATCTAAAATTATTGTGGGAACAAAAATCAAGAAGAATTAGTTTATCATGAAAACATAAATCAAAAATGAAAAGTGTTATAGGACGTCTTAGGAGGGGCATTTGTACGGATAACAAAAGTGAAAAACTTAGCAGAAGTCTGAAAGGGAGTTGTTTCAGTTAGGAAAATAATACGAAATTCTGTTAATTTCATTTCATAATTAAAAGAAAGTCGGTCAAAACCACAAAACATCGGCGACAGATATGATTATATTTTTGTCATTGCGGGAGATAAAATAATAATTTATTACGGGGCTGGGTTGAGACAGAACCCAATTCCATGCAGCGAATTTCACACCACAATGATAAAAAATCCGACCTTTTAAATAAATCACCATATTTATTTTTGCAATGCAATTAATAAATATTTCACCACTAATCTCTTTGAACATTCCACATTTTTATACAATTATAACTGCCACAAAACGTTATTTAATTGTCCGTCAGTGATAGAAATCACCAGCCTTCGGGCGCTGTACACTTATGGACTAATTTCGCTATTGAGGTACGTTTATATGCAGCATTGCGACTTGAACTGAAGATTAAGGAATACGGGGATGAGTGAAGATTTAAAAAAAATTATGATCTATTCGTGCTGTGTGGTCGCTTAACAAAGACACATTACATTTTCTGCGAATCTGGATGTTGGAAATGAACCACGGGGTATTTAAAGTTCTTAAAAATATGCTTTTAATGGCTATTAAATTTTGGAAATTGCTAGGAGCAGTGCATCCCCAAGCGGGACATGCTTAAGACATAATTGGTAAAATTAAATATTTATATGTTAGCTGTCGATACTCAACTTTGAATGAGGAACGTGGTTTCATTAGAGGGAAGAGTTTTCATATATTTTTTACTATACTATGTTAGGCATTGCATTAATATGACGCTTCAACGTGAATCTTTTGTCAAGCAACACTCCTAAATATTTTATCAGTGAGGAGGTCCACTGTATACATGCGTTGGGGGGATTTAATTTGGTAGGATTTTTCGGACGGCGTAACGTGAACATTTTTGCTTGGCATAATAAAGGATTTACTTTGATTCTCCAATTTTGGGTGCAGTTAACATAGTCATTTCATAAGTTCTGAATAAATTCCTTGGTTATGGCAATGTCATTGTGCGTTGCAAAAATGGAGGTATCATCTGGGTACAACGCTATCTTAAAGTCATCCTCAGTTGGGATATCACAGGCAAGAATGTTGAAAATGAATGACAGAAATTACCTGCTAGGCCTTGGTAATGAAAGCTATTTTCCACTTCAAGAACGGTTTGTCTATAACAAAGGAAAATGCAGTTCAGTGAAACGTTTTCATAAGTCTTTCCGCGTGATGGAACTCTCACTACGCTCCATCCCCACCGGCAGTTCAGATTGTAGGTTCCCGCCGCTGGTCCGGCATGAGGCACGGCCCCCTGATAGGCCGTTCTCGACGTGGGAGGTGACTTTCCCCCTCCCACGAAGTAGTCGCCTCGGAGCGCTCCCTGGCTCGGTCGGTGCGAGGGCCTCCCTTAAGGCCGCTCCACCATAGCCCGCGAACGGGAACGGGAACGTGAAGGCGAGGACGCGAACGCGAACGGGAGGGACTGCGCTTCACAATAAACGCCAACGGGAAGAGGAATAGCGCTAGGAACCAGTAGCGGCTAAAACGAGAACTCTAAGAAACAGTTGCCGAAACCGAAGCACTTCTAGATATGCTACTGTGTTACTCTTTGTATTGCCATCTGTCTGACGTGTTTGCGTGAGCTGCTATAAATAAAAAATACTTTAATGAAAGAATATTAATTAGAAAAATATAACTATAAGTACAAAGAATGCCAAAACTACTACGAACTTACGGAAAATACAACAACGAGAAACTAAAATTTTGTCAATAAACGAACAGGTCCAATGTACTTGAACGAAACATTTAAAACAATTGTGGGAAATTTTTATTCTAAGTATTAATATGAATAGAAAAACAATTGTACTATAAATACTAAAAAAACTCAACAATGACTAACAAAACCCGCCTCAAACCCTTACCTCTCAAATCCACGCTCTAACCTCAATGTCGTCCTACACTCTCAATTCCGCTTCAGACAGTGTCGCCTGTCGCGCGCAGTTCGCGCGCTCGATCAGCTGGAAAGCTTCGCCGCCATTTGCTGCACTTTCATTGGTCGAGAGGATTCGCGTTCCCAGGCTGAGATAAATGTTGACCATCCTTCCCGTTCCCGTCGTGTTGTGAACGCCTGCCCGAGATGTCCATCTTTTAACTTTCTGTACGTTTGCGTTCGCGTTCCCGTTCTCGGGCTATTGTGAAGTGCCCTTTAGACCGCAGCTTCCGAAGGACTCGCGTCACTTCTCGCCGGGCGATCTCGCAGCCGCCTCACTAACGACCCGCTTCTCTCCTTTCTCCGCGCCCCCTATGCGCTCTCCCGCACTACGCAGGAAGCCGTGCTCTCCGCTGCCTGACACTACACTCGTCGGTACTCTACTGAACTCACTGCCTCTCTTGCCTGCTCTGCTAGCGTTGGCCGATTCAGGGCCCTGGACAATTTCTATTGTTTTATTCACGTGTGTACTTTTAACATATAAGTTTGATGAAGAGAACGATTTAAAAAAATATTTTATTAGTGGTATGGGGAGTACACCGTTCAGTAAAAAATACTTTCTCACATGACTTCTGAATCAGTTACAATGTACCTTAATTATCTAAAACTAAATATATATTGCAAATACTCCATTAGTGTAGGAGGCTTATTGAGGATCTACTCACAGTTTACATCGGTAAATATATTGAGGAAGGCAGACAGAGAATGCCTTTTTCTGATTCTGGTCGGAAAGTCATTGATTGCGGCTTGGTTGTAGTAGGCTATTTGATTTATTAAGGATGTATTTGAAAAAAAGTTGTTGGAGTGTTAAGAGGTGTAGTGAATGATGGAAGGTAAGTTGAATTCTGTATGAAGTTGAAAATTTGAAATGAACCATGGGGCATGCGAGGCTAATCTAAAGAAGTGGTTTTGCATTATTTGTAGGTGGTTAAAGTTTCAATGTTTTGCATTCGTCCAAATGGAGTAACCATACAGTATTAAAAATCTGATTATTGACTTGTATAAGGTTAGGTATTGTTGAAGGAAAGACTGCTTTTGAGGTTTAGTAGTGGTTTTAGCTGAAATAATTTAATTTTCTTTTGACGTTTTTTCATTGATATGTAAGCTTTCAAGGTTAATATTTTATCAAAGTTTAGTCCTAAGTATTTAACAGTTTGGTTGCACGGTGTCCAGGAGATTATGTTGTTACTAATTTGGAGTGGAGTGGGGTGACGAATGTTCTGAGAGAGAATATTTAGAATATTGAGTTTGATTTTCCATTTTAAGCTCCAATCTTTTGTTTTATTTAATGTAGTTGGGTTTTACTGCAAATGCGATTTAATGAATGGTTTGACATGAACGTGGCAGTATTGTCTGCAAATTGTGCGATGTGTGTGCGGGGAGAGATAGGTGTATCAGGCTGGGATCATCAGAGGTGTAAAGGTTGAAAATGGAGGGGGAATCCTTGAGGAGATCCTGATTCTATTTTGAGGGGATTGGAAAAGTAGTTCTCGACTGTTACAGTAAAATGTTCTGTGTGATACAGAATTTTTAATGATTTGTATTGGGTTACGTGGAGTTTATAGCTTTCAGCTTCTATTATAAGCTTGTATGCCAAACTCTGTCAAAAACCTGTGAAATATCTAGAAAGGGGGCTATTGTGTTGTTTGTTCTGGAAGGCAATATGAAATTGTTCATATATTTGTAGTAGCTGTGTA
Source organism: Teleogryllus occipitalis (assembly GCA_011170035.1). NCBI lineage: Eukaryota > Metazoa > Arthropoda > Insecta > Orthoptera > Gryllidae > Teleogryllus > Teleogryllus occipitalis. The sequence goes on along the minus strand of BLKR01002587.1, from coordinate 43,097 downwards.
ATGTGGATAATTGCAGATGGAGCCAAATTGGTGTTTCAGTATGGTCTGAGTTAGGTTTAGATGATTATTTAATCTCTTTAGTGTTATTTTGTCTAAAAAATGTGTATACAAAACAAATCGCACTTTGCTACACACCTTATAAACGCAGGCCACACTTTCCACCCCGACTCAGACATTAAAATTCTTGAAATAGAAAATAAATTCTGGTACAGAAACGCTTTAGAAACCTTTCACATATTTCAAACCAAGCTGAAATCTGAGGCCCTTCTCAACTAACAAACTAATTTCCCTCTGTCCCTCTACCAATAATTTTACACACCCCGACCTCACTAACTGACTCCCCCGCCTCCTAAGACATTTCCAAGAGAACACTAAATAGACCTCCTCCGACCCTCGCCGGATCTCCGGAAAGCAATAAAAACCCCGTGTGTCGTTTCCTCTGGGCACAGTCTACCAACTTTTGCCGAAAGCAGGGAGAAAAGCGGCTCAACTTATTATTCAATTATTTCCCCATCTTTGTAATATCATTTGCTATTAATTATTATTACTATCCCCCTTTTTATATTCATTTATATTTTTTTCTTTATTATTTTTATTGTTATTATTATTATTTAATCTTTTGCAATATCAGAATGTATATTTCTTCATTTATATTTATAATCTGAAATTTGAACTGCTATTATCTGTATTATTTCCCCCCTCCGGTCGCATTTAATTTTTTTCAACTTTATCTGCTATATGTTCCTAATCTTTTGCAATCATATAATTTGTCCTTCTTTATTGGTATTTTATAATGTTTAATTTGAACTGATACTAATCCTCCCGTTGCATTTCAATTTTCACAATTTTATCTTCTATCTGTAACTAAAATTTAAATGTATCTATTGATTGTAATTTAATTTTCTATCTCATTTTGTATTTTATTTGTAATTTTGTTATATTTTTCTGTACCTTGTAGACTGACGATGACGGCAAAACTGTCGAAAGCCGGCTATCTTAATGGAAATAATATGTTGACGAAGATGACCTCTTTTATTTCGTCTCATAAGAACGTCAACAACATCACATCAGAATTCCCACAATTCATGGTGCATTTACCATCATATATTATTTTTTCCCGCATATTTGTTCAAGTATTCTTCACGAATATTTACGAACAAGAGCACTGCGACAATACTGAAGAAATGTCTGTGAAAATTTCGTAACTATTCATACACTACATTTTGTGGTATGGGTGTCGGTTAAATGTTGTTGAAATCACTTTAATTAGTACAGATGTACTCGTATTGACGTTAGAGATGAACTGATTTTCATGTAAATACATATTTTTTCGGGGACAAAATATCTGTATTCACTAATATTTTTTAGTCTTAACATGACATTCTGAAATAATTGGAATCATTTTTATTTTACATACTTTTACACATTTTGGTATAATTACATATTTTTACATATTTTATCTATTGCCACATATTTCGTTACATTTTAATATATTTATAGGTCGGAAATGAACATTTCACATGCGATGTTCGAAATATGTTACTTTAAAACTAACCTTGTTACTGAAAAGCTTATAAACCCACGCAATGCGCTTGTATTAACGACGTACCATCGCTATTTATTGTCAAACGTACCTTCCCTCACCCCCATCTGCTTCTTGGAAACCGTGTAGTCGGGATCAAGGATGAGCGGATGTAGTATGTGAAGCAGAAGAACTTCCACCACGTGCTTACTCGTGTTTCATTGACCCCATGCGTGACTCGATAAAAAATTCAGATCATTGTCTGATCCCCTTTCTGGAGGGGGGCTTATGCTCCCTTTACCCCCACCCCCTTTCTATCACAGGCTACACGGTGGTATTCATTTGAGCGCCAGCTCCTCGTAAACAACATTGTATATACTACGAACATATATATTTCGGATGAAACAAGCGAATAATTGCTTCAGTGGATGTAGAACTTTCTATCAGCTTCTCTATATCCATGTTAATATCTGATTGGCAACGTACTCTGCTCGGAAAAAGCTTAAAGAATAGAATTCTAAACATTATAACGAATTTTTATTTCACATATTTCCTATTTTTTCTTACATATTTAAGAAAAAATAAGCACATATTTTACTTTTTTATTACAATAAATTCCGTTCCGTAATTATTACTCAAGTTAATTTTTAATTCCAACCATCTCCAATGGGAAGGAAAAGTGCCTGTTACGCCACAGGCTGCTTCGTTGGTCGCCCCCGCCCAGTGCGTGTGTGTGTGTGTGGGGGGGCGTGAGTTATCGCAGCCATGGAGCGCGTGGCGACGGGGACTAGTCGCGCGCCCTTCATAATTCAATGGAGCGTCCGAAGGGAGAGGGAGCGGTTAAATATGGCCCTTTGCTTAGCTGGCGCATCGCACACTAATTTGTGCACTTGCTCGATTATTCAGCCCTGACATCGTCAAGGTGATTGAAGTAGCGCGTTCCTTGTATCAGGTGGCCTTTGTTCCTTACGAATTGGACAATCATGAAGACCGTCATTGAATTTCTTTTGATTCATTTCGTACACGTTTAGTAACACATTCTACTTTGAAAGTGGGGGTGTATCTTATAGAATAGTTCAACAATTGGTCACTTACCACTGAGTTATTTCAATATAAGCGACTTCTTTAATTCATTAATTAAATATTCCAAAAGTGGACTGTTTTGACCTCAGAGAGACCGGAGCAAGAAGCTGCATTCCCCATTTTGTTGTTTATTCCGATTAATATTTCTAGCGTCACCGACCGGGAGCGGTAGCTCAGTGCATCAACTGATGTCACTGCAGCGCCTCTGACCGGGAGGTCCTTGGTTACACTCCCCACGGCGGCAGGATTTTCCACACTAGCTTTCCAGCTGAGTCGAATTCAGTCGTTGTCTGGAGGAGAATTCTAGCGGCCGGCTACTCTGATCGGTAGTTTTCCGTGGTTTCTCCGATCAACACCAGGCGAATGCCGGAGCAGTACCCTACCAAACGGGCCACGGACCGCGCGCGATCTCTCCTTCCTCTTCCTTGTCCTATCCTCTCCCCTTACAAACTCACTTACACTAACATGCACCACACTACCACATATTCCGGGAGACCGGTCGGGAGCTTAGAGCTTGTCCCAGCTCGGCGGTGCCCCGCTGGTGGGAGAGGCCTGGTTAGGGGAAAAGCCCGCTAGCCGACGGTAGGTCGGCACCGGATCTCGCAATCCAGCGGGGGAAGATCACCGACGTCTCCCGAGAAAAAAACATGCACTACACTAACGGGACTAATGACCGAAGCAGTTGACGCGCCCGGAAACACGAAAAATCAATCAATCAATCTAGCGTCATCGATTTATGCTCTTTACCCTGATCCTGTTCTTTGGCTCGACAGCCCGCTAGGGGCCTTGGCAGACCCGCAGTGGCCCAGTCTCTCGGTCATGGGTTCAGGAGTCCATGTTGTTACCACGAAGGCAACCCTTCACTATACTGATTTTCATATACTTAGAGCGAGCATTCTCATTGTCACACGCTAATAGATACTGGGACATTTGTAATGAAAGCGCTCAGTTAATATTTGCCTCGACGGGGAGTCGAACCCGAGGTTGCGCCGTGGAAAGCGAGCACGCTAACCAGCGAGCGACCGAGACAGGTAGTTCTTATGTTTTTCGAAACTAACAATTAAACAGTTTTTAAAAAAAGGGAAATCTTCTTAATATTTTTTCTAAACGTTGCATAAAGGGGACACCAAGGTGTATGCATATCGATTTTAGTGAGAACAAGCTGCATATATTTTTACGGAGGAATATTGCAAGAACAAGGTGGCAAACGAAACTAATTTTACGTACCACATTATGCAGCATTGTATTTGACGAATTTTTATAGCACTTATTTCTATCTTCCTCACTATTAAAAAAGAATAATATGAACCTTGAGAGGTTTGATGTAACACTTCAAAATCAACCAGTCAAACGGATGGGGTCGACCTGGGGATTTGCTGTCTCATTGTACTACCAGTTTCACACTTATGCCACTGATAAACAATAGGCCTACAGGAAGGGTCTTCAGCCTACTCTGTTCGAAACTTACGTGGCACAGGTGTCGCAGTCTTCGAATTTTCAGAACAAGACAGGCTCAAGAACGGTAAATCTTTTCTAAATCTGCTGGTAGTGCTGCGGTGCCGTGGTCTTGTACTAGCGTATCACACAAATGGCGTCAATACTAGGTCTCTGGGTCGTTTTATTGAGTTTATACGAGTATTCAAACTTGTAGTGTTGAAACACACACACACACACACACATACACACATCATATACGTATGTGTGTGTATGTTTAATGTGAGACACTTCCTGTGAACACTGATATCCTCTCAACTTCAAGATAGGTGAGATGGTTCATCTCAGTTTTGAAGATAACGCGTTTTTAGCAAATGAAAATAATTGCGAGGATCTCGTTGACCCCATCTTACCCGTTACGAGCTAATATCATTAGAATAGCACATTTTGCGATATGAAATTAAATAAAAATCTCAAAGGTTGGTATCGTTAAATCATAATGAAGACATAATTTAAAACATCACGTACCATAATTAACTTCTTATGATCAATCGTACCGTCAACCCTTCTGTAGATGGAAATGACCACCACTCTGCTTATTTGCGTCAGGAAGACTCAGGGGTTCAATCTGCTCCTATGGCTTTTTTTATGGGAATACGGAATACATAATGTGGAGCAACTGATCAAAATGTATTAATTTCAACAGGGTTTAGAGTAAAATGGAGTAAACTCAAAAGGTTAATCTTTACTCCATAGTGGCCATACCGCGTCCTGGAGCGTAAATAGCCCTATGAAGTAAATTTTAGTATCTTCGTTAAGACTTAGTAGTAATATCTTATTCAGTGATCACGTTTTGGTCAGTAGCTCGAAAAATAAAACTTTAATTACAGAAGAACCTTTTTCCTGCCAGGAAGGAATGTTCGAAATAATGCAAACGCCAATACTGTTTGTGTTTTATTCTGAAACGTTTAGTGGCAAAACAATAAGAAAAGAAGGCGAGTGCAGCGCTATCCGATGGACGGCTGGCGCTCGGGGTCGTTGGCGAAGTTGCGGTTGTAGATGCCGAAGGTGAGGAAGTTGACCGGCTTGTGCGTCTCCATGACGATGTCCGTTTCCTTGCGCCGCACGCTGGCCTGCGCAGCAACAGCAACGCCATCAGCGGACGCTCTCTCTACTAAGGTTTGAAGAAGGTTGTCAATAGCCGATCCGGTGGCCGAGATCGCTAAGGCAGTAGTGTCATAGTGATCTCGGACCGAAGGATCGCGGGTTCGAGTTCCGCCTCGAAAATGGTAGTATTTATGTTCGCGAATGATGCAGATGTCAATATTACTTTAAATTAAAAAAAGTTCTCAATCAATTGATCCACAGGTAAACGTTCACTATTCTGTTTCCTCCAAATTATTTACACGTCCTTTGCAGAAATCTCCAGCACCTAGATGTCTAGTAGCATACAATTTCCTCTGTAATTAACGCTCTGAGAAATGAATCGAAAAATGACACGCATCAGTAGGAGGCGGTTTTAGAATTAATTGCCGAAGGATCACAAAGCATCAAACCAGGTGAACATGAAATATTTCACCCAAATGGTCGAGACTTACTAAGATTATTAATGAATTCGAACACCCAAATTGATTGAAACTCTTGCCATCTAATTTTCAAAACAACTTACGAAAATTTAGCTGCAAAATCTGACAGAAACAAATGCAAAACTATTATAAAAACATTCTGGAACCTTTGACAGTCGTGTTAAAAGGGGGGAGAAAATAACGGCCGCCAGTGCAGTTATTTCTTCTCTCTTTTTAACTTACATAAGATCACTTTTCTACTACTAGTAAGGTCGTACACCGACCACTATCGGTTACTTGATTTTGTAACTTTGGGGGTAAAGGTAACGGTAACAGAAATCACATGCGCGTATCCGGAGACCCACAAACATCCCCCGGGTGGAATTCGAACCCGCGACCCTTCAGCGTCGAGGCAGTTACGACTCTTCAACTTTGGCGACCTCGGCTGCCCAGGCCGGCTCTTCTCTCTTTGTTTGGGTGGAAAGTTACTCTTTCAATGTTGAGGTATTTTTATAAGAACCTTTCAGAAATGCAATAAGCTTGTTCGCAAGGTTTCGAAGTTTTATAAATTGTTCACGTTAAAAGGTTTAGAACAGAGTTTTTAGAAAGGTTTTAAACTGAGTAATATTTTAACGTCTCGACCTCTTTAAAGTTTTTTTTCCAAAATTGCATCAATGTTCCCGAATTTTAAAGGGTTACTTAGAAATTTAAAATAAAAAATATTTAACGAACATTTTTACAATCTTACATCACTGAAACAATGTATAAAAAACAGCCCAAAACGAGTCGAAACGTTGATGCAGCTTGTTTGTAATGTTATGCTTTATTGCATACAAACATGATTTGAAAACAAGCTACGTTAGAAGCATTACTAACGAGTTGCATAGTCTATTTTTTGTTTAACAGTATTATAAATTTGTAAAAGAACCCAAATTAATTTTGTAAACATATTTAAAAAACAGTTATGCAGTCCGTGGTCCGTTTGGGTATTGCTCCGGCATTCGCCTGGTGTTGATCGGAGAAACCACAAAAAACTACGGATCAGAGCAGCCAGCCACTACAATTCTCTTTCAGACAGCGATTGAATTCGACCTAGCTGAAAATCTAGTGTTGAAAATCCTGCCACCGTCAGGACTCCAACCTAAGACCTCCCAGTCAGAATTCAGTTAGGTCGAATTCAGTCGTTGTCTGCAGGAGAATTCTAGCGGCCTGCTGCTCTGGTCGGTAGTTTTCCGTGGTTTCTCCAATCAACACCAGGCGATCGCCGGAGTAGTACCTTACCAAACGGGCCACGAACCGCGCGCGATCTTTCCTTCCTCTTCCTTGTCCCAACCTCTCCCCGCCCCACACGGGAGCTTAGAGCTTATCCCGGCTGTGGTGGTGCCCCGCTGGTGGGAGAGTCTTGGTGAGGGGGAAGCTGTCATGGTCGATGGTAGGTCGTCGCCATCCAGTGGGTGAATGAATGAGTGGGTGTGGTGAGTGTGTGTTACGCACCGAGAGCGAGAAGGCGTGCGCGGGCAGGGGCAGGAGCGCGGCGTCCAGCGTGGAGGGCAGCGGCAGCGAGCGCACGCGCGCGAAGCGGCCCGAGATGCGCACGTGGCGGAACGTGGTGAGCGCCAGGTCGCTGGGGAAGTGGTGCAGCTTGCCGCACGTGTCGGGCGTCACGCCCGTGCACGGGATCACCGCGCACACCTGCAACGCCCAGAGCCCTTGCCCGTTAAACACCCTGCACTCACGCAACGGCACATGCAAAACAGCCCAAGAAGTTTCCTTAGACAGCAACAACCCTAGAAAGCATCTCGCTGCACCCTCTGCACGACTCCGTTGCGTGAAATATATATTGTGGTTGATAGTTAATAATAACTGTACAAAATGAATATCAGAAATATATTAGTGTACTTGTTTTTATAATAATAATAATAATAATAATAATAATAAATAATAATAATAATAATAATATTAAAATGTCTTTAATATTTGTGAGGCTCAGGCCGTAAGGCCTGCACTTCCGCCTAACCACTTAAATACTCTACATTTACGTAATTACAATTGAGGCGTTCGGGCGGAAATAGTGATAACAGATTTCACGTTACTTAAGAAATGGCAACGATCGTATTAGCTAACGTAAGTGTGATTCACATACGTAATGAAACAAAGTGTGAATGTTTCCATTGTCAATTTTCTGGATTATAAAGCTAACATGATATAAAGAGATCTCATGTTTCTTATTTACACGAGAGCCGTGGTAAGTCAATAATTTTACTTTCGTAAAATGTCCAAAATTGTGGTATACTCGAATACTTCAATTTTACTCTCTCAACCCAGTTCTATCACTACATACCTCAAATTCGACACCTAGACAACTTCAGACTCCGGAGAACTCCTCATAGAACCAGAATTAAAAATAGATATCCATACCAGGTATTTCTAGTAAATTTTCCCGAAATAGATTGTTTTTAGAGGTGTCTGAATTCTCACCCAAATTAGTTCGTAGTTTAATTTTAGGTAAATTAGAACGTAAACCATCCATATATGTAAAGTGTATATGTATGCTGTGTAAAAGTAAAGCTTCAATTGCATGTGATGTGGGCGTGGCACCTGAAGGCCGCCGTCCGTGATGCCGTCGAAGGTGCGGCGCCCGTTGAAGACGGCCACGCGGTAGTAGTAGCGCTGGTCCTCGCGCGAAGGGGCTGCCTCGGGGGCCACCTCGGGGGCCGCCTCGGGCTCCGCCGCCTCGGGCTCCGCGGGCCCGGGCTCCGCCGGCCCGGGCTCGGGGGCGTGGGACGGCATGTGCGCCTGCATCTCCCGCAGCTCCGCCGCCTCCTTCTCGTCCGCCTTGGCCTGCGCGCGGATGGTGTCCTCCGACGGCTCCATGTCCTCGCGCTCCACCGTCTCCTTGAACACCTGCCCCCCCAAGCGTTAGCTCTCTCGCTGCCTGCAGGGACGCCTTAAAGGTCGACCTGCGTTAGCTCTCAAGCTGCCTGCAGGGACGCCTTAAGGGTCGACCTGCGTTAGCTCTCCCGCTGCCCGCAGGGACGCCTTAAGGGTCGACCTGCGTAAGCTCTCCCGCTGCCTGCAGAGACGCCTTAAAGGTCGACAACTCATAGGATCTTATTTTCAACAGTATTGTCGGATTTAAATGTATCTTCCCAAGGTCACGAGCTAGAAGGAGAGGGGGATAGTTGATATCCAATCGACAGCTTGACTGCGACTTCAATTTTTACTATTAAAGCTCCCGATGGAATGACAGTAACCCCATCTCCTTCCAGCTCGTGACATTGAGAAGACACTACATTAAAATCTCGTGATAACTACATAGCTAGGTCGAATTCATTTGCTGTCCCGAAGTGAATTCTAGTGGCAGACTGCTGTTAATGTCAGTTTTTCGCGGTTTCTCCCATGAGTACGAAATGTCAAGAGTAGTGTGTCTCCACAGTCACACACTAAAGCCAACCCGGTACCCGGAGAACTCCAAGGGGTGGGTTCAGCGCCGGGCTCCGGAATAAATTGCAAACTTCAGTCGCAAATAAATGAGAACTAAATCGAATAAAATAGCAGGGAGAGTGAAACTACATAATTGAGAAATTCAAATAGGACTAATCTAAAATTACATTTTTTATATGGGCAGTTCGGACTGTAAGAGAACGCTGGAGTTCCCATGAAGCGATTGCGCCTGGGTAGAGTTTCGAATTTTTTTTCCAAATATCTGACAGGCGTTGAAAGATAAAATTGATTTACCGTTACGAAAAGTTGTAATAGTAAAAGTTGCATTTTGTCTAAACAAAGATATGAAAAACTACCCTTGAGTCCGACCTTGCCCCTCCGTCTCGTTTATTGGAATGCGAGTGTTTACAAACGAGTTATGGACCGCTAGCGATGTTTCTTTTCTTTTCTTTGTCCTTGTTCTTGTTCTTGACTAGGATACTCTCACACACACATACACATAAGCTTACATACACCACTCTTCCATACATGATGGGAGACCAATCGGAAATTTAGTTTGTCCCGACTGAGGCGGTGCTGCGCTGGGAAAGGCACAGGACGGGGAAATCCTCCGCAAAGCGACTTGTCGATCAAACTGTTCAAAGCTAGCAAGCGCTAGCAAAGTTATTCGAGTATTGGCCGTGATCTCTCAGATTCATAATTTGAATATTAGTTCATCTAGCTTCACCATTTGACTTTTGAATGTTACAGACACAAGCGCACATTAAAATCGTTTATTGACATCCACATTTTAGTACTTTATTAAACTACAGTTATTAACGCTAATAAGGACAAGTTGTGTTAAGAACTCTATCAGGAGTTAATTATGCTGAACGCTCAGTGACGTTCCATCAAGGGAAGAACGCCTGAGAGGTCGAGTGCGCGTGCCGCAGGGTGAAACGGCGCGGAAACGTCAATGAATGCTATTCACCTGAAATATCTCAATAAACAGCCGTGGACCGCGCGCGATCTTTCCCTCCTCTTCCTCAACCCTTACTTACACACACACATACATACACTCACATACATTACACTTCCTCACATGTCGGGAGATTGGTGGTAAAGTTGGAGCTTTTCCCGAGTGGAGCGGTGCCCCACTGGGGGAGATAACTGGAGAAGAAAACCCAACATATTGAGATCTCACTGTTGAGAGATGGGAGAACACCGCCGTTTCCTGGCCTAAAACATTCCCCACGGCAGCGCCCCCAGCAGCTGAGCAATGGCGATCGTCACCTGTCCGGGGCCGTAGTGGCCGATGCCCGAGGCCTTGAGCAGCACGGGGTCGATGGAGAACTCGGCCGACGTGTCCATCTGCACCTCCTCGTCGTCGTCGAACTCGTCCTCCGTGGGCTCCATCTCCTCGGGCGCCGGCGCGAATGCCTCGTCCTCCTCGTCGTCGTCGTCGTCGCCGTCGCCGCCGCCCTCGTCGTCCTCGTCGTCCTCCAGGTAGTCCTCCTCCTCGCCCTCGGGGATGATGAAGTGCCTGGCCAGCGCCCCGCCCACCGGCGCGCGCCGCGCCGCGCGCACGAACCCCACGCCTGCCAACACAACGCGCGTGAGGCCACTCTCTGGCGTGTAGGGCAGCATACGCCGTTCATACTTTTCAATGCCTCGCCCACGAACGCGAATTTCGCTCATTTCGCCAAGTGAACTCTTAACTAGTGGTTCAATGTAGTCTTGACTTCTTCTATACCGATTTTTAGAAGGAGAATTTTATGTGGTATTCTGGTAGGTTTTCTTTGTATTAGTAGAATTTTCTGTGGTATTCTGGTAGGGTTTGTTTGTATTAGTAGAATTTTCTGTGGTATTCTGGTAGGGTTTGTTTGTATTAGTAGAATTTTCTGTGTTATTCTGGTAGGGTTTCTTTGTATTAGTAGAATTTTCTGTGGTATTCTGGTAGGGTTTCTTTGTATTAGTAGAATTTTCTGGTAGGTTTTCTTTGTATTAGTAGAATTTTCTGTGGTATTCTGGTAGGGTTTGTTTGTATTAGTAGAATTTTCTGTGGTATTCTGGTAGGGTTTGTTTGTATTAGTAGAATTTTCTGTGTTATTCTGGTAGGGTTTCTTTGTATTAGTAGAATTTTCTGTGGTATTCTGGTAGGGTTTCTTTGTATTAGTAGAATTTTCTGTGGTATTCTGGTAGGTTTTCTTTGTATTAGTAGAATTTTCTGTGGTAGTAATACAATGGCGGGATTAACAAAATAAATTACCCAGTCATAAATCAGGTACTAAAAGCAGAGGTTTGTCTAAGGAAGTGGGTAGTGTGCTATAACAACAACAAAAAATAAACATATAGTTGAAAAAATTGGCAATGATACCCGACCTTTTTGTATTATTCTTTGTTTGAAGTGCATCGTTCTAGGAAAGATAAGGTTGCTTTTTAGGTTAATGTGCGTATTATTTGTTATCATATTCAATAAATCAAATGAAAGAACATACTTTCCTCTACATATCCTAACTTTTTCAGACATTTTCCTTTAATAGTTTGGAATATATATAATTTCAATCTAGATGAAAAAGATGATGAGAATTGTAACTTCGGCAAATTTAAAAGTCACGCTGCAGCAGTGGGCGACGGGTGACGAAACTCACTCCTGAAAGGCGACTTCCGACTTTCAACACATATTTCACGACTAATGATGATTGCAAATCTGTCCAAAGTCGTCATTCTTTATAAATCTGAGGTGAGAATGACGACTTCCTTGTTTCGTTCATTCGGCGAACACAGCCAATAAGCACATTGAGGACGCTCAGCCTACTGCAAAAAGGCCTGGCGCTTTTGCCACTTTTGTAAATGTTAAAGAAACGGAGTTGTCAGAAAATATTCTGAAAATAAAAAAATGCAGTTTTCCGGTATAAATAATTTAACCCCTCGCAAGAATAAAACGCGTCTCTAGTGGTTGAAATTTTGTAGGTTCACTTACAAAAGAAACTTAGAGAACCCATTAGATAAAATAAGATGCATATTAAGATAGTAAAAACAATACCCTATTAGCCCGATAAAAGTTTTTCAATTCAGAAAAGATTCATGAAAGCGGCGGATTGCGGTCAAATAGAAGGTCCAGGCCCATTATGAGACTGTTTACTAACAGTAGCTTTACGATCCAGTAAGTGGTGCATCATAGCAGAAACCCTCGTAGAGGGTACACCAAACTTCTCCGACTCAGCAGAAAGCTTGTTGCCGCTCTCTGAGTATTATGCAAGATTATTGCGCAGGGGCGGCGCTAGTATTGCCACCCCTCGCAAGCAAGCCACCCGTCGCAAGCCACCCCTCGCAAGCAAGCCACCCGTCGCAAGCAAGCCACCCCTCGCAAGCCACCCCTCGCAAGCAAGCCTCCCGTCGCAAGCAAGCCTCCCGTCAGAAGCAAGCCACCCCTCGCAAGCTACGCTTCGCAATCCACCCCTCGCAAGCAAGCCACCCCTCGCAAGCAAGCCACCCCTCGCAAGCCACCCCTCGCAAGCCACCCCTCGCAAGCCACCCCTCGCAAGCCACCCCTCGCAAGCCACCCCTCGCAAGCAAGCCACGCCTCGCAAACCATGGCTTGCGGTTACACATTCGCGGGGGACAATGTGCATCTGCACAGAGATTCTAGAACGCCCCCGGTAGCCTCCTCCGCTAGCCTATATGCGAGGCATCACATGAGTGTCTTCCACGATGAAAACTCACGGACCGTCTCATCTCATTACGCAGTTTTTGGGGTCGGTGTAGAACAGGGCTCGCCGGTCAGCTGCAGGCCGAGGCTGTCATCACACATCATCCCCCTGCGCTAACTGATTCCCGTTATCCAAGAACACGCCCCCTTCGGCTCGCACCCTCCCCAGATGCAGCGGACCTCCGATTGCTGCTGCCTGGCGCCAGGGGACCAACCCCTCCCCCTCGTCCACCGCACACCCTGTGCGCTCCGACGAGCAAAATGCTATGACGTTCCACTACCTTGAAGCGCTCAAAGCAACGCAAGCAACGGATTTGAGAGCGCGACTCACCTTCAGTGTCGTGGCCGCCGGCGAAGGGCGGCTCGTCCGCCCTGCCCTCGCCCGCGCCCTCGCCCTCGCCCTCGCCCGAGCTCTCGCCAGCGCCCTCGCCCTGCTGCACGCTCATGACGACCTGGAAGTGGCAGCAGAAGCTGTCGTGGCACACCTTGAGGCTGCTGTTCTCGTAGGCCACGGGGTCGGGCGCCGCCGCCGGCAGCAGCACCGTCACGTACTCCGCCAGGTCCTCCGTCTTGAGGTAGAGGTAGCCGCCTCCGTCCGCGCCCACCACGCTGCCCCCGCCGCCGCCCACGCCCACGCCCGCGCCTGGCGCCGCCTGCGGCACACACCAAGCACATTAACGCTTTACTAATTGCTGGTAATCTACGTTCTTATTATTATTTTCAACACTGTAAACTGATTCAAAGACCAAAATTTGAAAAAAAAAAACTTTTCACTGAGATAAATGGTAATATAACTTCTGGGGTACCTGAGGATCCCGCCAGAGCTTAGGTGCAAGTAAATTTCACCAGAGTAGTTGAGGCGAATCGAATCATTTTTTTTTAAATTCCAAGCCACTAAAATCGAATACATACAATAAATACAGTATCAGAATAAATGTTACAAACTTCTATGTCATGTAGAACGATTATTGCTTTCGATTTCAGAAATACTTTAAAAACATAGTCGTAGTTTTGTACATACTAGTGGAGGCCCGTACTATTATCGGATATGTACCTTTTTCATACAGACAGGAAAATAAGATATTGCTTCTATAGATAGCCTCTCCCGAGTTGGCGTGGCGTAATCTGTCCTGCCCTTCTCTGCCCTAGCCTTCTCTTCCCTAGACTTCTCTGCCCTAGCCTGCCCTGGTCTGCCCAAACCCACCCTGCTGCTAGCCGCCGTCCTTGCCCTGTCCACCCATGTATGGCGCCGACGCAACCCACCTTACTGTCAGGTTGTGCGTAATATCGACATTTCAAAAAATATTATTTCATATTAATGTTTAAATAACATACACGAAAATGTACACTACGCATGGAGATATCCGAGACTTCCAGATTTTAAATGACATCGTGTATGCTGCGACTGACGTACTAACAAAAGAGATGTTTACGTTACACGTTATAGAAATAATATCTCTATTATGCAGATCAACACTTGATTTTATCTTGATAAAATTTTCAACTTAAGTTTTAAAACAATCAGGTTTTTTGAGACAGTCACATAAATGTTTTTTAAAAACAAATTGTAATTATTTTTCCATTTTACTTTCAGAGATCAAATGTGTCTCTATCGTCAGTTACAATTGGCAGCTTTTATTTTTATTATATGACTCTCGTTAAAAACAAAAACTGATTGTCATACAATCTAATTTGGAAACTTTATCACGATAGCATATTATACACAATCATAATTTAAGTGATAAAAACTTTTTACATACAAGAATATCCTGTATGCAATATGTCAGTAGGAAATACTGAACGGCGGGCGGACAATTCCTTAAAGCCTTGCTATCACCTTAAGCCAGCAGTTGTTGTTGTGACGCAAGGAGTATGAAAATTCAGTCTGTAAGGGCAGATAGTTGACGTGATAATACAATCAGACACTTCCATTTTTCAATCACAATCGAATCTGTTTCAACGCTTTTCGATATTTTCCGTATTTCTCGGTATCTAACAAAACCATAGACACCTCTCATAGGGCCAGAAACTACAAAGTGTGCTTGAAATTTCAGTACGCGATGAAATTTAGAAACATACACTGTTTTACTTCAATAACTGTGGCTCTTCTCTCTTATCGAAACGAAGCAACGGAATCAGCTCACTTCTGGGAGAGCAAGGTGAAGACGTGGTCATAACCTAAATCATTTAAGGCTAGTTGATGCGTTGATACACGGTTCGATTCGATGAGTTTCGGTCTACCGATTAATATAAAATGAGTCTGCCCAACACACTGTATTCCAAAGCACTTCAAACACACTCTTGGCGCTTCGTGTCAAGGCACCCACCTTCCTCTTAAGCGATTAACATGATGTATTCTTGAGTCATTTCAACCTATTATTCCAAATCACGAATATATCCAGTATATTTTTGATTTACAACCTAGCCATGATAAAACACTTTTTTTAATTAAAACGAATCATTTCATTTGAACCACGAAGCAGAATCTCTTCGTTGTGGCCACTCGTTCTTCTTTTTTCTTCATCGGTTTTGCGCCGACGGTTCGTTTTGATGAAGGAAAAACTCGTTATTGTTGGTCCCGAATTGTAAAACACATTTTGTAAATCCGATAACGGAAAAATGGATATAATGAATCAGCAGTTTGAAGAAGGAAACAAATTCAAAAACTCTTTCTTAATGAAAATGGAATCAAAGCTTACTCTTTTATAATTTATTGCTTTTTCTAAGTAAAACGTAACTCTGGGGGCCTTAAAAAAATGTGACAGACTTTTAGGGAGTGTAGAAGTGGCTATGATAACGTTTTGGCAGAGAGCTTGAGGTGGGAAATCTCATAAAAACGTTTTTATGTAACCACAAGATATACATGATACATTTGTGAGAGAAGTACGCGAAATCTGTCTGACGATAATGGGTGCACGACCAATCGGACACTAACATCGCTTGTGTCACTTGTGAGATTTCTCTCCTTTCGTTGATTGGTGATCTTTGACTTTTAGAAGTTTGTAACATTTATTCTAAAATATCTGTATCATGTTTTTACTTAACACATTGTACAATTACCTTGGACAGAAAAGTTGGATTGTCCTGAAAATTAAAGTCGTGGAACAATGTTATTTTGAAATATTTGGGGCACCGGGTATTTGTTCCTTTTTTAAACGAATTATCAATATTTACAAAAGATTAATATGTAACGCAACAAGTACAATCACCTTCCAATCTTTAATCAATTTAAAAAGCATTACATATGAAATTTCCTTTGAAAATCACTACTATCCTTAACGATTACTGTCATTTGAGAAAAATTTGTTGTTCTTATCGACATTTTTTCATAAAATAGTATATATTCATGTAGAATGTATCGAAACTATCTTCCCTACATCCCTGTTTGCCGTGAACTGGAATTTTTTTACAATATGTCATTTTGGTTGGAATTTGCGGTACACATGTGTTTACCTTTGAAGCATCAAAGTACAGCAACACCGCACTATCAGTGAATTCAGATAGGATTAAATACCCATTATGTAAGTACTAGTACGTCCTTACACGGAATCGAAAATTACTTTTCTTGCAACTTTTGTTTTGTTCGTAGTGCTTAGGCCACACAATTTTTTCATCCAATATTTTGAAATTGATTTTGAGGCCTCCGTTGCCTTGGTGCTCGCTGGGTACCAAAATGGCGTTGGTAGTCATTGTTAATAGTGGGCCACTAATTAGCGCAGCTGTGTTCTAATGACCCTTATTACGAAACTGATATCAGGTTCTTCAAGTTTGAATTTAGGTAACCAAGGTCGATAAAATAATATTTAATGTATTTGTAGGGTCAACCTAC
The DNA here is from genome assembly GCA_011170035.1 of Teleogryllus occipitalis. Classification (NCBI taxonomy): domain Eukaryota; kingdom Metazoa; phylum Arthropoda; class Insecta; order Orthoptera; family Gryllidae; genus Teleogryllus; species Teleogryllus occipitalis. The sequence goes on along the minus strand of BLKR01002587.1, from coordinate 26,529 downwards.
AATTCCTTGCACGACACATTCTTTAGCACTCAGATTGTTTCTTTGCAATATTACTCATACGTGGCAAAATATAAGAAATTATTCCAGACACTGAATGGTCCCACACGGTGCTGCGACTGATACCGGAACGAACACGTGAAAATTAACTAGTACGGATGCATTATTATTATTATTATTATTATTATTATTATTATTATTATTATTATTATTATATGGATGTATTAGTTATTTGTATTAGTTCGTATGTTATTTCGGCTCGTATGGGAGGTATCGAGCGGTAGTTTTCTCCAGTGTGTATAACTCACCAAGATAAATACACATTTTCAGGAGTATTCTCCAAAAATACGCTTTACACTTTTTGTTTCACTCGTATTACTGAAAGAGTAGAATTACTAGACCGCGCAAAAGAAGCATCGCTCGAAAAACCGGCGTAACTTGAAGTGAGCTGTTTGTGAAATGTTTGGACCGCCATCCTCACCTCGCCCTCGCGTCCGCCCTCGCCCTCGCCCAGGGGCTCGCCCGCGGGCGGCAGGGGCGACTCGGCTCGCCGCACGCACTGGCAGTGCAGCGCGGCGTCCGCCGCCCCTCCCGGCGACCACGCCCCCGCCCCCGCCCCGTGCGCCGTCGCCTCCGGCAGCTCCACCTCCTCCACCCTCAGGTCCTCGAACTCCTCCTCCGCCTTCTCCTCCACCGGTCGCTCCCCCTCCGGGCGAAGCTCCTCCACTTTCAGTTCTTCGAAATCCGCTTCTTTTACAGCCCCTTCTACGTGTTCGGCTCTGTCTACGGCCGTATCCTCAGTCTCCACCTCTGGCGCTAGGCCTTCTGCTTTTAAATGTTCAAGGCACGGTTTATCGAACCCGTGCAACTGTTTGCACTTCTCAACGGCCTTCCTTCTCGCCTCCTGTAGTTCTTCTTTTTCCCTCAACAGTTCTTCCTCCATGACCTCGTGCAACATGAGCGCTGCCGTGTGGTCACCCATCTCGTCGAACTGGGTGCCCATGGTTTCCAAGGTGTCGTTGAGGGGCGGGGTGTCCATTTTGTGCAACTTGTCCCTCTCCTCCTCCTCCTCGTGCTGGTGCAGCAGGTAGTCGTACTGCTCGCCTTCCGCCTGCATCCCGTGTTTACCTACCATGCCCTCCAGGTTCTTCCTCATGGCGTCCACCGTGTCCCCGAGCGACGGCAGCTTCTTGTCGGCGTCCTCGGCGGGCGGCAGCAGCAGGCGCTCCACCTCGGCCTTGAGCTGGTCCACGTCCACGGCCGGCGCCGCCGCCGCCTCCTCCTCCTCCACCGCCTCCACCGCCTCCGCACCCGCCCCCGGCTCCTGCCGCACCAAACACCACAATCAACACAAAGAACGAGCACATATTATATTGATTAATAGATCGATTTTTTCGTGTTTCCGGGCGCGTCAACGGATTTGGTCATTAGTCCCGTAAGTGTAGTACATGTTTTTCCTCAGGAGATGGCGGTGATCTTCCCTCGCTGGATAGCGAGATCCGGCGCCGACCTACCGTCGGCTAGTGAGGTTTCCCCCAAACCAGCACTCTCCCACCAGCGGGGCACCGCCCCAGCCGGGGCAAGCTCTAAGGTAGCGACCGGTCTCCCGTAATATGTGGTAGTATAGTGCATGTTAGTGTAAGTGTGTGTGAGGGGAGAGGATATGACAAGGAAGAAAAAGGATAGATCGCGCGCGGTCCGAGGTCCGTTTGTTGGGGTACTGCTCCGGCATTCGTTTGGTGTTAATCGGAGAAATCACGGAAAACTACCGATCAGAGCAGTCGGCCGCTGGAATTCTTCTCCAGACAGCGACTGAATTCAACTTAGCTGAAAAGCTAGTGTCGAAAATCCTGCCGCCGTCAGGACTCGAACCTAGGACCTCCCAGTCAGAGGCGTTGCAGTGACATCAGTTGATGCACTGAGCTACGACAAATATTATAATTAAGAAATAGAATATTCAAGAAGTTATAAATCATTATCAGGAACAGGCCCTAACGATAGTTATCGGAACTCTATAATCTGTTCCTCAAAATGTTCTTAAGAACTTGCTTAAGCATCCAAGCATTCAAAAAACTAAGAAATGCAAGACATCGAATTATTGGGTGGAGCCCTTGTTTTGCAGATAGTAATGTGGAGGTTCTCTGAGCCTTCGATCATCTCATTGAAGCTGCTTGCTATCTGAACGAATTTTAGGTTTAACTGACTTGTAACATCTTTAGTCGTACTCGCAGGGATAATATTGTAATGAAAATTGTAACCTAATTGTACAGAGCATCAGGTCATAGGAGCGCCTAATCATTTCAAGGAACTCGATTGTAGATAATTAAAATTGAGAAATTCTGACGAAAAATAATGCTGACAGTCCACGATTCGAAGAGAACACTATGTGGTACCGCTCTCTATTAAATAAGCTGGACTTGAAATGAGGAACGAGTAATTTGTCATTGACTTTTGACGTCTGTTCTGGAAACTCCTTGTATCATAAACAAACATACCGCTTCAACTCAATCTTGATTTCGATTAAAACATCATGTATCATCAATCATACCCGTATTTTTCACTTAACAATTTGCAGAACAACGAGCGACTTATTTTACACGATTATTTTGAATGCTACGCTAAGAGCCAAAATCAACATAGTACGCCTTAAGCGACTACGTAAATGGACAAATTCAATAAGAATGGTGCATCTGGGGAGAACTCTTTAAAAATTCCAAATGTTGGAGAGTAAAGAATGACCAACTTTTTTCTTTTTTTAATTACAAAATATGAAAATCAATTTCTGAATTTTTCATTTACAAAAGTTAGTAGTTGTCACCTTTACTGTTATCGAATGAAACAGTTGAATTTGTTGTTAACTGAATTGTTCACTTGTTCAGAAACTTCGATGAACCAATGCTACAAGTTGACATTGGTCGTAGAATATTTTCCAGGGAATAGACAAGTGGCACTTCCAAATTTGTAACCGTAAACGCAGAGAGTACTATTTTCGTAAAATGTTAAAATAAAACTAGTGGTGCTTCTGCAGCACATACTTTCTCGCATTTCTGAAAAAAGCTACGTAATACTGAAATATTGTAATTTCTGCGTTACTAGCACCTCAACTATTACACGTCCAAATCAAACAAAGTGCTTGTGATGAGTATCTGCATTATTCTCGATTGTCAGGAGCAGTAATCATTCCTTACTTTTACAAATGAACTAACAGGAATAAATTTCACAGTTACAATATTCTTAGCAAATTATATAGAAGTGAGTAACGCACTGCTGTCAGTGCAACGTAGTCAAAAATATGTGCATTTATCCAAGCGTTCAACCCAGATATGCTTACTGTCCTTCTAAAAGGACACTACGCTTTTCACTAATTTTTTCGCTACAGAATAATTATGAACCTTCTGCGAGTCTGGTTTTGCGTATTTTGTCAGGGAAAGGGTCATAGAATAATACTCTTCGCCATCATAAGCATTTTTGGATGTTGCAGTATATTTCGAAAGACGAATTCAGGTGTCACGGAAGGCATATCGTTTTCATCGCATTGCAAACTTGAAAGGTAAGTTGTGTAATATTGGCATATATGTTAACTACTTAATCCACTTAATCCATTATTATACAAGAGCTACACATATTTACTTTTGAGTGTGGAATGTGTAATATTACAATACATTATTACACAAAGTTAGGTGTCCTTCTATATGGACAGTACGCATATGAGGGTTCATTTCATTTACGTTCATATAGTTAGTTTAGATTCCTGATTATTCGACAATTCATTCTTCCGGGTTCAAGAGGGTTTATTCTCAAAGATTTTCTCTTAATAATTGAGGAGGACGATGGTGATAACGATGACCAATAACCTCATGAGGAGGAGAATGCTGTAATGACCCCTGTGAACGCTACTGGAGATGTCGAATCAATCTTTAGACACAAAGACAGTTTCACTCAATCTTCCTGGATCGCAACTGAATGCTGAGACGGAACTATTCAATATAAATAATTATGATGTAATTGACGGTTGTAGTGACATTTTGCACAAACAATGGTTATTCATTCTGTCTTGCAATAATCGTGAGTGCAAATTCTCAAACAAAACCTCTGAGTATATCACGACAAAATGTTTAAATGAAATAAAGCTAATTAAAAATATTAATTGAAAGAAAGTGGTCAGAAATTCTAGTGATTTTTAACGAAGAATTGCGAATTGAAATATTTTTCGGATTTTTTCTTCATGTAATAGAATTATTGGTAGAACATACTAAGAAGTATACGGCTAGAAAAATTAAATTAGGTGATGTCACTGAAGAAGAAAACAAATGCTTTTTTGGAATCCTTTTGTTGAGTGGGCACAATCAGGTTCCAAAACTAAGACTTTACTGAGAAAAATGTAGACACCTGCAATGAAGCTGTCGCAATGCCTAGAAATATATTCGAATTCAAAATGTGAAATAGTCATTGTTGTGATAATGAAAGTTTCGATTGTAACGATCGCTTTGGAAGAATAAGAAAACTTTTCACTTTACTGAACACGAAATTTCAAGAAATGGCTCCGCACTGCGAATGTCTCTGTCGACGAAGAAATGGTGCCATATAATGATAAAAATTAATTAGTTGTGTCTCAGGGAAAAGAAAGCAGACACACGTTGTGTTACACAAAGAAATCAAACAAATGTCAAGTTTGGTTTGGTTTGGTTTTTTCGTGTTTCCGGGCGCGGCAACTGCTTTGGTCATTAGTCCCGTTAGTGTAATGCATGTTTGGTTCTCGGGATATGGGGGTGATCTTCCCCCGATGGATGGCGAAATCCGGCGCCGACCTATAGTCGGCTAGTGGGGTTTCCCCCTAACCAGGACTCTCCCACCAACGGGGCACTGCCCCAGCCGGGACAAGCTCTAAGCTCCCGACCGCTCTTCCGGAATATGTGGTAGTATAGTGCATGTTAGTGTAAGTGTGTGTGTAAGGGGAGAGGATAGGACAGGGAAGAGGAAGGACAGATCGCGCGCGGTCTGTGGCCCGTTTCGTAGGGTACTGCTCCGGCATTTGCTTGATGTTGATCGGAGAAACCACGGAAAACTACCGATCAGAGCAGCCGGCTGCTAGAATTCTCTTCTAGACAGCGACTGAATTCGACCTAGCCGAAAAGCTTGTGTCGAAAATCCTGCCGCCGTGGGAAGTAGGAACCTAGGACCTCCCGGTCAGAGGCGCTGCAGTGACATCAGTTGATGCACTGAGCTACCGCTCCCGGTCAAACAAACAAATGTCAAAAATGTGATGCTGCGTTACGTATGAGTTGTTTTGTAACCTACCACATTAAGTCTTAAAGTATTAAGAAATATTATTTTTTTTAATATTATTTTTTCTATTTTATATTTTGTAAGCTATATGTTCAATTACAGTACATTTCTTAATAAAAATTCTACGTTTAAGACAAACATACCTTTGTATTGCGAGCGGTATAAAGTGTACCCGCATATGCCTAGGGTCCTTCTAGAAGGACACTCTCCTATGAATTGTCTAAATGACTTACTGCAAAAATAGTAATATATTTGAGTTCAGGTAATTTTTCTAAATGTAATAAAACAAAAAAGTAAAGAAAAAAATGTCAGGCTTATCTGGGTTAATCGGCGGCGAAATTTGTAACGCAGTCAGACGCGTTTCTTCCGCTAGAGCTCCAGTTTCGTGGAAATCCGCCCGTATTCCGGAGTCTTCGCTCCCCTCTGGCTCGAACAACCTTGCCAACCGCCACCAAAAGCTGACACATAATTGACGCTCCGGTGTGAAGGGTCCCGCGAATTCCGCGGCCGCGCCTAGCTCAGAACTTTCCACGCCGCACCCGCTGCGGATCTACCGCGCCGATCTGTGAGAGCCTTTAAACCAATGCTTATCCCGCAGACGCGCCACTCGGAAGAGCTGCTGAGTGCCACTGTAAGAAGGGCCCTAAGCGCCATAGCAGCGTCGCTCGTAAGAATACGTCCCTTTAAATTCGCTTTAGCCACGGAAATGCCCCTCTGAAGCGCTGCTGAGTGCTCCTATAAGAAGGGCCCTAAGCGCTACAGCAATGTCACTCCTAAGAATGCCTCCCTTGAAACCAACGGTTTGCCCGCAGAAGCGCCACTCGGAAGCGCTGCTGAGTGTCCCTGTAAGAAGGGCCTTAAATGCCACAGCAATGTTGCTCGTAAGAATACCTCCCTTTAAACCAAAGCTTAATTTCGCAGAAGCGCCACTCGGAAGCGCTGCTGCGAGCCCCTGAATGAAGACACCCTTTAAAGCAGCGCTTCGAGTGGGGAGTGTGGGCGCGCGGGCGTGCCTTGTCGTGCAGGCGGCGCAGGCCGCGCAGCATCACGTCCTGCAGGTAGCGGCGGAAGCGCGGGCCGTGCAGCAGCGCGGCGTCGCCTGCGCGGCGCGGCGCCACCGCCTCGCGGAACTCGTCCTCGTCCGCGCGCACCTCCGCCTCGTCGTCCTCCGCCTCGCGCTGGTAGTACAGCTCGTACCGGACGCCCTCCGCCGGCTCCTCCGCCTCCTCGCCCGTCTCCGGGTTGATGAGGCGCCGCCCGTCCTGCCACGCAGCCCCACCAAGCCTTCACCGCCCGCTCGCGCCTTCACCGCCACACTTTATTCACTGTCTAGTGCCAACAATTGTTATTGGACCCGTCAGGTGAAGTAATGACGCGGCTACAATCATATGAATGATATTGGCTGCCCAAGTGACCCGTATATGTTTGTCGGTTTAAGGGCACAAAGGTGACTAAGGTGAGGAAGGAAATATCGGGCGCGTCTGTGGACTGATGAAGTACTGCTTCAATATTTACTTGGTTGTGGTTGGGGAAATCACCGGAAACTACAGATCAAAGTAGTCGGCTGCTGGAATTCTTGTCCAGATGTATGCTGCATGGATGTCTGTTTAAATCGCAGAGTTAACTAGCAGCTTCGCTGGGCTTGGAATCCTAGGACTATCAGGTAAGGGATGTGCAGAGATGTCATGAATGCTGTATTGTGCAGGCTGTGAGTAGATTTGAGAGAATTTAAAAGACGCACTTTGCTTACTTAAGAGAACACAATGGAAATATTTGGAGTAATCGGGAGTCTCCTGAATCCTCCTCCACACTCGATCACGTGGTAATCCTATCAATGGACCAGTGTAAAAAAATCAAATGTTAATAATCAAAAACAAATATTGAAATTGAACACCATTGTACCGGTAATTTTTAATTTCCCCCTAAATCCGTTTACTTGAGTTTTAGAATACAGCCCTTTTGTTATACGGGCTTTTATATCGATAACGTGCTGTAAGTACAGCCACATCCTTCAAAAATTCATAAAATCTCCAGATACGAGGATGGCAGTAGGGATATTTCCGCTTAAAAACGAAATTCGACTGCCTGCCTGAAGGGGTCACTTAATAACTGGTATTAAGTGACAGAAAATTGTCATCTTTTTTTAGTGATGAATACTTCAATAAAGAAATTTTTCATCCTATGTTTATTTCATTCTATTGCATTACATTATAATTATATTGCATTATATCCCCTCATATTATGTTATACAATGTCATCATAGCAGTTTATGCAATTAGTTTATAATCTTAAGCTTTATTGCATGAGTGTATGTTTTGAAAAGGTGCGACGTGAGAAGCGAGTTTTCAAATTTGTACGAATGCAATAAAGCAACATTATAAACGAGTTGCATGTGCTACTTTTTGTATAATTGTATTATAAATTTATAAAAGAATTCAACTTAATTTTGCAAAAGCTTTCTTGTGACGTCTCGGATATTTGACATCCAATGCCCTCTGGAAAGCAAATTCAAGGTGGCATTGTTGACATTTGTGGTCGGCTGTTCCGTTTACCACTACCACTCCAATATTCTCTCGCTACGATTCGCTGAATGTGTGATGACGCAGTCATACGTGCAGTAAAATCTAATACGTCATCATTTGTGCCGTAAAATGCCAAATTATGAACGATTTCTTGCAACAGAAGAGGACGTTTATAATGCTGGAATAGATAAGTATGGAGTTGAAGGCGAGCCACTCACCTTGAGCTGCAGCAGCGACTGCAGGTGGCACTGGTAGAGCGAGGGGATCTTGGGGTTGGTGGGCGGCAGGCTGTTGACGCACTTGGTGGCGGGCGGGGGCGGGGCGCTCGGGGGCAGGGGCGCGGGCGGGGTGGGCGTGTCCGCCTTGCGCGCCAGCACCACGATCTTGCCCGCGAGGTGCTCGGCGGCGGTGGCGTTGTGGCTGCAGGCGTTGCGGTTGGGCAGGCGCCCCACCAGCAGCTTGTTGGTGCGGTCGCGCTCCATCGTCGCCACCACCTTCCCGCGCCGCCCGGCGTACAGCCCCGTGCCCGTGCTGCCCACCTGCGCCAACGCCACCGCTGCCCAACACGGCTCCCACAGGCAGCCCAGGCGAGTCACTGGAGGAAGCTCCCCCTCTCACTCTCGCTCCCTCTCTCTCACACACTCCTTCTCTATCTCACCCTGAGTCTCTCTCACTCTGACTCTCTCTCACTCACTCCCTCCCTCACACTCACTTCCTCTCACTGACTCTCTCTTACTCACTGACTCACTTTCTCTCTCTCTCTCTCTCTCTCTCTCTCTCTCTCGCTCCCTCTCTCTCACACACTCCTTCTCTCTCTCACCCTCAGTCTCTCTCACTCTGACTCTCACTCACTCCCTCACACTCACTTCCCCTCACTGACTCTCTCTTACTCACTGACTCTCTCTTACTCACTGACTCACTCACTCTCTCTCTCTCTCTCTCTCTCAAACACACACACACACACACATTCCCCCTCTCTTACTCCCTCTCTCCCCCTCTCACTGTCAGTCTCTCACTCTCTATCTCACTCTTTCTCTCTCTCACTCTCTCTCTTTCTCTCTACCTTTCTCACACACACACTCCCTCTCTTCTACTGTAGTAATAAAGCGATGCATTACGATTACTCGTGATATTTTCACTGGGCAAGTTCCTCTTTCCTCGTTACCTGTATTCATCCCAGTCACCACAGTACTCCAGGCACGTACCCATCTAGGAATTAGCTGAAGCCAGTCATCTTCAGAAGGGTCACATATTATTATTATTCTTCCACACAATTTACAGGGCCTTATATGGTTAATTATTTAAAAAATGTTATAGTGCTCTACCTGTGGGTTTTACACCCTTGAATGACGTGCATACCAACCATGAAAGTATTTATACACCTTGTGATTTAATAAACATTTTCGTTTGACATCGCACTTTGTAATTTTCATTTTGTTAAGGTGTTAACCTTAAGCTTAGGTTAGATTAGCCTTCATCTATTTAAGTAAATAGATACAAGTATTCCCTTTACTATATAATTATTGCTAATCCCAATTACCTAATAAATTAATTGTTAAAAATGTTTTTGTATCACAGCTATGCATTTTCATAAATGTAACACACCGAAGAGGATCCAAAGCTTAGAGACTAGAAGCATGGCTATTGATAGAAACCTCTGGGAGGTTGTATCCGGCGCCGAGGAAGTTGACGTCGAGCACCCAGGCCCAGGCGGCCTGCGCCTGCACGGCCGTGAGGAAGGGCAGCTCGGAGAACCAGGCCGTGGGGAAGAGCACGTCGCTCACGCCGGCCTCCGTCACGAGCGTGACGGCCGGCTGCTCGAACATGAGGTCGAAGCACGTGAAGAGCCCGAAGCGCACGCCGAAGTCGGCGTCGAAGTGCGCCAGCGACGGCTCCGCCGGCGGCACGAACCCCGCCTCGCCGAACAGGTTGTACTTGCGGTACCTGCGCACGCCCCGCACCCCCCCCCCATCTTAACCTTAAAATTTTTTCGTGTTTACGGGCGCGTCAACTCCGTTGGTCACTACTCCCGTAAGTATAGTGCATGTTTTCTCTCGGGAGATGGCGGTGATTGATTTTTTCGTGTTTCCGGACGCGTCAACTGCTTTGGTCATTAGTCCCGTAAGTGTAGTGCAAGTTTTTCTCGGGAGATGGCCGTGATCTTCCCCCGCTGGATGGCGAGATCCGGCGCCGACCTACCATCGGCTAGCGCGGTTTCCCCCTCACCAGGACTCTCCCACCAGCGGGGCACCGCCCCAGCCGGGACAACCTGTATGCTCCCGGTCTCCCGGGATATGTGGCAATGTAGTGCATGTTAGTGTGTGTGTGTGTGTGTGTGTGTGTGTGTGTCTGTGTGTGTGTGTGTGTGTGTAAGGGGTGAGGATAGGACAACGAAAGACCGCGCGGTCCGTGGCCCGTTTGGTAGGGTACTGCTCCGGCATTCGCCTGGTGTTGATCGGAGAAGCCACTGAAAACTACCGATCAGAGCAGTCGGCCGCTAGAATTCTCCTCCAGACAGCGACTCAATTCAACCTAGCTGACAAAGTAGTGTCGAAAATCCTGCCGCCGTCAGGACTCGATCCGGGGACCCGATCATGGCCAGAGGCTCCAACGTAGCCAGGAGCGTAGCTAGTACGTAGCTAAGTGTGTGTGTTTGTGTGTGTGTGTGTGTGTGTGTGTGTGTGTGTGTGTGTGTGTGTGTGTGTGTGCGTGCGTGGGGCTGACCTGGCGACAATGGTGCCCTTTCGGTCGAAGGCGACGTCGGAGTTGAAGTAGCGCCGGCCGTCCGTGTTGCAGGCGACGATGCCCGAGCGCACGGCGCTGGGCTGGAAGCCGGGGCACTCGGGGCAGAAGGACAGCGCCGGCAGGCAGCGCTCCACCTCGGGCAGGTTCACCACCACGTAGATGGCCGCGTCGCGCGCCGCGCACGACAGGTCGCGCAGCTCCTGCAACACAACACGCCTCCGGTCGCCCCTGGCTCTTGGAGACATCAACGCGTTGCATGTTGACCACCAAATGGCAGCAATAGCTTAGTATATGCTTGAAAACTTTATTTTCCCTGCGTCGGCTGAGGGACACGCGGTTGATCGGCGGACCCACCGCATCACTTCATGTGCCAACGCCCTTCCTTATTACATATGAATGGCCTGTGCGGAGGCCGAGGTTTTTGGTCGCTGACCTCTGAACCCCCAGGCAGGGCGTGCGTGGATGTTCAAAGTGCGAAAAATCCCTCAATTGTCTAGTCACACTTGGGGCAATCGTGGAAAAAATTCCTGGCAAAATGTAATCCCTTTGCTAATTTCCTGCCCTTATGGTATCTCGTTTCCCCGACCAGATAGTTGGGATAGAGTTAGTACAGCGATATCCGGAAGAGAAATTATAGCTTCCGAGTGCAACAGTGGATGCCCTTAGGGAGTGTCTACTTGGAGTTCCCCTAGACACGAGCTGCGATTGCGTTCAAATTAAACCGAATCGAAATACCGCTGCCGAACTGCCACTAACTGTTTACTCCCCGCAAATAATATTATTTCATTCAATAAATAGGTAAAAATATATATTTACAAATAATTAATAAGAGAAAATACAATTAGTTAATAAGTTTTGAAAAATACAAGTCAGTGAACAGTAACCTTGAGTTGCAACCAAAAATCTCCTAATTGGGATAATGTTTCAAATATTGTGTGAATGATTTTTAGAAGTTTTATTAAAACCCCTCCACAATTACTTGAGTGGGACCTACATCTGCTTCAGACAATGCACCGTACATACAGAGAAGTTAATTGCACCAAGAAGTTAAAACAGCAAAAACAGAACTCCTCTCTTTTCTGAAATAAACTATTCATATGGCTATCCAGTCTACAGAGGAATAATTGTCCAAATCGATGAACTTTTATAAAACCGATGACTTAGCATTTCATTAGCAGTAGCTGCATAGTGCGCCCGCCGTTTCCACCTGCAACATACCTCCACAGAAAAACATTACCTGAACATGAGGACTTTTACATTGTTCCCCAAATATCATTGTGGCTTAATTTTCTAAAATCCAAACCCTTCAATGATTTACATGAATTAATACTCTTATACTCCTAATTGGAATGTTCTTAATAGTTGCCACATTAGAGGAAATGCTATCGACGGATGCAAATCTCATAATGCCATGTATTTTAGTAAGTCTGTCGCAAACTGTCTCAAGCGAATAAAGGAAGTATAACGTAGTTCTTGAGTTTGCAGCAACAACTAGAACATGAATGAAAGAACGAGGAAAAAATGCATGTATTGACAGGTATTTTTCTGCAGTTGGGACACGAGGAGGATAATATATGGAGGTAGTATATCAATCATATAATATATTAACTAGCAGCCTAGATCAGCAAAATGAAAGACTGATAAGAAAACACAAAAACGTTTTCCAAAAACCGCGCACACTATACAAGAACAACATAAAATACTCTCGGACAACACGGCAATAAATCATATTAATTAGTGGTGTTACATAATGGCACAGACATTCTCATATTAATTAGTTTTCTTAAGTCTATGGTCAGGGCAAGCGTTTTGATCTTGCCCCATTCTCTTGCCAACTACCCAGTTGCTCTTGCCATCTATTGCCAGCCAAACTATATTTGTTTCAAATTTTCTCCATTTTCGGTTTCCAAATAATAAAAATGAAATATGACAGAAGTTAAAACTCGTTCTATAGGAAGATTTTTGTTGAAAACTTTGGAAGCGTTTTTAAGAAAATGTAATTTAAACATGTAAATGCCAAACTACAATTTTGAGCAAAAAATAAAATTGAAATTCAAAATTAATGTCAGCTCTAAATGCAAAATGTGAAGTTATTTTTCACAGAAAACGTTTGAGTTATCGATCGATTGGTTGATTATTTTGGGCGCGTCAACTGCTAACATATTGTCAAGGTACCGTGAGTCATGTTTTTCTCTCTGGAGGCGGCGGTGATCTTCCCCTGTGGGATGGAAGATCCACTGCCCGGCGCAGGGCTACCGTGTACCATCTCCCACCAGTGGAGCGCCGCCACAGACATACTTTACCTGACCGCCACAGTCGGAACAGAGAGACCAACGTTTTGTCATTAAACGATTTTTCGGTATTAAGAACTAACAAATCATGGATACGGGCTACACCACCTGTTCGATTTTTTAAAATTTAGCATCAGGATTTATCTATATTTTTGTAACCAGGGCCCGGCAATAATAGTTTTTCTGGAGAAAATTCTCCGTTTTTCGGGGCACGATTACTTAACATTCTCTTCTTATGAAAAACTTTGAACAGTGGGAAAGTGAAAAGAAAAAAAAATTCCTTCTCTAGTGAGCTGAAGGGAGAGGATTTGTCAGAAAAAGTACACAAAGAACCAGAAGAGATCGAGATCGTCCAAAAAGCGAACTGCCAGATCGGCTTGTGCAACGAAAACAAAACCAGCCATTTCTGCGGAAAATGCCAAAAAATTGATTGTGGAAAATTTGCCAAAAAGCAGAAATCTGTAGCAGAAAATGTATGTAATTGTTTAAGATGCTTTTTAGCCGTGGAAGAAAAATGTGCACTCTAATATAAAGCTCTAGTTTGAACATAATGTCGAATTTCAATACATCCTATTCTTGGTGTCAAAATGACCCCTTGCATCTGTTGCAGGTACATCAGATTCACCACCGTTCTTCTGGTAATAACCTCGTAATATTTTAGTTGTCCTATTCAAAATATGATGTCTCTTCCAAATTCTTGTTTCGGAGTAATCCGATATACGATATCTGCGTGCGTTCCTCGTATTCTGAAATAAAATTCTGCGCGTATCCCACTACGCACTGTAACGCAATTTATGGAAGCCCTCTAGAAAATTCCAGAGCCGCTGAAACCGCGCAAAAAATCCGCCCACCGTTTGGCGCGCGGTCGAAGGGGGTGGGGTGGGGGGCGGGGCGGATCAAATGAAATCAAGCGCCGCGCGGTCCGCCTTTGTTTGCGCAGCGCGAGCCGACACAGGCGCTCGGGGTGGCGGTGCGTGGCGAAAGGAGGCAGGCGAAGCCTATCCATTACATGAATCGATGTTTCTGAGAACGCATGAATGTTATTGAATGCGGTATTTGGGGGCTTAGACCAACACGTGATGTTTACATCTTCACTTTCTGGTAGAGATCCTATTAGCATCCTGGATTCATTAGTAAAGTGATTAATCCAATATTGAAGAAAATGTTGGGTATTTGGCGCGGAAATGATGAATGACGTCTAGAGATCCTAGAAAACTATGCAGGGAGGTGCTCTCTGCATCGTCGACACAGTTTCACAAGGGACGGAATCGATTCGTCAACTGGACTGGGCTAGGCTGAATGTCTGGTCTGCGCTGGTCTGGTGAAATAAATACCCTGCACACGATGATACGTGATATTTCCTTAATTCAAAGACGAATTAAAATTTCACTATGGATATTCAAAAACGTTTTAAAACCTCTACACATTACATACAATTTTCAAAAAAAGTGAATACATTAGAAGAAAAATAATAAAGATTATGCAGTTTGTCAGAGTCAGGGAACTAATCTATCATTTTTCCAAAATGTTCATCTCCCAAGTTGTTTTTATACAGAAAATGTGAAAAAATACACTCATGGATTACATTCTTGTTATTTCATGTTTTTAGAACTGCTTGTTGATCAAATATAATTTTTTTCAATGCAAAGAAAAGAATATCGTTTCGGCGCTGTTCTGGGATGTGCGCGGTGTCGCAAGCGAGGGGGAAGAGGGCGGGGGAGGGGAGGGAGCGTGCCCAGTAGCGCGGAAATGCGGTTGCGTCGCCGGCCCCGCCCCTCTCGCCCCACCCCCGGCCGTTGCGTCGACGCGCATCACTCCGCGGGCGTGGGCGTGACCGGGGCAGAGGGTGGGGTAGGGCGTGGCGGGGGCGGGGGGCGGTGGCGGGGCGGGGACGGGCGGGGTGGCGGGCGTGGCGGGGGGGAGGGGAGGGGAGGGGCGGAGCTGACGGGGGGGCGGGGGTGGGAGGGGGCGGGGCGGGGCGGAGGGGCGGGTGGGGAGGGGCGGGTGTGGCGGGGGCAGCGACGGGGGTGGGTGGGTGGCGAGGTGGGTGGGCTGTGGCGGGGCGGGGGGATGGGGCAGGGGCGGGGAGGGGGAGGGGAGGGAGGGGCGCGGGGAGGGGAGGGGAGGGGCGGGGCGGGGCGGAGTTGGGCGGGTGGGGCGGGGGTTGGGGTAGGGTGTGGCGTGGCGGGGGGCAGCGACGGGTTGGGTGGGTGGTGGCGAGGTGGGTGGGCTGTGCCGGGGCGGGGGCGGGGGCGGGTGGGGAGGGGGCGGGGCGGGGAGAAGCTGGGCGGGGGTGGCGTAGGGCGTGGCGTGGCGTGGCGAGGCAGGGTCGGGGGCGCCGGACGAGCGCGCGGTGGTTCGCGGCCGACTGCGTCCGCACGCAGCACGCAACTGGCGCTGCGGTTAGCGAGTGGACGATCGCCAGCGCTCCGACGACGGGAAGAAATTATTTGTTGCGGGACGGTCACTGCTTCATCCGAGCCATGGACCGCGGGCGGTGGAAATGTTTTCCGAGATTTTTAACATTCAAGAACCGAGCGCCGTTCATAGTTATGAACGTTCCTCGCAAGCAACTGCACCAGGGGCCGCTTTTAACGAACGAGGTCGATAGAGGGAGCTGTTTAGCACGATTGCCCCTACACACCGATTTTATCACGATTACACTTCAAAAATATTTTTTCATTCCAACCTCAAATATTAATCACTGCAAATTCGGCGTTGAAATATTTAAACATTGAAATAACAAGGTTTTTTAATCCTTGCAATACTAAAGGGTTTTACAAAGTTGCCCCGTCTTCTAATTCTGTGAAATATTAATAGTTTCACCACAAATTCCTATTATTGTTTCTGGTAAGTAGGTTAATCCCCCAGTTTCCAAGACTAAGAAAGAAAAATATTTTGCAATTTTACTCCATAATATTTTAGTTACTGCTCATATATAATAATTTTTTATTTTACAAAAATATGTTATAAATTTTCAGAAAAATATGTGGCATCTAGAGATGCCTTTGGGCACTGTACAAAGAGTAGATCGAAACTTTATTTGTCGTTTCGTGGGCAGTCAACGGCAATAACTCGTGTTGATAATTGAGGCAGGCAAGGGCAATAACTTGTGATGATAATATAGAGAGGCAAGAGCAATAACTCGTGATGATAATTGGAGCAGGCAATGGCAATAACCTCTAATGATAATTGAGCAGGCAAGGCAACTCGTGATGATAATTGGGGCAGGCAAGGGCAACAAATCGTGATGATAATTGGGGCAGGCGAGGGCAATAACTTGTAATGATAATTGGGGCAGGCAAGGGAAATAACTCGTGATGATAATTGGGGCAGGCAATGGCAATAACTGGATGATAATTGGGGCAGGCAAGGGCAATAACTTGTAATGATAATTGGGGCAGGCAAGGGCAATAACTGGTGATGATAATACTATAGCCATAGAAATTCCATTCAAACAGTTGCATGGGCTGACCTGGGCGTGGGGCGCGTCCGTCTCCACGCAGGGGTTGGCGCCCACGGGCGGCAGCGGCAGCGCCACGGCGGGCGACGAGTCGGGCAGGCGCGGCAGCTCCAGCGTCGCCAGCCCGCACTCCGGGAACACCACGATCTCCGCCCCCTGCCACACACACACGCAGCCTCATTACATGTCTTTTTCCATTGCATAATGCTGTCCTCTCTTGGCAGCATAATGATACTCATTACGATACAGGTTCTTGGCCAATCACAGAGAACTTAACAAACCAAGTATTGGCACTTTATTAATCATTGAGAATCTTTACAATATATGTGTTGTTCGATTGTGAACTTTGGAATTGTGCTTAATGTTATATTATGATTGTCAAGTCTAATTTCTTATATTCTTAGTATTTTGTTCGTGGAAGATTTAAAATAAATGGGATCGTAATTTTACTTTGATCCTGGTAACCACAGCCACCTCCGGCAGCATGCGAGGGTAGGGTTAGGTAGCCTTGGCTTAATCCCGCCACGAAACGATTCAATGTAAAAGTTTAACTTATAAAAGTTGTAGAAAAAGTACCATATGAAACTCGATAAAATGGGCATTTATACACTCGTGTGAAGTTTACGATACTCGCTCGTATCGTAATATCACTCTCGTGTATTAATACCCATCGTTACATCATCGTTTCATAATGTACTACTTAATAGCTTCATTATAGTAAAGGTATTTCACCAATCAAAATAAGTTTGCAGTAGAGAAGGAAACAACCATTATACTTCAATTAAAACAGGAAATCTTTTCAAGGCCACGAGGTGAAGAGAGAGGGGGACACACTCGTCCAGTCGGGAGCTTCGATACCAAAACATTAAGTCAAAAAAATTAAGTTCGAAACGAAGCTCGCGATTCGATAACAGCGTCTCCGTCTCCTGCCAGCTCGTGGTCTTCAACGGACTTTGTTTTAACCGGAGTATAGTCGTGGTTCTATTAAATATCTTGTAGGATGACCTGCTTTGTTGTGCCAAGTCATCCCGTGGGGGCTGACAAACCGCACATGCCTTACCCTGTTTCCAAATCTCAGAAGAAAATCAAACACTGAAGCTCCCTGCGAGGACTATATCAATTATTAAACTGATAAGTAAATAAATCGGTAAGTGTAGCTATTTTATTCTTTCATTATCGACTAAATTTGTGATGATCTTCTGTAAGTAGGGATGTCTATCCAAACAAAAATATTTTCTAATCTTAAGTAGTTTATTACATTTATAAAATATTTCAGAGAAGAGCTATCTTTTCTACATAATAGCATAAAATGATATTTAAAAATTAAAATTAAAATTCATCTTTTGTTTATAAAATATAATCTTTAAAAATATTATTTCAATGATTAAGGGTTTCATAGAATTTTTTGTAAGCTTTTCCACAACTAACATTTCATATGTAACTATAGGCTAAATATGCTTAATATTTCACTATAAGATGTTGGTATTAAATATTTTAGCAATTTTATAGAAAAATCAATTTAATATCGTATTTTTTAACATTATTTATACATGATGTCATCATTTTAAAACGGCAATCTATATGAATACCTAGGATTTTGTATGGAAAACCCTTTAAACCGTTTTTATCTCTGGACAATCACAATGTGGAGTGTTACAAGAACTTATACTACAAGTATCTTAAGAGCACATTGATTCGGAATACTATTGAAATTGCTTTAATACGTAATAAGCATCAAAGTTAAGGTAATTTT
This sequence comes from Teleogryllus occipitalis, assembly GCA_011170035.1. Lineage (NCBI taxonomy): Eukaryota > Metazoa > Arthropoda > Insecta > Orthoptera > Gryllidae > Teleogryllus > Teleogryllus occipitalis. The sequence continues at coordinate 8,472 of BLKR01002587.1, read as the reverse complement.
GAAGAAGTACTAAATACTATTGAAAGTATTTCGACACTTTAAATACTACGTGATTTTAGAAAAAAGCTACTGGTGCTATAAATCTTACACTCCCTTGACTTATTTGTAATGGATTCGAAATGTAGCTTTAGTCTGATTACATTTTTAGTCCCCCTGCCTTTTTATTTTTCACTTTCGATTTGTTTTTAGCAGACCTTGGTTTCTAGTTCTTTTTCTTAATCTATTTTTTTCTTTTTGCAAGATATTGTTCAACATGCAAGAACACAAACAGATTACATCGTCGAAACTTTCTCCATTTTCTCGAGGTATTAAGTAATCACTTACAGAAACAAATCTGGGAAACATTTTTCATGTTAAATCGTTTTTCGATATCAATTTTTCAGGAGATATAATTAATTCTAAAGTTAAATAATTAAAAATGTTAAAAACAATTCATTTTAAGAATTGACGAAGTTGAAAATTTTAAACCTTAAACCTAAAAAAAATGTTTTCGAAAAACATTCATATTAGATACTTGGATTCTTTAGGAGCAGTCCGACTTGAAATACATGACTAAGCCGTTACGGCTAAGAGAAGCTAGCCTTGCGATTCGAGAAGGTGCTTTCTTCAGCTTCACTTGGTGAGTTGGATATCGGCTTTGGAAGAAAGGAAATGACACTAAAGGTGTTTTAGCTCATAGCTAGCATTGCCGCATCTTTGCAGAAACTCTGCCTGATAGGACTTAGTGCAGTCCGATTTTTGACACCCATACATAGGTCGAATTCAACCCCTGTTGTCCGTGATTTCTCCGGTGCCAGATGAAAGCCGTACTCTAACACGGATTCCAGAAAACGGGCGTTCTTTCCTGTCTCATACGATCCTGAGCACTTACACATACTTATATACCCTACATTAACACACATTTGTCAGACCGATCAGAAGCTTAGACGTTATACTGAACTTACAAGACTATTAGTTAAGGCAGGTAAGTTTTTGAAAAATCATATTTTTAATTGTTAAATCTATAAAATTCTAATTATCAAATGTTCACAAGACACAATCAAATCACAATAAATTCGAAGATTTTATGTAGTATTTTAGTGCATTTTATGTTAATGCATCATATTTCCAATATATTCAAATTATTATTCATATTTTATTGCTTTCTTATTCTTAATTTAGCACAGTACTCTTGGAATATCATTTAATTTTTAATATTTGTCTCCTCAAACCGAAAAATATGTTTCATGTGAATGGAACGCCATTCAATAAAAAATGTTGGAAGGTCTTTTGTTCATTGCAATAGTATTTGCCTGAACTTTTAAATGATATCATGCTCCCGAAAACTCTTTCTTTGAAAATGAATGACATGATAATTTATCATTGATAAATAAATTGTGGCCAGGAATTGATACTTCAACGATGATACAGGTGAAATCGGGAAACAGGAAATGTGTGTTAATCACACTGTGTTTCGCTCTAGTTTGCAAGTTGAGGATAGTGCCATGTTTCCAAGAATAACGAGAAATTCCGAACGTCTGAAGCCAGATCAGTCAAAGAGCAGTTGAGAACCCGCTCGGTGAAGTTCGAGGAGGTCTCAAGAAGGCGGAAAGTTTTGGTGCCGTGCCGACAGTTTAGCGCCATTTAAAGGGAATAAAGTAACCCTGCGCATGCAGTTCTGTGGGTTGACAGCGAATTCCTCCGCCTCCGCCAGCGCTGGGGCGGGACGCGAACTCTTTAACGTCCTCTCAGGCGCGTTCCGTTGAAAAAATCTAATCTTATTCCTAGTGCAACGCGTTTTATTGTAGCAACACACAATGGCAGTCGACAGGCATGTACGTTAGGATACCGTTTTATTTTTAACTATTATTTTGGAGTTTTAATTTTCAAAAAAGTTAATTGCTTCATCAATGACTGAGTAAATGAATTATAATATTATTTAACTGCTTAAATACATATTTCTTGCTAAAATATGCATGCAATCGTTCAGTAGGATCTACTTTTATATTTCAAAACTAAGTACTACTCTGGAAAATTACGTGTTACAAACTAGAAATAAATGTTTTGTTTCCTGAAATGCATTTCACGTTTGCAAATTTTCGTTGATGTTGCGTGTCTCAAAAACGTGTCTTCATTTATTCCAGAGCCAATTGATGCAACAATTGCGCCAATTCTGGAAAATTCGGATTCGGAATACGGATTTTTTTAGCGAAATTCTGGAAAATTCGGGTTTTCAGTAGTGACGATGAAGAGGCGGACCAAATCTGGTTACCTCCGACAAAGTCAAATATTGGTGAGTCCGATTCATCGAATGCTTTGATTGTGAGAATCAAAGTGATGATGAGACCTGTGAATTCTTTCTTCCATTAAGCGATTCTCAAGAAATTAAATCTGGTGCGTCCTAGAATAAAAAAAAACGCATTTCAGGATGAGACTTTTCTAGTAAATACATTTTTAATCGTGATGGAAATGCATTCATTTCCGAATCCGAAAATACTCCAGTTAATTTATAAAATTTGTTGTCAAATTGACAAAGTTCACAAACTTATATTACATGACTCGGAAGGGAAACCCTTTTAGGTACAGTACTGAAACATAAATTGGGATCGCGGCCGTCTGCGGCTAAGTTCAGCTTTTGCACGGCTTGGACAGCCCTTGTCATGACGAAACGTCGCAGGCGGAGCCTCACAAACCATCGTAGCCAATCTCAACGGAGGGGGGAGTGCCCTAACAAAATTACGTCGTACAAAATGGCGGGCGCCGCCAGTTCAGATGTGGAAGTATTTTCAAATGAAAAATACATGAAAGAAACACTTCAATGAATATGAAAGTAAATTCATTGAAATATATATGAACTCATAGCACTTAACCACTGTTAACACAATTCTTTTTTAAGAAATTACATTGATGTCAGATAAAATAACACTAATTTTAGAACAATTACGTTCTTATAGATATTTAAATTCCAATATTCTTGTCCAACCGCAATTTATGAACTTTATCAAATGACCAGTTTACTACAGAATCTTGCGATAAGAAAAACGATTATAATTGCATATTTTCAATTGTTCATACGTATATTACATTTGCAAAAATGCAAAATACTGTCTTTCTCGAATCGTTAGGACTTCTAAGGAACCATTTCAATAAAAGAAAGTAAAATTCAAAGACCAGCTGTATATTTATCATTAAAGTAACAATTAAACTAGATATTAAGCAATTAATTTGCATCTCATGTCAAAATTGTTATTTTACTATCATCAAATCAGGGGCAATTTGGGGACAATCCCCGGCAGGAATAGCGCACATTTCGGAATTGTTTATAAAATTGTTAATTGTTGCAAAATTGTTAATTCGCAGTTTTTGGTTCTGGGACATCAGAAAAACCTTCCCACTTTAGAATTGCAAAAATTGGAAATTGTTTATAATTTTACAAATTTTGCAATTCTGTTTTATTCTCTCATCTCATTTCCCTTTACACAAGATGCAAAATTCCGCAATCTAACCGGAGCTATCGCCTTTCGTTTTCGAGACATGCAATTGTTTATAGGATCTTAGCGTCTGATGACAACCCTCAGTTGTTTCCAACCCCCAATGCATTCGATCTTGGCTGTCAAGTATAAAATTCAAATAGTTTTGCAGTGTCTTGCTTTCTGCTGATTAAATTGTATTAACGATTTGTGACTTACGACAAATCGGTGGAAATTGTTGCTCATAAGCGGTTTTTTAACTTTCGATTCTTCATGTATCGTTGACACACGTTTTATTATAAATAAACTCTCTGGCAAATTTCAAAACGCTGAGACGAACTGTTATCCTGCAAATTTGAAGATTTCTTTGTAGTTGAATGCATTCTATTCAGTGGTGCAAAGTGTATGCCAATAAGTTTAACGTCTAGCGAGGAAATTCATTATCAACAAATTATTTTGCAAAATGCTTTTGGACAGAGCGGTGGCATGAAAGATAATTTTCGTATTTATTCCACGAGGCAAGTTTTAGGCAACAGATACATTCTGTGTATTAATTTTAATTTTGGTGAAATTGAATCACATGTGAATTTTCAAATACAACCATACATTTTTTACCTGTAATCAATATATCAATAGAGAAATTCAATGATGTCTCATTTGTTAATAATTTAAAGAGTAATAATGTGGATTTGACACCGGGCTTCAGCAATCCTTAACTCTAAGGCAAGCAACGCTTATCATTGGCTCTTCTAGTAATTCAAGTGGCCTAGCCTCGGAAGATTTCCCCGTTCTCCTCGCCTTAAAAGGCATAAGAGGCGGAGTCTGTAGAAAGTGGCACCAATTCAATAACACTTCCCTCCCCTCGAGAATGCTTCGTTACTCCCTTTTTTAGGAACACGTTCTTGTCGTGTATTAAATTGTGAAAAATAATTTAAATTCAATATAATAAACGAATAAGAATTTCTTTGCATTGTAATGCTACACACATTTAAATATAGAAATAAAACATGCAACTAAACAGTATACACATGTTTTAGGAAGACGAAACTTCTTTCTTATTATAACACTCATTTGTATACTTTTCACAGACAATATTGAGAAGTACACCATCAGTCTGATGATTTGTTCTGTAATAATCGATCTTATACCTAATTGACATGTAATGATAGAAATTTCTAACGTCTGGTATGGGAAATTAAGCATGAGCTCAGTTAATTTTAATGAGAGAGCAATTTTGTGATGAAAATATTTTTTTAATGCATATATTCCAAGTCCATATACATCCTTACATTAATTAACGTTGTTTCCATTTCCATTGAAGGCAAGGACATAACATCCCTCACGCGCCTATGTTTTTAAATGACTCTCAGAGAGGTCACTTGCTCTAGTCGCCGTGTCATTGAATTGAACTCTTGAAATGTTCTGTTCATACAGTAGTTCCCGAAACACGTAAATTCCAACAGGCGATCTCAAACTTATAGTAGTAGCACCCTACTTTCAAACATTAGTAGATACCGCGGACTGTGAGACCCCACGTCAAGTTCGAAACATACTTCATTGTCGTTCATGAGCATGTGTTAATCTGTCCAACTTTTTTTGGGTCGGAGGGGCTGTGATTCTTGGAGAGATAATAGTGTAGTGGACATGCAAACCACTCTATGCACCTAAGCGAGTTCGTTTCCTAGTGTGGACAAAACGTTTGGGGATTGGAACCCTTTCTGCGGACTTCATGAATTATTATAATACAGCGATACCGAATAATGCGTCCTATTATCATTATAGTTTTAATTCAATTTTTTGTCTTTCATTTTGTTTGAATTTTAATCAGTTTTCTGTTTCTTATATAATTTTGTTAATGTATTTTAGAAATGGGGTTTAACTGATGCCAATGTTATACTTGATTTAAGCTAAATTGCTGTTTCCAAGTACTCGCAGTTCAAGTCACGTCTTATTGCGATCGGTGAGCTGAAGAATACCTGCATTAAGAGTGGACTGACAATATGCCAAGCTTCGGAAAAAAAATTTCCGGATCTCGAAGGGAATATTGATGACTAAAATAAAAGATTGTAAAATGTCGCGATCGTAATAGTTGTGACTGTCAATCAAATAATATCCTAGCTGAATCTATAGCAAGGGCGGTCAATTTTGCCCACATGGGCATTCGTGTTCCTATTTATGCCTCGCGGGTGCTGCCACTCAAAATCATCGCTGCAGCGGGCAACGAAAGAAATTTGAGCGAGGAAACATTCCTGGGAGGTGGGTAACTTAATTACAAAAGAGAACAATGTTTTCATGAGGTTTTTATTCAATAAAACATAATAACTGTTGTAAAAAGCGCTTATTTATTGGAAAATAGAAAAATTCGTAATGAAAATTTTCTGAGAAATAGAATTATACAGAGTCCCACCAATTGTGGGCCACCTCATAACTTCTAAACGGTTCCCGATATCGAAATGTAGTTTTCGCTTAACAATGCGGAATCATGGGGGAAGTAATGTGCGATAGAGATATAATTCGAAAAATTTTTAGTTTTCGAAAAAATTAATTATCTTTGATTTTTTAAATGGGGCCATATATTTTTTTTCACTAGCGATAGATAATCATATATAGACGAATGCATTCATGTAACATACGTTAATATTTTGATAGTATATTGAGTATAAAATTATTCTTTCAGACATATGATTTTGAACTAAATGTACGAGATTTCCTGTTAGCAACCGTTGCCATTGTCGCATTAGGGGAAGATTGCCTTCGCGGCGCCGGCACTTTTGCGAGAACAGGAGAAAGGTCGCGAAGGCCACTTTCCCAAAAGCGACAGTGTCGACGGCTGCAAGAAGAAAAATTGCACGTATAATTTCAAATCTCAAGCCTCATAATATAAATATATAAAAACGGGTTTATAAGTTTATATTATTATCGGTTTATTACATCACTACCAATGCGTGAACTATTTTTTTTATTTCATCGCAAAATATCAAAAAAATACTAATACAGCCTTACCAATCCGTTTGAATTCATGTAATTCTGCAATTACAAAGTTAATTGTGAATTAACTTAAATTAATTGAGTAATTTACATTAATTAAATTAAGTTTAAAAAATTAAAGACTATTGAAATATTTTATTGAAGTTTCACAAGAAAATGTTTCAGTCTATCAGAACGGAGATGGGGATGTACGCTTTCTCTAATTGTAAATTGGGAGTCAGAAAATAAACGGACGCAGAATATTGCCTGGGACGTGGGAAAATGAATATTACGCAACACTGTCGCTTAATGTCATCATTTGACGACTTTCCTGCTTTCGAAACATCAAAATATTTTAGAAGATAACATTATTATTCAGCTTCATTTGTTAGCATAAAGTACTCGATAAATGGATTAAGACGTACTTTTTTCGTTGGGACTCATCAGGGCTCTAACTTATCGCACGGTAAAGAAGTTATTTCGCTCAATGAAAGTAAGTTAAAATTAATAGTTTTTTTTACGAACGTTATTCTGGTGTTTCCATCACCAAACAATTGTAATATCAAAAAACTAGACTATTACCATGCATGCCGCCATTAGTTTTTATTAATCAAAATTTCGAAAAAACGTACTGCTAGCTCTTCGGTTAGAACATTATAATATGTAATTTCAGTACATTGTCCATAATCGTTACACTACGCAAAATTGTGTGGAGTGGATAGTTAACGTCAGAAAATAACTCCAGTTACTTGTATTGATATACAGGACTGTTTGGTTAACTGCGCCAGATATACTTTTTTTTTTGTTTTTTGCATTTGTTCATCTTATGTTAGCCAAACTTATTATATAATAATATGAAGTTAATATAAGAAACAGTAATACAAATTATTAATTTTCAAGTTTTAGCAAATTTCGTGGGATGCAGAAACGTAGACGAAAAAAGATTCACTTAACTGCAGTATGGGATTAACTGGTGCTCTTATTGTGGTGACGCGAATTATTAAGAGCATGCTGAACACAGTTATACGAGTATATTATAAATAGGAGACAGATTTTAATGAAATATCATTTTTACTTTCTTGCATACCTACGTATATACGGAGTGATATACGTAATGTAGAGAAAGTTATGTAATGTTGCGCGAAAAATATTATGTAATGTTGCGCGGTGGATTTTCGGCAGAAAAAAATTCATTGCCGGATCCTGATAACGAAAAAGTGGATAAATGCAGTTGCTTAATTAAAAGAAAAAGTCCTCTAATATGTGATGTAGCCAGAATTCCTATTTTGTTGGTCCTTGATACCGAAAACTAAATTGCAAGCGAAACGCCCGCCGTCTGTCCGTCTGTGAACACTACTAGCGCTTACACCATGCGTAGGATTTTTTTCAAATTGAAGAAACATCTATCTATCTGTAGTTGAAGATTTGTAATTTTGAAAACCATTCTTTAAAACTTGGGAGTTTTTAGATCATGCCCCAAGGACATTCTCGAAATTTTCTCAAAAGTTTTGTTCAAAATGTTTTCTTTAAATTTATTGTAATAACAGAGCAAAATACACTTATAAAGTGACATAGGTTCTATTTTCACGGTTTACAGGAATTTTAAAAAATTGCAAAAGTTTGAATTTTTCTAGCGTCTTCTCACAACTGAAAAAATTGCAAATTTTTTTGCGAAAATTGACCAATTGAATAACAAAAAATTAAACTAATGTTAAAACGATAATAATATAGAAGATGTAGCATTACAATACTATGAAAATCGAAAACAGTACACTGATTTTTGGAAGGTTTAGATACCTGTAAATGCCTTTTATCCAAAAGGACAATTTTTTGGAATTGATCACTTTTATCAATAATCCTGCGATATTTAAGAAGCTATTTAAACAGTAAAAATAAAAAAATGCCATTACATATTTATGGGCTTTAAGAGTGTAATATAAATATATTGGGGATCCTATTGTATTTTATTTCAATTATCTATGTCCCCGTCTGAAGTTGGGCCTCATGGCAGTTGCATAGGCCAAAGGACGGCCTTGCGAACAACTAGAAAACTCTA